>CM065716.1:2813128-2828128 GCA_033310375.1 Conus canariensis
GGGGGTGGGGGGCATTAGAGGAGGGAGAGAGAGAGAGAAAGAGACAGAGAGAGACAGAGAGAGAGAGAGAGAGGAGAGAGAGAGAGAGAAAGGGAAAGAGAGAGAGAGAGAGAGAGAGAGAGAGAGAGAGAGAGAGAGAGAGAGAGAGAGAGAGAGAGGGTTGTAAAAGAGAAGGTAAATATTATATCATTAAATTCAGGTCTTAACTGAAAGAAACCAACCATTTATAACTTTTCCATTAAGTATCTGTGGTATGCTTTTTTGAACGATAATAAACTATTTTTGTTTTTTATGTATTCCGGGATTTCATTCCATAATTTTCCTCCTGAATAGATAAAAGATGTCATAAAGAGATCAGTTCTTGGACGAGGGATAAATATTGTGCTTTTGTTACGAAACTCTCGTACGGGAAATTTCTCTCGGAGATAGAATGGTGCAAGGTTATTCATAATCTTAAACATAAAGACAGCTTTGTTGAAGATACATTTAAATTCAAAAGGCAAGATGTTTAGTTCTTTATAGTCACTTATTTCCAGAGAGGAAGATTTAAGAAGTATAAGTTTGAGAGAGCGTCTGTAGAGACTTTCAAGATGCCTTAAGGAGGCTTTACTAGCTAAATCCCAACAGGTTGAAGCATAATCCACATCGCTTTGAATATAAGCATGAAAAAATAATTTCCGAGTGTGTTGATCCAAAAAATGTTTGATTCTATTAAGCTGAAAGACTTTTTTCGATATTCTTTTTGATAAAGTCGAAAGCTGATTCGACCAGGATAACTTATTGTCGATTATAAGACCAAGTAGTTTATGAGAACTTACTTCATCTAATACGTTATCATATATTTTTAATTCCTTTAGATTATCTTTAATATTTTGTCGCTTTTGCCTGGTTGATATTAACATGAATTTAGATTTTTGAGGATGAAGTGCCATATGATTAAGTTCAGTCCATTTTATGAGCCTGTCAACATCATTTTGTAAGTCAGCGCACACTACATCTACATTTTTTCCTTTATTGTGTAAGGTAGTGTCATCAGCGAAAAGCTCACAAGAAGAGGAAATGTAAAGAGGGAGATCGTTAATGTAAATCGTAAATAATATCGGTCCTAAGACTGAACCCTGAGGCACACCGAAATTGACTGGCATAAAAGTGGATGATACCATATCCTGAACAACTATCTGCCTTCTATTTGATAGAAAAGACGAGAGAAGATTGACAGACTTTGGAGTTAAACCATACAAAGTAAGTTTTTTTAAGAGGAGATCATGGTTAATAACATCGAAGGCTTTAGCAAAGTCCACAAATATCGTTCCTGTGAGAAGATCATTATTGATATTTAAATGCCACTGTTCTACTAGATTCGTGAGAACCGTCTGACATGAATGATTTTCTCTAAAACCGCTTTGATTTGAATGAAATAATTTATGTGTAACGAAGTGCTTTTGTAGGTTTTGCTTAAGGTGCTTTTCTAAAGGTTTAGACAAATTAGACAGAATGGAAATCGGTCTGTAGTTCGAAGGATCTTGTGGGTCACCAGATTTAAAAAATGGCAAAACTTTAGCTTCTTTAAAATATTGTGGATAATAGCATTTCTGAATACAAAGGTTATAAATATAAGTAAGGCTATCAGAGATAATAGGTGCGGAAATTTTCAAAATTTTGCTGTCTATATTATCTAATCCCCGGCTCTTAGATTCCTTCAATGAATTAAGTTCTCTACATACCTCGTGAACACTGATAAACTGAAAGTCAAGTCTGGACCCTATTCGTCTAGTATCACAAAATTCTCTTAGTAACAACAGTTCATTATGTTTAGTACAATCAGTTTTAATAGTCTTTTCGACTATGGTAGAAAAGTGTTTATTGAGATTATCGGCAGACAGAATTAAAGATGACGGAGCTGTTTGTTTTGACGATTTACCTGATAATTGATTAATGGCTTTCCAGATCGATTTTGAATCTTTTTTCGATGAAATAAGGTCGCTAAAATGTTTTTTACGAGCAGATCTTTTCATAGCTGTAACTTTGTTACGCTGTTTCTTAAACTTTGCATCTTTTCCTGTTGACTGCAACAAATTTTCACGAATTTTAATAGCAGCATTAATTTCATCATTTAACCACGGTGGTTTTCCATCGGGTTTGACACGTTTGATCTTAGTTGGGACATGTTTGTCGTAAATAGGGACAAATATGTTATACCAAACTTCGAGAGCTTTGTCCGGATCGGTCTCCTGAAAAACACTGGAAAAATCTGCTATACATAAATCATGAAGAAAATCGTCAGAACTAAAGGATTTATAACTACGGAAAGAAATGCATTTGTGGCTACATCTAGGAATTTTTACGCCTTTTTTGGACCAAGTTAAGCATACAGGAAAGTGATCACTGAGACCATAAACTGGTACGGAAGTTTCTGTAATATTTATTGGATTGTTTACATAGATATGATCAATGAGTGTTTCAGACTGCAGCGTTATTCTTGTTGGCGTGTCTATCAGTTGTGATAAGTTATATGATTCAAAAATTCGTTTCCATTTATCATGAGGTTTAAGTAAATCAATGTTAAAGTCACCAAGCAATACAACATCTGTTGAATAATCTGAGACATCTTCCATCATTGCTTCGAATCTATCATACCATTCCACACGTTCATCAGGGTTTCTATATAAAAAGCCTACTAATATCGGTTTAGTCCCTTTTAAACGAAACTCTATCCAGATGCATTCAATATTATGTTTATCAAAATGATGGATCAGTTTATAGTTCATTGAGTGATGTACATATCCTAGAAGACCTGTTTCTAGCTTAGATGTAGGGTCTCTCCTAATAAAATTGTAACCTGGAATCATTACTAAATCGTCTGAGACTAAACTTGATAACCGAGATTCAGAGAAACAAAAACAATGAAAACAATTGTTAGCATTAGATAAAATAGAAGGTAAATCACATAATTTGTTTAACACATGACATGCATTTAGATAGCCAATTTTGAATCCTGAGTTGGTTAACCATTCATTACTACTCTCGGTATTGAAATTATTTGCCATTATTTTACAAGGAAAACAAAACAAAAACAACAACAACAACAACAAAAAAACCCACCTTACCTTCAATATGTGTACAATGTAACGCAAAATCAATTTGCAGGATACCAGGCAATTTGAAAATTAAATATTACAAGTGAAAAAAAAAAAAGCAAACACACACAAAAATGCACACCTCTTCAACGGGTAACGACGCAGAAAAGAAGTTAGCCAAAAAAAAAAAAAAAAAAAAAAAATTTATGAGCAATAACAATGGTAAGGGCACAATCACAAAACACCTATGCCTCAAGAAGACACGAGAAGTGCAAGTGTTCAAATAATCAACGTCCTTCTACAACAGTCCATTTCAAATGTCCCAAGTCCGAGTAGTTATACGGCCAAGATAGGGAAGATTATTATAATAATTCAACAGTTACATATTTAATCATATGACGACGTAAATGCTAACACTTTGACTAGAATGAATGGGGAGAAATGTACCGACTGAATAAAAAAAATGTATTATCTTATCTTTCGCACATAAATAAATACCAAGCAAGGACAAAGCATCATACAATATATCAAAACATCACCACTCATTCTACCAATTGGCAGCAGTCCTCTGTTGGTCACGCTGCGTCACCAACTGTGATGCCAACGTCATCAACTGCTGCGCACAATAACCCAGAGGGTTAATTGAAGGCCAGTTTCGGTTGTCAGCATGACTCTCCTGTGTGAGAGGATTGACAGGTAGAGTTGTTGAACCCAAGGGAAAATGGGGCTGTGTTTGGCCAAGGCCAGATCCTTGAACCCTCTGCACAGAGAACGGATAAGGGACGGGAAATCTGGGGTAAGGAGCGTCGGGAATCGTGTAACTCGGGCAGAGGAATGGAGGCGGGACATGTGTCGGGATGGTGGGGATACTTGGTGGGGGACGCGAATTTTCACCTTTCAGTGTCTGACTGTAAGCCTCAGCACAGGGATTATCCAAATGATCTGGCGGTGGAACCTGGGGAGTCAACTCTGGCTGGTTCATGACTGGTTTGCGATTGGTTTGGGACATTAATGGAGGGAAGTCACTTGTTGAGGACATGGGGGGAACACCTGAATTTCTGGCGTTCACATATTGTCGAGAAGCTGTTTGTAGGGCAGGGCCATAATTTCTAGTGCTGTTCCTCTGTACAGTACGGGGCATGGACCGATCACTGTGGGGACATGGTGTGGCTTATTGAAGGGGCTTGTATTGTTAGCCGGGTCGTTCAACTGTAAACGCCCGGTCTGAGGGAGAACAGTCTTGAAGCCAAGTGCCAGACAGACTGTCCCTTTTGTACTGGGGTGGGTAGCATCTTTATACAGGGCCTGACGGGGGCACCATTCTGAGTCACAAATGACCCAAAATGGTCAATCATGTCCACATTCATATTTGTACAAGTAGCATATAAATATCTATTAGAAGGAGCAATGGAGTTATTTAGCTGGTGTCGACCGCGGGCCGGGAGAATAGAACTGAAGGCAATATATGCAGAGGGAAAACGAGATTTACACAAACCAATCAGTTCACGCCAATCTTTGGCTGCAATGGGTCCGGCCGGACAATCATTCACACCCACATGCACAATTAAAGTGTTCACTTGGTCCTGGATTTCTAAAGTACTTAACCACTGAACAAGATGCACTAAAGTCAGACCAGGAACACATATTTTGAATAACGGGTCACGACGTGTGTCTAGTCTCTTTGGATTAATGTACCTTATTACAGAGTCTCCGATTAGCAAGGATGAACATTTCAAAGGAATAGATATTTCTTTTAAAACCTGCTCTGAAGAAAGTTTTTCTTTCACCTCTGTCAATTGAGAAGGTTCTTGATCCTGTTTAGTTAACTGTTCACAGGCAGATGGTTCAGATGTGACAGAGTTTGTTTGGGGGGAGTCAGGTTTATTGGAATCGGGGTCAAGAAGTACTTCATTCTGACTGAGACGAGCAAGTACATCAAAACGATTACCGACTGTTACATTCACAATGTCCACAGGAGTGCCAGGAACTGGTAGTGTAGACTGACTACTGAAACGTGTGTCCTCCACAGTTTTCAGGGGAGATTGTGTAACAGAATCGGGAATGGTTGTATTCACAGTTGTGTGAAGAGTTGTTGGGGTGGGGTGGGTGTCAATTTGATGGGACACACCTTTTTGGGAGTTGTCCTCATTGGATGAAGAATGACCTGGAACACAACTTAGGGGGTAATCACACTGTGTGAAGACACTTGTAGTTGAGTGAGATTTTTTCTTTAATTGTTTCAGTTCGGACTGAAGTGAACCCAAGGAGGATTTTAAAGAAAGATTTTCTTTAAGTAAAATATTCATTGTCGATTCAAATTTTGACATTACACTCTGGATCCCTTCGACAGCAGAATGTAAAGACTCTATCTTCCGATCTATGTGACATTTCAATTCATTTTTGATAGACACTTTTGAATCCTCAAGTCTGGACAGCATGGTATTTTCATGATCCGAAAGATCAGTAAGAATGGTATCTACAGTAATTTTAATATTGTCAAGGTCACTTGTCACTGTTTTGTCAACATGCTTTAAAGGGCAGAGAGTACGTCGACGATAACGCTTTTTCAATGGGAAACGTTTGGGAGTTGACTTATATGGGCTTCTTTTAGAAGCCCAATTCACAGCCGAATGTTGTGTATCTGTGTGACCATCTTGATGAGTGTGACTTTCCTGATGTGTATGTATGGCTTTTGCTAAAGTTATTTCACTGGAGTCAGAAGCAGACTCAACAAAAGAATTAGAAACACCAACTTCTAGTTCTGTATCCTCAAAGTCTGGCTTTCCTAGCACCTGAGGAAGAGACCGAGGAGCAGCAGGAGTGTGGTCACTGGAGGGGCTACTTTCACTGCCGCACACATTATCCGGAGCTGACAATGGTATGTCTTTACCATCCTCTGTCATAAAAGTCAGGGGAGAAGACAGCAACGCACTCTTAAAGGCAGCCAGATCACCATGAACACAGAATTCACTCACAATGTCTTTCAGTGCCTCACACTCTTCTTTACCCCACTTGACACAGTCAATGCCTTGGCATAGTAAAGTTCCAGTGCCTTGCCGGGTAAAGTAACAAGATATAGTGATTCGTTTCACTTCATCCAAGAAAACGCGCAAAACCGACTTGGCTAAGAAAGGTGATATCGGTTCGCTAATCCATAAAGAAAGATAAAGGTAATCGTCCTTGTAATCAAAGTCATTTCTTTCAAAGACAACTGATGTGTCTGTTATTGCTGCGTATCGATAGAACAAGGCATTTCTCCACGCAGTGAGCTCCTTCACAGAGCAGGAAAACGTTTGCTGCCGAGTGTCTAACGTGGGCCTTAGTTTGCTTTCAGTGTCAACAGGGGTGGTCTCCATGGCAGGCTACACACACGGCAGAATGGAAAGGGCATAACGTGTTGGTCAGTTCACAGCACGTGTTACTCGGACATGGGACAAGGCGTGAATCCGTTACACATTCATGTCGTGGGTTGCAAATAACACCGTGTTGCAGGCCAGAGACTTGACAGGTGGCACACGAAAACGCTCGAGCTTTGTTGAGAAGAAGAACCACGTGCAAACCGAACCTTTTTTTTTTTTTTTTTTTTTAAAGACGTAGAGTTCCAAGTGAACACATATCAATGTAGAATTCTTAACAAATATGAGAGAGAGAGAGAGAGAGAGAGAGAGAGAGAGAGAGAGAGAGACAGAGACAGAGACAGAGAGACAGAGAGAGACAGAGAGAGAATGTGTGTGTGTGTGTGTGTGTGTGTGTGTGTGTGTGTGTGTGTGTGCGTGCACGCATGTCCTCTTACACTTCACATTGACAAAGGCTAGGTGGTCTAAAATAGAGGTGTGAACTGTGCTTTGACACTAACGACATTCTGATCTTTCACGCTTGGTCGTGGGTGGATCATTAGGGATCCGAGATCTAGGCTTCATTCACACACACACAGACACAGACACAGACAGACAGACAGACAGACAGACACACACACACACACACACACACAAACACACACACACATACACGCACGCACGCGTGCGCAGACTGCGAGAGAGAGAGAGAGAGAGAGAGAGAGAGAGAGAGAGAGAGACAGAGAGAGAGAGAGAGAGACTTTCAGAGAGAGAGAGAGAGAGAGAGAGAGAGAGAGAGGCTTTCAGCTACATATTTAGCTCTGTGTGTGTGTGTGTGTGTGTGTGTGTGTGTGTGTGTGTGTGTGTGTGTGTGTGTCTGTGTCTGTGTGTGTGTGTCTGTGTGCGCGCGCGCACGTGCGTGCGTGGGTGCGTATGTGCGTGCGTGCGTGCGTGCGTGGGTGTGTAACCGCATTCCTTCACACATGGTCCTCGAATCAGAATGCCAAGTGGAGGATTTGGAGAGGACTATATTCTGCACAGATCTGACGTCAAAAGAGAACACTCCCCTTCACCCAGATGCCAGAAATAAGAAGCGAACCCAATACCTCCCCCCCCCCCCTCCTTGAAGACCCCCAAGGGCTGGTGCCTGCCCCACACTGCCACAGAGAACATTCCAACAGCCTGTAGAGGTCAGAGGCAGGCAAAGGGTGCCTGGCATAATGCCAGCTTGCTGGAAGGGGTCTGGAATTTTATGCAGTGGCTGAGGGCCAACTTATTGTCCACACAGGTGGCCATGGTCAGGAAAATGACAGACAGTCTTTTCTAGTCACGTTGCTGTATGGAGTTTCGACGTGTAAGGCCTTTGTTGAGAAATTTGACTGCTGTCTTATTGTTGTGCTTCAAAGAATAAATATGTATTGCATAGTTGTGATTCAAACGTGAATTTTACTCGGAACACGTATTGTTGTGGCTCAAGAGTAAATTTTACTTGATATACGTAAAGTTGTGGTTCAAACGTAAATTTTGCTTGATACACGTGTAGTTGTGGTTCAAGCGTTAATTTTACTTGATACACGTATAGTTGTGATTCTAGCGTAAATTTTACCTTATACACGTATAGTTGTGGTTCAAGGGTAAATTTTACTTGATACACATATAGCTGTGGTTCAAGTGTAAATTTTGCTTGGTACACGTATAGCTGTGGTTTAAGCGTAAATTTTACTTGATACACATATAGCTGTGGTTCAAGTGTAAATTTTGCTTGGTACATGTATAGTTGTAGTTTAAGCGTAAATTTTACTCGATACACGTATAGTTGTGATTCAAGCGTAAATTTTACTCGATACACGTAAGTTGGTTCAGCGTAAATTTTATTGATACACGTATGTGTGGTTCAAGCGTAAATTTTACTTGATACGCGTATAGTTGTGGTTCAAGCGTAAATTTTACTTGATACACGTAAAGTTGTGGTTCAAGCGTAAATTTTACTTGAGATACATATAGTTGTGGTTCAAGCGTCAATTTTAGTCGATCTAGTTTAACGCGTAAGTATGCCCTCCTTCTTCAGTATCTTCGACTCTTGTTTGATTTCAAACGAAGTTCTTGTCCACTGCGATGTCTGCAACCATAAATGTTACTTAGTTAATGAACTATCGTAGCGAAAATAGGGAAATATAAAGAAAACAAGAACGAAAAGTCATGGAAATATGAATTTAAAATCCTTCACTAGAAACAAAGGGGGATCATCGAAGCCATCTGGAAGACAGAACCATTCATTTTGCCTTCTCTGAGGCCTTTCGTCCGCTGGATCGGACTTATCAGTGAGGCACGGCTGACTGTGTCTGTGCTCCCTTGGCATCAAATGGAGACATACCACAGTCTATAATTCTATGGTATTCTCACCACCAAGGGTTCCAAAAAGGAATCCAGCAGCACCCTAAAGCAACCAGCGAAAGATAGAAAGGTGAAACGAAAAGGAAGTGTGTCTCTGTTTGGGGAAGCTCAAATCAGCATCTTATGTGCACAGTTATATTACATCTTCCGGTACGCAGGCAAGATACGACCCCCCCCCCTCCCCCCAGCGGATCTGACAGGAAGAATCCAAGCCATGGAAACGACATTTACCACAAGATGCTAAACAGTACATACATCACACATCAGACATGCTGATCATATCGATATTTACCACAAGATGCTAAACAGTACATACATCACACGTCACACATACTGATCATATCCATATTTACCACAAGATGCTAAACAGTACATACATCACACATCAGACATACTGATCATATTGATATTTACCACAAGATGTTAAACAGTACATACATCACACATCAGACATACTGATCATATCGATATTTACCACAAGAAGCTAAACAGTACATACATCACACATCAGACATACTGATCATATCCATATTTACCACAAGATGCTAAACAGTACATACATCACACATCACACATACTGATCATATCCATATTTACCACAAGATGCTAAACAGTACATACATCACACATCACACATACTGATCATATAACCAATCAGCGCACAGGAAGATGCTAAACAGTACATACATCACACATCAGACATACTGATCATATCCATATTTACCACAAGATGCTAAACAGTACATACATCACAGATCACACATCACACATACTGATCATATCCATATTTACCACAAGATGCTAAACAGTACATACATCACACATCAGACATACTGATCATATCACCAATCAGCACATAGGAAGATGCTAAAACAGTACATACATCACACATCAGAGATACTGATCATATCACCAATCAGCACACAGGAAGATGCTAAACAGTACATACATCACACATCAGACATACTGATCATATCACCAATCAGCACACAGGAAGATGCTAAACAGTACATACATCACACATCAGACATAATGATCATATCACCAATCAGCACACAGAAAGATGCTAAACAGTACATACATCACACATCAGACATACTGATCATATCACCAATCAGCACACAGGAAGATGCTAAACAGTACATACATCACACATCACACATACTGATCATATCACCAATCAGCACACAGAAAGATGCTAAACAGTACATACATCACACATCAGACATACTGATCATATCACCAATCAGCACACAGGAAGATGCTAAACAGTACATACATCACACATCAGACATGCTGATCATATCACCAATCAGCACACAGGAAGATGCTAAACAGTACATACATCACACATCAGACATGCTGATCATATCACCAATCAGCACACAGAAAGATGCTAAACAGTACATACATCACACATCAGACATAATGATCATATCACCAATCAGCACACAGAAAGATGCTAAACAGTACATACATCACACATCAGACATACTGATCATATCAACAATCAGCACACAGAAAGATACGAAAACCTACTGATAGCAGTGAGGAAAAAAACTACGTTGGTTTGGTCAAGTAACAAGACTCAGTAGCCTTGCTAAACCCCCCCCCCCCCCCCCCCTCCTGGGAACTACTGACGTGGGGAGACGGAAGTAAACAATTGAATGGACTGACAGCATTGCAGCGTGGACAGAGGAAAAAGAATGGAATGGACTGACAACATTGCAGCGTGGACAGAGGAAAAACAATTGAATGGAGTGACAACATTGCAGCGTGGACAGAGGAAAAACAATTGAATGGAGTGACAACATTGCAGCGTGGACAGAGGAAAAACAACGGAATGGAGTGACAACATTGCAGCGTGGACAGAGGAAAAACAATTGAATGGAGTGACAACATTGCAGCGTGGACAGAGGAAAAACAACGGAATAGAGTGACAACATTGCAGCATGGACAGAGGAAAAACAACGGAATGGGGTTACAACATTGCAGCGTGGACAGAGGAAAAAGAATGGAATGGAGTGACAACATTGCAGCGTGGACAGAGGAAAAACAATTGAATGGAGTGACAACATTGCAGCGTGGACAGAGGAAAAACAATTGAATGGAGTGACAACATTGCAACGTGGACAGAGGAAAAACAATTGAATGGAGTGACAACATTGCAGCGTGGACAGAGGAAAAACAATGAATGGAGTGACAACATTGCAGCGTGGACAGAGGAAAAACAACGGAATAGAGTGACAACATTGCAGCATGGACAGAGGAAAAACAACGGAATGGGGTTACAACATTGCAGCGTGGACAGAGGAAAAAGAATGGAATGGAGTGACAACATTGCAGCGTGGACAGAGGAAAAACAATTGAATGGAGTGACAACATTGCAGCGTGGACAGAGGAAAAACAATTGAATGGAGTGACAACATTGCAACGTGGACAGAGGAAAAACAATTGAATGGAGTGACAACATTGCGGCGTGGACAGAGGAAAAACAACGGAATAGAGTGACAACACTGCAGCGTGGACAGAGGAAAAACAATTGAATGGAGTGACAACATTGCAACGTGGACAGAGGAAAAAGAATGGAATGGAGTGACAACATTGCAGCGTGGACAGAGGAAAAACAATTGAATGGAGTGACAACACTGCAGCGTGGACAGAGGAAAAACAATTGAATGGAGTGACAACATTGCAGCGTGGACAGAGGAAAAACAATTGAATGGAGTGACAACATTGCAACGTGGACAGAGGAAAAACAACGGAATGGAGTGACAACATTGCAGCGTGGACAGAGGAAAAACAATTGAATGGAGTGACAACATTGCAACGTGGACAGAGGAAAAACAAGGAATAGAGTGACAACATTGCAGCGTGGACAGAGGAAAAGCAACGGAATGGGGTGACAACATTGCAGCGTGGACAGAGGAAAAACAATTGAATGGAGTGACAACATTGCAGCGTGGACAGAGGAAAAACAATTGAATGGAATGACAACATTGCAGCGTGGACAGAGGAAAAACAATGATGGAATAGAGTGACAACATTGCAGCGTGGACAGAGGAAAAACAATTGAATGGAGTGACAACATTGCAGCGTGGACAGAGGAAAAACAATTGAATGGAGTGACAACATTGCAGCGTGGACAGAGGAAAAACAATTGAATGGAGTGACAACATTGCAACGTGGACAGAGGAAAAACAACGAATGGAGTGACAACATTGCAGCGTGGACAGGGAAAAACAATTTGCAGAGACCAAGCTTTGCACACAATGACAGAACTGGAGGAATCTGGTGGATGGTCAGTGTTGCCACGGAAGAGAGGAAAAAGAAGAAGAAGAAGAATTGTGAAGGAAGAAGAATTGAAGAGGAAGACGAAGAATTTGAAGAAGAAGACGAGGAATTTGAAGAAGAAGAAGAATTTGAAGAAGAAGAAGAATTTGAAGAGGAAGACGAAAGAATTTGAAGAAGAGACGAAGCGAAGAAGGAATTGAAGAAGAAGAAGAAGAATTTGAAGAAGAAGAATTTGAAGAAGAAGAATTTGAAGAAGAAGAAGAAGAAGAAGAAGAAGAAGAAGAAGAAGAAGAAGAAGAAGAAAAAGAAGAAGAAGAGAGAGGAGAAGAAGGAAGAAGAGAGGAGAGAAGGAGAGAAGGAGAGAGAGGAGGAGGAGGAGGAGGAGGAGAAGAAGGAGGAAGAGAAGAAAGAAGAAGAAGAAGAAGAAGAAGAAGAAGAAGAAGAAGAAGAAGAAGAAGAAGAAGAAAAGTTTGCATCATTTTGTAAAGCATATTCTGGGCTCAACCCTTTGAAAATATATTGCTTCGCAGATACTCATTAATTCGTAACACGTCTTCCCAGAGTTCACGGTCAGTTGAAACTGTGATTAATCTGAACAAATTCTCCTTCGCTCGTTTAATCTCAATCCTTCGTCCTTGGCATTCATTACATCCCCCCCACCCCACCCCAACTTTTATCTGTAGTTTTGTTGTTGTTGTTGTTGTTGTTGCTGTTTTTTTTTCTTCGCATAATCTTGCTAACAGACGGACAGACAAGAAACAAACCAACAGAAATGCTGTGGTGTTGGAATGTGGGGAAGGGGGGGGGGGGGGGGGGGGGGGGGATATAACAGTGCAAGCCAGACCCTGATCTTTTGCGTGATGGAGTTGTTCTTGTCTTTCCAGACAGATTTTAACCTGCAGAGCGCTCTGGTTGGGTTTGCTGCCCTTGAGAGAAAATCTGGTTCGGATCGCTCACTACTAATGAGGGATCCCACATAAGTGAATTGTTGAACAAACAAACAAACAATCAAACTATCAGTCAAATAAACAAACCATCCCCCCAAACAACAACAACGACAACAACAATACTACTACTGAACGTAACTGAGCGAAACTCCGTGGCAAATTAGAATACGACCGAATAGCAAAGCCATTCAACGTCAAGGCGGATCCGTAATGTGAATCCAGATTTTAAAAAAAACGAATCCAGGATCCGTTTGACATTGGCTGGATGTCCACGCTTGACCTTGTGGCCCTTTTAGTGTTGAAAGTCATCGCATTCAGTCCCCAGACACGGTTCTGTCAGTGGATGTCCTCAAGTTATTACAGTGATAAAAAAAAGAAAAAAAACAGGACTCCCCCTTGTTATCACTAAGGACGGTGTAGGTGGTGCGGTGAAAGAAGCCTGGCTGTGTGTGTGTGTGTGTGTGTGTGTGTGTGTGTGTGTGTGTGTGTGTGTGTGTGTGTGTGTGTGTGTGTGTGTTTGTGTGTGTGTGTGTGTGTGTGTGTGTGTGTGTGTGTGTGTGTGTGTGTGTGTGTGTGTGTGAGTCTGGAAGAGGAAGTGACGTCAACACTGGCAGACGTCGTGCAAACAGACCGACATGAAGCGGGTGTGGAGCCAGAAATGGTCTGCCAAGGGAGACGACTGGTGGCTCACTGTCTGTGGTTGTCGTTCCTGTTGACACATTCACCGTTCCCTACATCCCGCCCCTTTCCCATTCCGCTCCCCCCCCCCCCCCCCCCCCCCAATTTCCCCTTTCCGGCTCCGACCCCACCCCAACTCCTCTCCCACTCTCTCTGTACACAGACAGACAGACAGACAGACAGACAGACACACACACACACACACACACACGCCGCGCACGCACGCACGCACGCACGCACGCACGCACGCACACACACACACACAACACACACACACACACACACACACACACACACACACACACACGATCGCGCGCGCAAACACACTTATTTAGCTATATCTATATCTAGCTACATTTATTTCTAAATCATTCAAGATGTTATTGTTTGGTCAATCAGTGGGAGATCGCATCTCGTAGGAGATCCAAGACAAAGGTTGTTCTGTACAATTCTTAGCTGCTGTTGGCATTTACGTGACTGACAATGTTTGGGTTTATTAAACAGCGAAACTGACCATTTTGACCGTTGACACCTTTCGATCTCCCTAGCATCCTTCAATGGATCCTCAAACATGGGCTCAAATATTATCCGCTACATTTATATTGTTTACATAATGATTTTATATTATCCGCGACATTTATACTGTTTGCATAATGATTTTA
Organism: Conus canariensis; assembly: GCA_033310375.1. NCBI lineage: Eukaryota > Metazoa > Mollusca > Gastropoda > Neogastropoda > Conidae > Conus > Conus canariensis. The sequence goes on from CM065716.1 coordinate 2,827,516, forward strand.
TATTATCCGCTACATTTATACTGTTTACATAATGATTTTAGTTTTTCAGCTACTTATTTCTTGTATCTTTGACCCCCAATTTCAAAGCAAATTTAAAAAAAACCCGTACTGTATTCTGCCGTTTGGTCTTCGTATGCAGCCGCACGTGCGGAATGCAGGTCTGGACCTAGGAGTTGTGTCCGATTTTTCCAAGTTTCCGGATCAGCCTCCGTGGACCTTTTTCACACCAGAGATTAGTTTTGATCTTGCAGCTTTTCGTAAAGAGTCTACCAGCTCTCTGGCATACAAGGCATTGTATGCTGACCTCTGTTCAAAATTTCCATCTTATCAGAAAATTTTCACTGACGGTTCCAAGTCTGAGGATGGAGTGGCCTGTGCAGCCTATTGCCCTGGTGCTCCTTCTCAGATACTGTTAGAACATATACCTCCAGATGCTTCTGTCTATTCTGCTGAACTTACTGCTCTGGTTCTGGCGCTGAGGATAATCGCACAATCTACGAAGAGGGACTGTCTGGTTCTGTCGGATTCGCTGTCAGCTTTGGAGGCCATAGCTGGCCACAACCTTCAGCATCCAGAACTTTTACATTTCTTTGAACTTTTTAGCAAGTTGAAA
>CM065716.1:2835628-2840628 GCA_033310375.1 Conus canariensis
AAGATCGGGCTGCCGGCAATAAACGAAGCGTTCTGCTATGGTAGAGTCCACCTCCTCCCCACACCCCACCCACCGGAATTTTTTACCCATTTATCTTCTGTCTGAATTTGTATCATTAGTACCTTGATCGAGTATATACCCTTAGTACCCTGCTACCTTATGTATGCCAGTGGATTATGCCTGTCTTTGTACCAGTTGTACACTATCTGACTTTGTACCCATTGTACTGTGTCTTTGTACCAATTGTACACTATCTGACTTTGTACCCATTGTACTGTGTCTTTGTACCAATTGTACACTATCTGACTTTGTACCCATTGTACTGTGTCTTTGTACCAATTGTACACTATCTGACTTTGTACCCATTGTACTGTGTCTTTGTACCAATTGTACACTATCTGACTTTGTACCTCTTTCATTCTGTCGGACTACGTAAACCCTTTGTTCCTTGCCTGACTTTGTACCCTTTGTATTCTGCCAGACTCTGTATACCCTTGTTACTGTGCTGGACTTTGTTTCGTCTGTACCCTGCAAAATGATGTATATCCCTTGTACTGTGCTGGACTTTGTTTCGTCTGTATCCTGCAAAATGATGTATATCCCTTGTACTGTGCCGGACTTTGTTTCGTCTGTATCCTGCAAAATGATGTATATCCTTTGTACTGTGCTGGACTTTGTTTCGTCTGTATCCTGCAAAATGATGTATATCCTTTGTACTGTGCTGGACTTTGTTTCGTCTGTATCCTGCAAAATGATGTATATCCCTTGTACTGTGCTGGACTGTTTATCTTTGTACTCTATCAGACTATACTGTTTATCTTTGTACTCTATCAGACTACTGTTTATCTTTGTACTCTATCAGACTATACTGTTTATCTTTGTACTCCATCAGACTATACTGTTTATCTTTGTACTCTATCAGACTATACTGTTTATCTTTGTACTCTATCAGACTATACTGTTTATCTTTGTACTCTGTTTATCTTTGTACTCTATCACACTATACTGTTTATCTTTGTACTCTATCAGACTATACTGTTTATCTTTGTACTCTATCACACTGTACTGTTTATCTTTGTACTCTGTTTATCTTTGTACTCTATCACACTATACTGTTTATCTTTGTACTCTATCAGACTATACTGTTTATCTTTGTACTCTATCAGACTAACTATACCTTTGTATGCGGCTGGCCCTTGTGCCGACTGTACTCACTCAGACTACGTATATCCTTAGTACTCTGATGATCTTTGTACCTGTTGTACTCTGCGAGACGTTTTATATCCTTAATACTCTGCTGGACTTTTTACCTGTTGTACTCTGCGAGACGTTTTATATCCTAAGTACTCTAATGAAAATTCTATTCGTTATCTTTTGTGAGACGTTGTACCTAATGTACTCTGCCAGATAATGTATACCCTTCGTACCCTGGCTGATTTTGTACCCGTTGTACTCTGCCAAACTATGTAGACTGTTTGTATTTTGCTGGGCTTTGTACTGACTACACTCACCCAGACTTTATACACTCTGTACTTTGCCGGGCTTTGTACCCGTTGTACTCAGCCAGACTAAGTACACTCAGCGTACGCCTAAATTTCTTCCCATTAACATGCTGGCTCCACGACTAAGCAGTTATTGTTGTCAGTAGAGGGCTTAGTAGGTGGTGTCCAGAACAGACGCTACTGAACACCATCAAAGTGACTCCACAGCAGTGCAGTGTCTCCCCCGCTGCCTCTTGACAACTTGACATTGACTGCTCCCAGTGGATTGCCGGTGCCGGGACTGCGACGGGCTGGGCCGGGCTGTGGCTGTGGACAGGGGGTCAGAATGAGCGGCATGGGTGCACTGCCCCTGAGGTGGCCCAGAAGATGGGGCAGATAAACAAGAAAAGTTTCTTCCCATTGTGTTCTGCCTGGCATTGTATCCTTCGACCTCGGACACAATTTGCACATACCGTTGTACCTCGCCAAACTTGGTACTCATATTTTTCTGGAATTCTTATGCATTGTACTCTGCCGGATTTTGAGCCGATGTTGCTAAACTAAAGATAGCGCCGTAGTCCATGCTTTTACACCCCTCTCAGCTCCATTGGGACTGGTTGCTGGCTGCACACACAAAATTAATGTGCCAAGGCCTTGCTTAAAGGATCAAGTTTTTATAGACAGGCACAATGTACTTGTTTTGAGAATGTTTCTTATGTCTGAAAGTTGATTTACCTTCTTTTTTTTACTCTGCCCATCAAGGTACATGCCAGGCGGTTCCAAGCAGACAGATTAAATGAAAGGAACGGGGCTGTTTAGGAGGAACCAGTCGGCGCAAAGATAGCGTCAACGGGTGATTAAAAGGCCTGAAATGTGACGGTAACCAAGGGGGAAGGCCATGTATTTGAAGATTGGGAATGATGTCATCGGTGGAAAAAGAAAGTGAAGTGATTAGTAGGGAGTTATTCTTTTGATCAATCATCAGTTTAACACATTAAATGCCAGCTCAAACTTATGCTAGGCCTCAGAAACGCTTACATGGATTCTATATTGATTTAGAGCAGTAGAAATCCTAACTGTGGCGTGTGGCCTGCCGATAATCCTAACTGTGGCGTGTGGCCTGCCGATAATCCTATCTGTGGCGTGTGGCCTGCCGATAATCCTAACTGTGGCGTGTGGCCTGCCGATAATCCTAACTGTGGCGTGTGGCCTGCCGATAATCCTAACTGTGGCGTGTGGCCTGCCGATTCGGCGCTCCACCATCCGCCATGGGAGGGTACTCTACTGACACTCACAAGTCACATAGACCGAAACCTGTGGCTGGTTATGCTGTCTATACTCCCCCCCCCCCCCCCCCCCATCCCTTCACCCCTGGGTCCTAACATTGCGTCCAAAGGATTCCATGCGCTGTTGGATTGTTCATGCATGACGTCACGGTGGGGTCCCTGAGGCACGGTGAACTGTGGGAGGTGTGGCATTCATGAGGCCGGTGGGGCCTTTGGATGGTCACGTCTGGTCAGTGTCTGTTGATGACGCGGCGTGTGTTGTGAAGCTACAGGGTCACGTGGTAGTCATTTCTCGGCCCTCTCCTGTTGCCCTCAACTTCTGAGGGTTTGCTGTCTTCCCCTGAGGGTTTGCTGTCTTCCCCTGAGGGTTTGCTGTCTTCCCCTGAGGGTTTGCTGTCTTCCCCTGAGGGTTTGCCGTCTTCCCCACACATTTTTCTTTTTGGTTGTTCAGTTGTTCTTGTTTTTGTTTTTTTTTGTCTGCCTGTGTGTGTGTCTTTCTGAATTTCTATCTTTCCTGGTGTCTGTTTAACATTTTCTTGCAGTCACTTTATTCATTTTAGATGCTTGTCTTTCCACTACTTTTTGTTTTATTATTATTCTTTAACCTTTCTTATACTTTCTCTCTCTCTTCTCTCTCTCTCTCTCTCTCTCTCCTCTCTCTCTCTCTCTCTCTCTGCGCACGCGCGCGCGCACGTGTGTGTGTGTGTGTGTGTGTGTGTGTGTGTGTGTGTGTGTGTGTGTGTGTGTGTGTGTGCACCCACGTGCATGTGTTTCCTTTCATTCTCTATTTCTTTTCCACTCTCTTATTTCCATCCTTCCTTCGTGCCTGCTTTACTTTTTTTCTCCATTTTCTTTTTTTCTTTCTCTCTTCATAGATGTTTTCTGTTTTGTGTGTTATTCTCATGCATCTAGACAAGTCCATCTGACGTCACACTCACCCACTTGGTTGATGTTCCAGGCCACAGTCCAAAGATGTCTGACAAAAACCAACGTTCCTTCCAACATGTTGATGCCCGTGTGCAGTTCCAGCACATCATATCACCAGACTTCTCTTCAAAAAAAAAAAAAAAAAAAAACCCGAAAAAAAGAAAAAAAAAAAAAAAAGAAAAGAAAAGAAAGAAAATACAAGAAAATAAAAACCGAAAGAAGAACTTAGAAAAGAAAAGAAAGCACCGGTGGATCGATGAGTGTTCTGTGTCTGTCGTCAAAGATGAAGTCTCTCTACAGTATTATGTCATGGTTACCCCCATTGTCATTTTCCAGCATGGTCACGCAATGTTGTGTTAGCTGTGTGAACGTTGATAGCAGTGCCCAGCCCTGATGTTATAATAATCCACTGTGGATGGTTGAGCTATAAGCAGCATGCATGATGTGTCTTCAGATGGGGCTCCCCATCTTTCAATGGCTACACGTTTGGAGTCTTCTGTCTTTCCCTTGAGACTTCTTTTTGCTGTCCCATCTTCTGCCATTTTAGTGACATTGCACCCAGCTTGCTTGTTCCAACCCTCCCTGTCAACAACCACACACACACACACACACACACACACACACACACACACACACACACACACACAACACACACACACACACACACACACACACACACACACACACACACACACACACACACACACACACACACACACACACACACACACACACACACACACACACACACACACACACAACACACACACACACACACACACACACACACACACACACACACACACACACACACACACACACAGGTGTGTTGGGATTATATGAGCGTATATGTGTGTATGTTTTGTGTGTGTGTGTGTGTGTGTGTGTGTGTGTGTGGAGAGAGAGAGAGAGAGAGAGAGAGAGAGAGAGAGAGAGAGAATGAATGAATGAATGATGGTTTATTCATGCAGGCCACAGCCCCTCATGAAGGGGTAAATGTACAATATGTAACGCTTTATCATACCATTTCAAAACAAGTACATCAACAACGACCATGGCAATCATATGGAGCACTATGAAGTAGCTATTTCTCTATATTTGAAAGCCTTGTACAAAAACAATGAAAATCTGCCTATAGCATCAGATCTGGTACATGCCATCACTAAGCTTACTTTAAACAAACAATGTTCTCGATAATATTAGGCTAAAAAAATTTCCCCCAATTTTTTTTAACCTTTGGCAACAAAGAACGAAGTGCATCTCATCTTTTGTAGACATGTGACATAATGGACACATCAGATTGCAG
>CM065716.1:2850628-2858128 GCA_033310375.1 Conus canariensis
TGAGAGTGTGTGTGTATCTTGATTTGTTCATTTATTTGTTCATGATTATTATTTTTTTGAAACCCAAACGAGAAGTGGAAAGGATTATTTCGTGAAGTCCAGTTTTTTTTTTGCGTAAGTGCGACGTAAAAAAACAACCCAACCTTGTGGACTAAAGATGGGATATTCTTGGTGTGTTGTTGTTGCTGTTGTTGTTGCGGTTGCGGTTTTTTGTTTTTTTGTTTTTTTAATGAATGAAAATTTAGTGAATGAAAATTCTGCGTTGAAGTTTCGTTATGATATGTCAGGGAGAGAGAGCGAGAGAGAGAGAGAGAGAGAGAGAGAGAGAGAGAGAGAGAGAGAGAGAGAGGAGAGAGAGAGAGAGTAAACTCAAGGAAACTTTCATTTCATTTACATGAAAGGGAGACAATAGGCAAATGGAATTTCAGACAGTATTTTCAGCACACAAAACTTCATATTCTGTGTGAAATGAACTGAAAGAAGATAAGATAGAATATCAAATGAATAGCGAGAGTATTTTCAGCAAACAAAATTTCATATTCTGTGTAAAATAACATGAAATGAAATGATATAAGAAATAATTATAAAAAATAAACCCCCCAAAATAAATAAGTGAATATGTAAATATGTAAATAGACAAATACATAAATGAATGAATAAATAGATATAAATAAATACATACATAAATTATAAAGTCTCTTTGTTCAAGAAATATCGTTGTAAAAGAATGTCGACAATCAAGATAAAATAATTATCACCTTAAAATTGAATGCTTGGCTTTGTTTTTGGTTTTCTGTTGCTTTTTATTCCTTTTTACCTTAAAAGACACTTCAGCTGAAAACCTGTGAACAGTTGTGAAGATTTTGTTCTACAGGCTCCTCTGCGTGAGAAAACAACAACAACAACAACAAAAACAACAACAACAATGTGATGCTGACGGCATATTTGGATTAATGAACAATCCAAGCGGTGTGACGTTCCTTTGTGCAAATTGAAACGGAAACGGAAAGAGTGGAAAGGGAAGGGAAGTAGTCAGCTGACATACATCGAAGTTGTTCTGTGTGAAGAAAAACAAACAAACAAACACACAAACCAAGAAAAAACAAAAAGAAAAGAAAAAAAGTCCCTGGGAGGCAAAAAAAACCATGACAGGCTCAATGACCACTACCACAGCCCTCTCACAAGATCCCGGAGAGTAGGAGGAGGAGGAGGGGGGAGGAGGGGGAGGAGGGTGAAAGCATGGAGAGCGCCATGATGGCCCACCAGAGGGCGCTGTCCAAAGCGGAACTGGCGCTGACGTCAGAGGAGGACATGCTGGTCATCTTCCGGTACCGGGGCGGCGGGGACGAGGAGGGGGTGGTGGGGGCGGGGCGGAGTAACGTGAGGGAGGGCCCCCTCCCCCTCCCCACCCCCTCCCGCTGGGATGCCTCCATCGCCAACGTCACCATCACCATCTTCGCCGCCGTCATCATCTTCTGTACGCTGGCCGGCAACACCCTGGTCATCACGGCGGTCATCAAGGAGAGGAGGCTGAGGAAGGCGAGTGGTGTGGAGTGGTGGGAGAATGGGCGTGTGTGTGTGTGTGTGTGTGTGTGTGTGTGTGTGTGTGTGTGTGTGTGTGTGTGTGAAGGAGTTGTGAGGTGGGAGGTGCGGGTTTGTGAAGGGAGGAGGGGGTATTCAGGTAGGACAGATGTGTTACTGAGCTTTCTTGTATGTACTCCACATTATAGTTTTATGGTTCTTTAGAATCAGACCTACACACAGAGACAGACATACAGACAGACAGACAGACAGACAGACAGACAAACGCACACACATGCACACGCACCACGCACGCACACGCACACCACACACACACACACACAACACACTCACACACACACAGACACACACACACACACACACACACACACACACACACACACACACACACACACGCACGCAAGCACTCACACACACACACACACACACACTCACACACACACACACACACACACACACACACAACACACACACACTCACACACACACACACACACACACACACACACACACACACACACACACACACACACACACACACACACACCAGTCCATCACCTGCACAAAGTATTACGATTAAAAAAAAAATTAAGCCGACCAACTTTACCCTCTGTCTGTCTGTCTGTCTGTCTGTCTGTCTGTCTGTCTCTTTCTCTCTCTCACTCTCTCTCTCTCTTGTTCAAACGATGGATGGGTAGGACGTGTGATTAGGGTGGAACTGAACTCATCATTTTCCCTGTTTCTTATTCTTAAATTGCTAACGTCATCTAACGTCCGACCTTGGAAGAAACACACGTGCGAAACTTACTGACCAATATCACACCATCCACGAGCATGAAGCAAAAAGAAAAGAAAAAAAAAATAGTATTCAACCGCCAGCTACCCCATTGATTTGCAGACCAGCAAACAAGGAACTGTAGAAACCGACGACGCCACCGTTTGAAAGGGAAGGAGGGAACACTGCAATATAGCAGAGAACATGACACTGAACATGATACGCGTCAGACCATGATCGTTTAAACTAAAACCTAGAAACATTACAACTGCAACGACGCAACAACCGCTTCCTCTGCTTTCTTTCTTTCTTTCTTTTGCCCATGAGTGTTTAGATATATACCTAGAAACATTACAACCGCAACGACGCAACAACCGCTTCCTCTGCTTTCTTTCTTTCTTTCTTTTGCCCATGAGTGTTTAGATATAAACCTAGAAACATTACAACCGCAACGACGCAACAACCGCTTCCTCTGCTTTCTTTCTTTCTTTCTTTTGCCCATGAGTGTTTAGATATAAACCTAGAAACATTACAACCGCAACGACGCAACAACCGCTTCCTCTGCTTTCTTTCTTTCTTTCTTTTGCCCATGAGTGTTTAGATATAAACCTAGAAACATTACAACCGCAACGACGCAACAACCGCTTCCTCTGCTTTCTTTTTTCTTTCTTTTGCCCATGAGTGTTTAGATATAAACCTAGAAACATTACAACCGCAACGACGCAACAACCGCTTCCTCTGCTTTCTTTCTTTCTTTCTTTTGCCCATGAGTGTTTAGATATAAACCTAGAAACATTACAACCGCAACGACGCAACAACCGCTTCCTCTGCTTTCTTTCTTTCTTTCTTTTGCCCATGAGTGTTTAGATATAAACCTAGAAACATTACAACCGCAACGACGCAACAACCGCTTCCTCTGCTTTCTTTTTTCTTTCTTTTGCCCATGAGTGTTTAGATATAAACCTAGAAACATTACAACCGCAACGACGCAACAACCGCTTCCTCTGCTTTCTTTCTTTCTTTCTTTTGCCCATGAGTGTTTAGATATAAACCTAGAAACATTACAACCGCAACGACGCAACAACCTCCTCCTCTGCTTTTGTTTTTCTTTTTCTTTCTTTCTGTCTGTCTTTCTTTGTTTCTTTCTTTCGTTCTTTCTTTCTTTCTCTCTCTCTCTCTCTTTGTTTTGTTTTGTTTACTGGAAACAGCTTTCAAGTCCTCCTGGCTTCACTTTTCTGGTGATGACGCTAGTTTCAAAGTGATGTGAATCCAGGCAGAATCTGTAACAATCAAAAAAAGTTATTAATGAGTTCACCTAACAACATGGACAAACAAATTACAAATCAAAACACCACGCGTTTTCGCCCTGTTAGATCCTCTTCAGGCAAGATACACAACATTGAGGACAATGAAAACGAAAACGTGGAGAAGATAAGTGATTACTCGTTCTTTGTTGTCATTGTCCTGTAATTGTTTATCTTGCCTGAAGAAGACCTAAGAGGTCGTGTTTTGTCTTGTAACTGGTTTATCCATGTGATATAGTGGACTCACTACTGATTTTTTTTGTTTTTAAATCCTGATGATGCTGTTTCTAGAGTTTCCACAATCACAGAGTATGCATTTTTCAGCGGGAAATATGTCATTGCTTTAGCTCTATATCCATGCATTTTTCAGCGGGAAATATGTCATTGCTTTAGCTCTATATCCATGCGTGTCAGTGGATAGTGTCTTAGGTAAAGCCCCAATCCGATTCTTTCATCCGTTGTGGATTACAAATCTGTTGACAAGGATTCTACGCTTACACATCATTCTGGATTATTTTCGGCCAAGCTTCTCTACTTTCAACAATCGTAAATGTATCATGGACGTAACGAACACTACTACACAAAGTGACTTCTTCCGATAATGGCTAGTCCAAGTGCATAATACAAAAAAAAAAAAAAAAAGAAAAAAAAAAAAAGAAAAACAACATTTAGATATCTTATTGGTTTTGTAAGGGATTTGTTTAAACACAGGCCAGCCTGCACAGAGCATTTTCAAGCCGTGATGATTTAGTGGGTGGACTTTGTGCACGTGTGTCTGTTACCCAAATAAAACAACTTCTATATTCAGCAATTTTCGAAAGTAGATTTTCTTATGCATGTTACGCAAACCAAACAAGCTATATATAACAACACGATGTAATTTGTACGTGTGGGTTGAGGAGAGAGAGAGAGAGAGAGAGAGAGAGAGAGAGAGAGAGAGAGAGAGAGGAGAGGAGAGAGAGAGAAGAGAGAGAGAGAGAGAGAGATTATTTCATTTTCATAAAATATATCCCCCACCAAAAAAAAATGAATCAATAATCAGAATGGAAAAGTTCCCCCCTCCCGCCCCAACCCTACTTCCCCGCTTCCCGCACACACCAACCACAACACCCCCCTCCCCACACAACACACACCCCCCCCACACACCACACCACCACACACACACACACCACACACACACACACACACACACAACACACAACACACCACACCACACACCACACACACACACACACACACACACACCACATACACACACACACACACACACACACACACAACACACACAACACACACACACACACACACACACACACACACACACACACACACACACACACACACGCACAACACACACACCACACACACACCACACACACACACACACACACACGCGCACAAACACACACACACACACATACACACGCACGCACGCACGCACACACAAACACACACACACACGCACGTACGCACGCACGCACACACGCACGCACGCACGCACGTACGCACACACACACCACACACAACACACACACACACACACCACACACACACACACACACACACACGCACACACATTTCCCTTTTTTTTTTTTTAATCAACTTTACCATTCGATCTACTGGCCAGAGAGAGAGAGAGAGAGAGAGAGAGAGAGAGAGAGAGGAGAGGAGAGAGAGGAGAGACAGAGAGACACAGAGAGACACAGAGAGAGAGAGAGAGAGAGAGAGAGGGAAGCAATCAAATCCTTCCAGCCTGATAATGAACGGACAAGTTTGCGTAGTTCCCCCTTCCTCCATCTCATTCTCCCCCTCAAAGCCACCCCATCCCCACTTTTTTCCACACCTCACTGGCAGCCCTCTATCCCCCCCCCCCCACTCCACCTCCCTCCACCCCCTTATCTCACTGAAATGCGTTTCTTAAGCTATGCGCACAACGTCGTTTCAACAAGACACTTCTATTTTTATAAACGCCATTTCCAGATATCAACGACGTGTCACCACAGTGTGTACGTGTGTGTGTGTGTGTGTGTGTGTGTGTGTGTGTGTGTGTTATGATTACTCGCGGGCTGTTCCAAGATTTGAATGCCGCAGTTTCCATAACCAGTATGGTCAGAATGTGACGAGGGGGGGAGGGGGGGGGGGGGGGCTGTTTTATTTACATCTGTCGCTTTCATTCATTGTCTTTGTTTTATTTACATCTGTCCTTTCATTCATTGTCTTTGTTTTATTTACATCTGTCGCTTTCATTCATTGTCTTTGTTTTATTTACAACTGTCGCTTTCATTCATTGTCTTTGTTTTATTTACAACTGTCGCTTTCATTCATTGTCTTTGTTTTATTTACAACTGTCGCTTTCATTCATTGTCTTTGTTTTATTTACATCTGTCCTTTCATTCATTGTCTTTGTCTGTTTATTGCCCGAGTACAGGTTTGTTTCTGTCTGTCTGTCACAGATTCTGTTGTGTTTTCCTTTGGCTTTAGGTCGGAGTATCATCATCATTATCATTATCGTCATCATCATCATCATCGTCATCGTCATCGTCATCGTCATCATCAACATCGTCATCATCAGCATCATCATCATCATCATCGTCATCATCGTCATCATCGTCATCATCGTCACCATTGTCGTCGTCGTCATCGTCGTCATCGTCGTCATCATCATTCTTATTATTATTGATCGATGTTGTTTTATTTAACGTCTGCTCTCTCTCCTTCCTTCCTTCCTTCCTTCCTTTTTTTTTCATTTCATTCATTTCATTTGTTTTTCTCTCTAAATCCATTGCTCTCTCTCTCTCTCTCTCTCTCTCTCTCTCTCTCTCTCTCTCTCTCTCTCTCTCTCATATCAAGATTACGCATTAAAACAGAAGAGCTTGAAAGATAGACGTGTTAACTGTGAAATGGAAATTAAACCTCAAACATCAGGAGACAATACGATCATGACAGACGCTAACACGACGTTAAACAGACATGGAAACTGTTTGTTCCACTCTATGTGTATCTGACATCAAAAACACCCAATCGAAACTAAGAACGGCTAAAATGTTTGATGTCTGCGTTTGACAGGTGGCACAGTGGTCAGGCATTCGCCTATAAAGACAGGGATTCTTGGGTTTATGGTTTGAGTCTCCGCGTGGACGAAGTTTTGTCTCCCCCCCCCCCCCCCCCCCCCCCCCCATCATTTCTCCTTCCTCCCTTGCCATAGTGCTAGAGTTTCGGATGGATTGATAAGCCGACGTCCCAGATGTAGCTCTGGCGTTGTGCGCGTAAAAGACACCATGGCCACATGGGTGATCACCATGGCAAATTGCACTTTGACTGAGAAACACTTACACACACACACGTACACGCACGCGCACACGCACGCGCGCACACACACGGAAACACACACACATTCACACACACGCACACTTGCATTCACATACAACACACACACACACACACACACACACACACACACACACACACACACACACACACACACTCATACATACACACACACGCACGCACATCAGAGAGAGAGAGAGAGAGAGAGAGAGAGGAGAGAGAGAGAGAGAGAGAGAGAGGAGAGAGAGAGGAGGAGAGAGAGAGAGAGAGAGAGAGAGAGAGAGAGAGAGAGAGAGAGAGAGAGAGAGAGAGAGAGAGAGAGAGAAGTGAACATGGATTGACACTGAGAGAGAAGTGAACATGGATTGACACTTCATTTCTTTCTCTGACTTCTGCCCATGTACATGGCAGTGTAGGCGTGGATTCCTGTCACTGTTTTAACTACACGCACGCGAGTATTTACATGTGTGTGTATATCCGTGAGTGTGTGCACGCATGCGTGTGTGCGAACATACATGAATGCGTATGTGCGTGTCTGTGTGTGTGTGTGCGC
>CM065716.1:2860628-2863128 GCA_033310375.1 Conus canariensis
CAGTCTAGTATTCTTGTTCGCTATTTAGAAAGTTCATTTACTTTTGAAGTCGCATATTATCATTATTTTTTCCTTTTCTATTTCATTCAGAGCAAGATGTAAAAAAGCTGTGTTGTGCTTATTCTATGACTAAGATGAGAGAATTGAAGAAGAGGGTCTCGTGGCTACCACATAGCAGATTCTGACCTACGCATTCCTTTAAAAATTTCTATATTCGAATTAAAAACTGAATCCATTGTGACTCTGACATCGAATCTACAGAGAACAATGCCCGAAAAAAAAAAACTGTGGTCAGTTACTTAGATATGTCAAACCCACTAGTATAGCTATCACTCCAGCAACGAATCTGAATCGAAGTTTTCCAGCGTAATGGTTTTTTCTTCTACTACTTTGAGGTGGTTTAGGCTGCTGAATAGAACAAGATGTATAGTTGATCAATTTTCTTTTTTCATCGATGTGATCTCAATACATCTTCGCCAACGTTGTGTCCTTGGTAGTACTAGTATCTGTATAAGGTGTTTTTGCCAATGATTGAATGTTCACATCCGTTTCCTTCAATGAATCGGCCGTAGAAGAACCAATGGTTGATATAGAATCTCTCTCTCTCACTCCCCCCCCCCCCTCTCTCTCTCTATCTCTGTATGCACCGGGCACATGCATTTATGTGTGTGTGTGTGTGTGATGTCTAAGTGAGCATGCGTAAGTGTAATATGTCTAAGAACGCTATACATACGTCATTTGATTATTTATCACAGTCCTTTGATTGTTGTTCAGAGAAACGGCACAAACACAGGCACACAGACAAACGGACAGATAGCCAGACACATACATACAGAAAGAGAGAGAGAGATAGAGAGAGACAGACAGAGACAGACAGAGACAGACAGACAGACAGATAGACAGATAGACAGACAGACAGACAGATAGACAGGCAGAGAGAGAGAGAGAGAGAGAGAGAGAGAGACAGACAGACAGACAGACAAACAGACACACACATACACACACACTCAACACACACACACACACACACACACACACACACACACACACACACACACACACACGCGCGCGCGCGCGCGCCGCGCACAGGGTCATCTACCTGGGTGTCCGATAGACGGTAATTGGAAGCGGGTCAGGTGTTAGTCCGTCCTCTGTCTCATCACACAGTCGCCGCGGGCACTGAGGTCACTTGTCCCCAGGGAATCACTCAGCCAGACAACTGGCTTACGTCGGCCAGCGTGTGATAGTAGTGGCAGCAATCGAAGTGTGTGTGTGTGTGTGTGTGTGTGTGTGTGTGTGAGTGTGTGTGTGTGTGTGTGTTGGGGGGGGGGGAGGGAGGGAGGACGGAAGAAGGGAGGCGGTTAGAATGGTTCTGCCGGGAGGAATGGACGGAAATGCCTATCGAGTCTCCATGGCACAGTTTCAGTTTCAGCTGTCTATCGAGTCTCCATGGCATAGTTTCAGTTTCAGTTGTCTATCGAGTCTCCATGGCACAGTTTCAGTTTCAGCTGTCTATCGAGTCTCCATGGCATAGTTTCAGTTTCAGTTGTCTATCGAGTCTCCATGGCACATTTCAGTTTCAGTTGTCTATCGAGTCTCCATTGCACAGTTTCAGTTTCAGTTGTCTATCGAGTCTCCATTGCATGGTTTCAGTTTCAGTTGTCTATCGAGTCTCCATGACACAGTTTCAGTTTCAGTTGTCTATTGAGTCTCCATTGCACAGTTTCAGTTTCAGTTGTCTATCGAGTCTCCATTGCATAGTTTCAGTTTCAGTTGTCTGTCGTGTCTCCATTGCTCAGTTTCAGTTTCAGTTGTCTATCGAGTCTCCATTGTATAGTTTCAGTTTCAGTTGTCTATCGAGTCTCCATTGCACAGTTTCAGTTGTCTATCGAGTCTGCATTGCACAGTTTCAGTTGTCTATCGAGTCTCCATTGCACAGTTTCAGTTGCCTACGAGTCTCCATGACACAGTTTCAGTTTCAGTTGTCTATCGAGTCTGCATTGCACAGTTTCAGTTGTCTATCGAGTGTCCATTGCACAGTTTCAGTTGCCTACGAGTCTCCATGACACAGTTTCAGTTTCAGTTGTCTATCGAGTCTCCATTGCACAGTTTCAGTTTCAGTTGCCTATCGAGTCTCCATGGCACAGTTTCACTTTCAGTTATCTATTGAGTCTCCATTGCACAGTTTCAGTTTCAGTTGTCTATCGAGTCTCCATTGCACAGTTTCAGTTGTCTATCGAGTCTGCATTGCACAGTTTCAGTTGTCTATCGAGTCTCCATTGCACAGTTTCAGTTTCAGTTTCGGTTTCACCAAGGTGTCGCCGCGTGCGGACTAGTCCATATACGCTACACCACATCCGCTCACTTTTGAGACTACACTGCGCATGATTTAAAGCTGATGGATAAATGAATTAATGACTAAGATGAGAGAATTTCAGAAGAGGGTCTCGTGGCTACGACTTAGCAGATGTCTGACCTACACATTAGCCCAACGTGCTGG
>CM065716.1:2878128-2888128 GCA_033310375.1 Conus canariensis
CGTGGGTCCGAGGGTCGCTGTCATGTCATGTGGGTGCTGGGGTCGCTGTCATGTCACGTGGGTCCGGAGGGTCGCTGTCATGTCACGTGGGTCTGGGGTCGCTGTCATGTCACGTGGGTCTGGGGTCGCTGTCATGTCACGTGGGTCTGGGGTCGCTAGTCATGTCACGATACAGGGTCTGGGTCGCTGTCAGTCACGTGGGTCTGGGGTCGCTGTCATGTCACGTGGGTCTGGGGTCGCTGTCATGTCACGTGGGTCTGCGGTCGGCATCAGCACACAACAGGGGGCAGTCTGGACACGCCTCTCATTCACAGCTGGCTGGCTGGGGTCACTGTCATGTCACGTGGGTCTGGGGTCACTGTCATGTCACGTGGGTCTGGAGTCGGCATCAGCACACAACAGGGGGCAGTCTGGACACGCCTCTCATTCACAGCTGGCTGGCTGGGGTCACTGTCATGTCACGTGGGTCTGGGGTCACTGTCATGTCACGTGGGTCTGGAGTCGGCATCAGCACACAACAGGGGGCAGTCTGGACACGCCTCTCATTCACAGCTGACTGGCTGGGGTCGCTGTCATGAACGCTTTGTTCAGCCTGAGCCATGCACCAGGAGGTGACGTGGGATGTGTTCAGAGCTGGACATCAAACGTTGTCTGCTCTTGTTCCACACAGCGCTCTAACGTTAAAATCATCATAATAATAATGATATTAATAATTATAACAGCAACAACAACAATAATAGTAATGTTAATGATAATGATAATAACAATAATGATAATAATGATGATAATGATAATGAAAAAGATGATGATGATGATAATAATAGTAACAAGAACAATGATTATGATAATAATAATAACAATAATAATCATAATAATATAATGATAATAATAATAATAATAATAATAATAATAATAATAATAATAATAATAATAATAATAATAGAGCATTTGTAATGCGCCTTGCCAAAGGTTCTAGGCACTGACAATCCACACTCTCATTTACACAATGGGCTGCTTACCTGGGTAGTGCCGACTGAAGAGCTGCCTGCCGGTGCTTCATTCAGTCGTTTCCCGTTTCGTCCAGTCAAATCGTTCACTCAGTTTCTTTCCTTCCTCCATTCTTTCAGTTTCTCACGCAGGGTAATGCTATGTGTAACGTGTCATCCATATCAACGGCCAAACTGGCCTTCTCTTCCGAAAGCTGGTGATGGATTTGACGTGAGTCATTAAGTGTCGAGGACGTTTGACACATTACTGAGGCTCTCAAACGCTCGGTTTACAGTTTCAGTCGAAGGACTGTAAGGGAAAATGAGTCAGAAACCAATGTTAACATCCGAAGGAAAAATCCTCCTGTAACCGAAAACGCCTCGGCGGAGATTCGAACCCGCAACCCCAGGATCACCAAGATGACGAGTCCGGTACTCTGCCCACTGAGCTATTTGCCATTGTTATCTGCCTCAGAATGGCTGTGGAACAAACAGCCACTGCACATCGTTGTAGCATTAAATGTAAGGATTCCAGCAAGGAGATTCCGCACAGAAACATGCTTTTTCAATGCATTAAATGTAAGGATTCCAGCAAGGATTCCGCACAGAAACATGCTTTTTCAATGCATTAAATGTAAGGATTCCAGCAAGGATTCCGCACAGAAACATGCTTTTTCAATGCATTAAATGTAAGGATTCCAGCAAGGATTCCGCACAGAAACATGCTTTTTCAATGCATTAAATGTAAGGATTCCAGCAAGGATTCCGCACAGAAACATGGTTTTTCAATGCATTAAATGTAAGGATTCCAGCAAGGATTCCGCACAGAAACATGCTTTTTCAATGCATTAAATGTAAGGATTCCAGCAAGCATTCCGCACAGAAACATGGTTTTTCAATGCATTAAATGTAAGGATTCCAGCAAGGATTCCGCACAGAAACATGGTTTTTCAATGGTCGTTTTGTTGTTGAAGAAAAGAAACGATATCATTTGAATTGATTATTGCTTCTGATTTTAAGGACTTGTTGGTTGTAAGAGTGGTTCCAACAGCATCAGCAGTAGCAGTAGAAGCAGCAGAGGAAGTGGTAGTAGTGGTAGTAGCAGTAATAGTAGTAGGAGCAGCAGCAGCAGCAGTAATAGTCGTCGTCGTCGTCGTCGTCGTCGTCGTCGTCGTAGTAGTAGTAGTAGTAGTTGTAGTAGTAGTAGTAGTGAGATAGATCTTATAAGCAACTGTCCACACATTTCTCTCTCATGTCTACTCCCCCCCCCCCCCTCAGTTCCCTTCATTTCTTCCCCTACCCCCCCCCCCCCCCCCCATCTCGCCCCTCGACATACAGAAGAGACGACATGGACACCTGACTACTAACAGAATGAAGGCAGTTTAGTGGTGTCGGATTAACCCCATGTTGTTCTGATAGACAGACAGACTGACAAACGCATACAAATTCACTCACTTACGTATGCACACACACACACACACACACACACACACACACACACACACACACACACAAGCACGCGCGCGCGCGCACGCACGCACGCACACATATACAGAGAGAGAGAGAGAGAGAGAGAGAGAGAGAGAAGAGAGAGAGAGAAAGAGAGAGAGAGACGGACAGACAGACAGTCGGAGAGACAGCCAGCCAGAGAGAGACAGAGAGCGCAATCACCACCACCACCACCACCACCACCCCACCACCACCACCTGGCCCCAATCCCTGGCAGTGCTGACAGTTGTGACAGAAAATCAGGGCTATTTTCGGTGCCTGTTGCACGCCACACGGGGCCGCTCAATCAATGATGGATGGTCTCTGGCAGTCGATGCCAGACACAGCATCCCAGCCGGCGGTAGGAGACTTCTCTGACCCCACCCTCCTCACCCCCCTGCACTACCCCCCTCCTCTTTCCTGAAGCGCCAGGGCCAAACAGGGGGTGGCCTCAGGCAGGGGAGTATCGGAGTTGAACGATAAGCGTTCAGGTGTGAAGTTGACCAGAAAAACAAACAAGCAAACAAACAAAAACAAACAATGCACACAACACACACACACACACACACACACACACACACACACACACACACACACACACACACACACACACGTGCGCACATGCACACACACACATACACACACATACGTACGCACACTCATAAGCGCAAGCACCAGCGTGCGCTCACGCACTCACATGCACACGCATACACACACGCATACACACACGCGTACACACACGCATACACACACATGCACTCGCATCCCCCTATCCCCCCCCCCCCCCCCACACACACACACCGATAATAATGGCACAACCAGTGTTAGGTAGTTGCTCAAGGTCTGACCAGCGCGTTGGGCTAATGCGTAGGTCAGACATCTACTAAGTCGTAGCCAAGGGACCCTCTTCTGAAATTCTCTCATCTTAGTCATTAATTCATTTATCCATCAGCTTTAAGTCATGCGCAGTGTGGCCCCGAAACTTAGCGGATGTGGTGTAGAGTATATAGACTAGTCCGCATGCAGTGACACCTTGATGAAACTGAAACTGGGCTCCAAGTGATTGAATGTCTGAATATAATGTAGCACAAGTAACTGAATGCCTTAATATAATGTAGCACAAGTGATTGAATGTCGCAATGAAATGCAGCACATGTGATTGAATGTCTGAATATAATGTAGCACAAGTGATTGAATGCCTTAATATAATGTAGCACAAGTGATTGAATGTCTTAATATAATGTAGCACAAGTGATTGAATGCCTTAATATAATGTAGCACAAGTGATTGAATGTCTGAATATAATGTAGCACAAGTGATTGAATGTCTGAATATAATGTAGCACAAGTGATTGAATGTCTGAATATAATGTAGCACAAGTGATTGAATGTCTGAATATAATGTAGCACAAGTGATTGAATGCCTTAATATAATGTAGCACAAGTGATTGAATGCCTTAATATAATGTAGCACAAGTGGTGATTGAATATCTTAATATAATGTAGCACAAGTGATTGAATGTCTTAATATAATGTAGCACAAGTGATTGAATGTCTGAATATAATGTAGCACAAGTGATTGAATGCCTTAATATAATGTAGCACATGTGATTGAATGTCTGAATATAATGTAGCACAAGTGATTGAATGTCTGAATATAATGTAGCACAAGTGATTGAATGCCTCAATATAATGTAGCACAAGTGATTGAATGTCTGAATATAATGTAGCACAAGTGATTGAATGTCTTAATATAATGTAGCACAAGTGGTGATTGAATATCTTAATATAATGTAGCACAAGTGATTGAATGTCTTAATATAATGTAGCACAAGTGGTTGAATATCTTAATATAATGTAGCACAAGTGACTGAATGTCTTAATATAATGTAGCACAAGTGGTTGAATGCCTTAATATAATGTAGCACAAGTGACTGAATGTCTTAATATAATGTAGCACAAGTGATTGAATGTCTGAATATAATGTAGCACAAGTGGTGATTGTATAATGTAGCACAGGTGACTCGACTGAATGTCTTAATATAATGTAGCACAAGCATATAAAAAGACATAAGGAAGCAAGCCACGATTTCTTCCCATCAAAGACATATTGTGGAAGAGTACTGTCCCTTTGCGACGGGAGTAACCCATATCCTGTAAAACAAACCGGATTTCTTTTCAAGAAACTGAAACCGCAGTGAGTTCTGGGAATTTTGACACTGAAACGTACGAAATCCTGACGATTAAAAAAAGCGTTTTATTTCCAAACTTAAACACTGGGAACCAGAGATAATAAATACAAATATTATCCAAGTAAGTTTTGATTCTGAGTCTTTAGCTACTTTTCTAATAAAGATGTATATTCAATTAAGGACAATGAAATGAGTGGACATGATTTATTAGAAAATAATCACGGTTGTTTGTACATAAAATCACAAAGATGATAGTAACTAACAAAGACATCAAAGATTTTTTTTTTTCAATTACAACAAACAAACCCACAGGTTTGGGGGCAGGGGGGAAGCAGAAAAGCATAAGCAAAAATCAAAACAGTTGGCTGTTGCCATAGCCTTTGTATGCGATGTTAAACTTCTGTTTCATTCCAATACAAGAATGGAAGCCATTGTGCTACAAAATTTCCAAAGAATATGTTAAGACGAGAACTAAAAACCTGACGATGTGTTCGTCTTCCAGATAGTCTTGTACACAGGTTGAAACGCTGAGAATTTCATATTCCGAGGTCCCGTTTAAACACACACACACACAACACACACACACACACACACACACACACACACACACACACACACACACACACACACACACACACACATACAAAGTAGAGAGAGAGAGAGAGAGAGAGAGAGAGAGAGAGAGAGAGAGAGAGAGAGAGAGAGAGAGAGAGAGAGCAAATATCAAGCAGATTGATTTTCCAGCTGGCATTGTTAGAAATATGGACTTCAAATCCTATTCTTACCTCAACCTCACATTCAACTTCCGTCCCGGTCAACACGGCCATGTTGTCAATAAAATATCCTAGCTAGACTGGCACTCCATCTGAAAATGAGAGACATTCACACGTCTCCTGAGAGCTGTGTGGAAACAGACAGCACGCATTGACAGCAGTAATGGCCCTTCATGATTGTTCCAGTCACTGGCACCAAAGCTAGGAACTAACAGAAGGCATCGCCATTGAAATGCTTAGAAGCATCCAGACGCACAATGTGGTCCTCTCTCAGGTCGGTCAGCGACATTTCAGAGACAGTGAGGGAACTGAAAGCAATGTAATCTTACAGCACAAAGAGAGAACGTATGCATGTGTTGTCTTCAGAGAAAAAGTGACGTAGGCTGCTTCGGGGGAGATGATGACGTATGCATCTCTATGAAGATGGTGACGTACACAGTTTCGGGGCAATGTCCACCAGTGCATTATTCATGGTTTCAAAACGGTGATGTCATCTCTGAGATTGCGACGTAAGTGCTTTTATAGGGATGATGACGTAAGCATCTTCACTGATGTACGCCGTTTCAGCAAGATGGTGACATAAAAATAAACGGCTTTATTTGATTCAGGCAAAAAGTGATCTAAGAATAAATCACTAACAAGTGGGGTAACTCTTCCTCCCATGGTGAAATGAATACACACCCATAACTCCAAACGAATGCTGCTGACGACACCGAATCGCCCAGCAGATGTGACAACACAGAGCACACAGAACAACACCGAATCGCCCAGCAGAAATGACAGCACAGAGCACACAGAACAACACCGAATCGCCCAGCAGAAATGACAGCACAGAGCACACAGAACAACACCGAATCGCCCAGCAGAAATGACAGCACAGAGCACACAGAACAACACCGAATCGCCCAGCAGAAATGACAGCACAGAGCACACAGAACAACACCGAATCGCCCAGCAGAAATGACAGCACAGAGCACACAGAACAACACCGAATCGCCCAGCAGAAATGACAGCACAGAGCACACAGAAACAACACCGAATCGCCCAGCAGAAATGACAGCACAGAGCACACGGAACAACACCGAATCGCCCAGCAGAAATGACAGCACAGAGCACACAGAACAAACAGCAGAAATGACAGCACAGAGCACACAGAACAACACCGAATCGCCCAGCAGAAATGACAGCACAGAGCACACAGAACAACACCGAATCGCCCAGCAGAAATGACAGCACAGAGCACACAGAACAACACGGAATCGCCCAGCAGAAATGACAGCACAGAGCACACAGAACAACACCGAATCGCCCAGCAGAAATGACAGCACAGAGCACACAGAACAACACCGAATCGCCCAGCAGAAATGACAGCACAGAGCACACAGAACAACACCGAATCCGAAATGACATACAACACACATAACAAAACGAAATGCTGCCGACACAGAACACCCGAATCGCCCAGCAGAAATGTGACAGCACAGAGCACACAGAACAACACCGAATCGCCCAGCAGAAATGACAGCACAGAGCACACAGAACAACACCGAATCGCCCAGCAGAAATGACAGCACAGAGCACACAGAACAACACCGAATCGCCCAGCAGAAATGACAGCACAGAGCACACAGAACAACACCGAATCGCCCAGCAGAAATGACAGCACAGAGCACACAGAACAACACCGAATCGCCCAGCAGAAATGACAGCACAGAGCACACAGAACAACACCGAATCGCCCAGCAGAAATGACAGCACAGAGCACACAGAACAACACCGAATCGCCCAGCAGAAATGACAGCACAGAGCACACAGAACAACACCGAATCGCCCAGCAGAAATGACAGCACAGAGCACACAGAACAACACCGAATCGCCCAGCAGAAATGACAGCACAGAGCACACAGAACGAACACCGAATCGCCCAGCAGAAATGACAGCACAGAGCACACAGAACAACACCGAATCGCCCAGCAGAAATGACAGCACAGAGCACACAGAACACACGAGACATTCCCCCAAAAGGATGTTCCAAGCTTGCCTATATCCCCTGTACCGACACATCTACACAGCAACAGCAACTGGAGAAATAAACAAACACAAACGAACATTTACAGACTGGCACAGCTGTTTCAATGCAGATCAGTGAGACTAACCCAGTGTTGACTGGTTCTCTGTTAAACCATGCAGGCAATGCAATAGAGAGCAAAGCAAACATCACACAGGCATATCACTAATTGAGGCTCATCTGTAGGAGTTTTATTGTTTTATCGTTGTTGTTGTTGTTGCTACTGTTGTTGTTTTTATGCACGTCGAAGTGATCATCATCATCATCATCATCATCATCATCATCATCACCCAATCATCATCATCATCATTCATCATCATCATCATCAATCATCATCATCACCTCATCATCATCATCATCTCATCATCATCATTATCATCATCATCATCATCATCATCATCATCATTCTCAATTTTGTCATCAATGCTATTACCATCCGCAGTTTGTGCAA
The DNA here is from genome assembly GCA_033310375.1 of Conus canariensis. NCBI lineage: Eukaryota > Metazoa > Mollusca > Gastropoda > Neogastropoda > Conidae > Conus > Conus canariensis. Next base: position 2,886,086 of record CM065716.1, read on the forward strand.
TTTCACATACACGATGTGTGTGTGTGTGTGTGTGTGTGTGTGTGTGTGTGTGTGTGTGTGTGTGTGTGTGTGTGTGTGTGTGCGTGCGCGCGCGTGTGTGTATGTGTGTGTGTGTGTGTGTGTGTGTGTGTGTGTGTGTGTGTGTGTGTGTGTGGTGTGTGTGTGTGTGTGTGTGTGTGTGTGTGTGCGTGCGTGAGTGCGTGTGTGTGTATGTGTGTCTGTCTGTCTGTCTGTGTGCGTGCGTGTGTACGTGCTTGCGTGCGTAGGTACGTGCGTGTGTCTGTCTGTCTGTGTGCATGCGTGCGTGCGTGAATGTGTGTGCGTCTATGTGTATGTGTGTCTGTACCTGCAGGTCAGCAACAGTTTCGTCATCAATCTGGCGGTAAGCGACATCCTGGTGGGCACCCTGGTGACCCCGATGGCTCTGGTGTACCAGCTGCACAGCCAGTGGACCTTCTCCAAGCCACTCTGCGACTTCTGGGTGTCTGTGGACGTCACCTGCTGCACGGCCTCCATCACCAACCTCTGCGCCATCAGCTACGACCGCTACAACGCCATCACCGAGCCGCTGCGCTACGCCAGGAAGCGGACCTTGAAGCGTGCCGTGCTGCTGATCCTGGGCGTGTGGATCTACTCCCTGGGCATCGCCGTGCCTCCCTTCTTCGGCTGGCGCGACCAGGACGACGGCCTCAACTCCAAGGAGTGTAAGATCTCCAGGGACGTCGGCTACACCATCTACTCCACCATGGGCGCCTTCTACCTACCGCTGCTCTTCATGGTCTTTGCCTACATCTGCATCTACCGGGAGACCAGCAAGCGCACGCGGCAGTGGAAGCGAGGGCCGGGTTCCAGTAAGATGATCTCAGAGCGCGACAGCCAGCAGGAGGCGGTGAACATACGGATGATGCAGCTGGCTGGAGAGACGCAGCCCCTGGCGGACCCTTCCCCACCTCAGCAGCCTCAGCCAGCCACGGCCAGGCGGGGGTCGGGCTCCGGGGTGTTCTTGAGGAACTCTTCCCTGGTGCTTCGCCACTCCATCCCTTACGAGAGCGCTATCCTCGAGGTGGACGAGAACACGCGCAAGGAAGGGAGCAGCAGCAGCGGCAGCGGCAGTGGTAGCAGTACCGCAGGGGGGCACCACACCACCTCCACCAGCTTCCAGACTACAGCCATCGCCCATCCGGCTCCTCCTGCTGCTGTGGGTGTGGGTGTAGGCGTGGGTGTGGGTGTGGACGAGGTCCCCACCTCCCCCCAGGACTCCCGCCCAGTACGGAGGAGTTACGGTAGCTTCCCCCGGAAGTTGATCCGTCAGATCTCCAACCTGCCTTCCAGCGACTCCAGCACGACCACCTCCACCTCCTCCTCCTCCGCCAACACTACCTCCTCCTCCTCCTCCTCCACCACCGACCTGCCCCCAGACGCCTCCACCTCAGAACGTCGCTTCTCCTCCTCCGTCCTCTTACGTCAGAACACCCTTTCCTCCCTGGGCGGGGACCGCAAGGAGTCCTTGACCTTGACCCTGCACGAGACGGGTCAGAGCGTGGTGAAACGTCCAGTGGGGGCCACGCCTCGCAAATCCGTCACCTTCCTGACGCCCCCGACTCAAGCCATGTCGGACGGGGGCGGCAGCAGCAGCGGAGATAAGTACTACAACAACATCTCCCCCTCGACACCACCACCGACTTCACCCTCCCCACCCAAGCGCCCTCCTCCCCTTCCGCCACCCCCTACCCCACCCCCACCCCCGGCAAAAACGGCGGAGGAAGGGCATTGGGGAGGGCAGGGTCACAAGCGGAAGAAGATCTCGGTGTCCAGGAGAAGAGAGCGGCGAAGACGTTGAGCATCGTGATGGGGGTCTTCATCCTTGCTGGCTGCCCTTCTTCTGGTGGCCCTGATCGAACCGCTGTGTGACGTTGCTATTCCCCCACGCTGATCGGGTGGTCTTGTGGCTGGGTTACTGCAACTCCGCCTCAACCCCATATCTACACCTCTTCAACAAGACTTCCGCTTCGCCTTCAGAAGATCCTCCGCTGCTCCACCGCC
>CM065716.1:2903128-2908128 GCA_033310375.1 Conus canariensis
ACACACAACACACACACACACACACACACACACACACACTCTCTCTCTCTCTCTCTCTCTCTCTCTCTCTCTCTCCCCTGCTCATATGAATCCACTGGCAGGACAAAGTCAAGACCGCTGGAGATGAGCCGAGATGCAGTGGATGACCAGCATCGTCCTTCATGTCTCACTGACCTCTGTTCATGTTCTACAACGCTTTGCTGGGTCCGCCTTCTTGCCCGTTGAACCATCTTGTGGCTCCTTCCGCGCAGTCTGCCCAAACCAGTCTTCACATGCATAGATAGACAAAGCCCTAAGTCACCGAGGGTTTGAGACACGTCAGCTACCTTCACTTAGTTTTGCCAGACTATCTTGTTTCCTTCCTGCAAGTCACAGAACTCATCTGCGTAGTCAGGGTCCGTGATGGTTTCTGCCTTCATTGATGCTGACTGTGATGACGTGACTTTCCAGTCCAGGAGTTAGGAGGCATTGAGGAATGTGTTGAATAGTGTAGGAGATGGGAGACAGCCCTCGATCACTCCCGCTGAGGTATGGACCGACGAGTGCCCAGTTCGTTATGAGCACTGAAATGTTTGCATTGGATGCAGTTGCTGGGTAGTGTTGATTAGCTTTTGCCCCAATGTTAAGTTTCTTCAGTTTGGCCCAAAGCGACTTATAAACAACGACAACCACTTCCACTAACACCACCACCACCACCACCACCACCACCACAACAACAACAATAGCAACAAAAACATTGACAACAACAACAACGACTATAACGACATTCACCACCACCACCACCACCACCACCACCACACCAACAACATCAACAAAAACAACAACAACCACAACAACAACATCATCCTCATCAACAAGAACAAGAACAAGAACGAGAACAACAGCACAACAACAACAACAACAACAACAACAACAACAACAGCTAATGAGTATTCGAAACGAGTCCTCCAACTGTACGCTGCGGCATTTAAGCGCCAATTTTTTTCTAAATGACAGTTCCAAAGTTGCCTCTTCGGTCTTCTTCGGGCGAGATGCGGGGCGGTTGGGGTGGCGGTGGTGGGCGGGCGGTCGCTTGTCTTCGGTTGGCTTCGGCGCGGGGTGGGCGTTGAGTGGGAGCGAGCCTCGTTTTCGTTGGGCGCCTGTCTTGCGCTGGGGTGGGTGGGGAGGGGTGATTGCTCGTTCGTTTTCGTTGTCCTGGCTGCTCTGTGTCTTGCCTGGGGGGACCTGGGGGGTCGGGGCGCGTCGTCTTTTGTCTTGTGATTCGTTTGTCCACTTTTTTTTTTTGTTTCCGGTTCGCTAGCATTTATTTAGGATTTGAGTATGACGAGCTTAATGCGTTATCAGTGCCACTATATACGACGTGTGTGTGTGTGTGTGTCGTGCGTGCGTGCGTGCGTGCGTGCGTGCGTGCGTGCGTGCGTGCGTGCGTGCGTGCGGCGCGCGCGCGCGCGCGTGTGTGTGTGTGTGTGTGTGTGTGTGTTGCATGCAGAAGTGAACCATACACTTGTGTCATTTACACCAACTTAAAGACAGTGATGAGACGATAGTGCCCACAGTTGCATTATGGCTCAAAGTGCATCGTAACAGTTGTTTCCCCTTCCATGGAATTGTTTATTGTTGACTAGCTGTTTATTGTTGACATTATATAAATGTATATTTTTTCCCCAACTGACACTGGTGGGGAGCGCGCTAGGTGTGCTTGTCGCCTTATTGATAGCAGTCCTTTGTTATTCTTTTACTACTTGTAACAGTTTGTATTGTCCCACTGGAAATTTTGTTATACTGCTTGTTGCTTTTTTCTTGACTCTTTTTTTCTATTTGTTTCTTTGCTTGCTTGTTTGTTTTCTACATAGAGAAACAGGGATATTTATGATTCTTAGTATGTTTCCTTCTAACATTTTTTTCTACCAAGGGAATTACAGGGATATTTATTATGTGCAGTTCCTACCAATCCCGGCCAAATTCCTTCACTCTATACGACAGAGTGCTGTAACATAAATGGGTGTTGATGTAAACATATACCGCGCCAGGGTTGGTTTATACTATGTAAAAGCTCTCACAAACAGTAAGAAATTATGATTCCTGAATGAAACCATCATTTTACAATTTCTGTTCATGACATGCCTACATTGTCCATTTAATGTGATGTTGTCTTTGTTTGTCCACTTCTTCCTATTAGGGCGTCCCTTACAACAACATAAATGTATTTTAAATAGACGTTCCTTTTTAGATTCTTATGGACCCAACTTCAAAAATGGAATTAAGACACACGATTTTCCCCTCATCAAAAGGATACTCTTACTTTTATCTGGTGATATTGAAACAAACCCAGGGCCTAAGTGTAAAACAGATTTGTACGTTGTGCATGTAAACGCAAGAAGCATTGTGAACAAAATCAATTTATTGGAAGCAGAGTATAACAAATGTGATATTATCACTGTTTCTGAGACTTGGCTTTCTGATTCCATTACTGACAGTTCTATACATATATCAAATTTTCATCCTCCAATCAGGCGTGACAGACCTAATGACCCACATGGTGGTGTTGCTATCTATGTTAGAAATAATCTGTACTGCAAACCTCGAGTAGATCTGCAGGTTGATGGTCTTGAGGCTGCTTGGATAGAGACAAAACTAGGACAAACAAGTTTATTAACTGGTTCCTTTTATCGAAAACCAAGTTCTAATACCAGCTATTGGGATCTGATAGAAGAAAGTATTCGCAAAGCAAATAACACATTGTTAAGATTTTTGATTCTAGGGGATTTCAACACTGACTTCTTAAATATACCGTCACCCCACTTTGTAAACATTCTAAATCGCTATCAGCTTGTACAGTTAATAAATGAACCAACGAGAATAACTGAATTAACAGAATCATGTTTAGATTTAGTTATCACCCAGAGCCCCAATATTATACAATCAACGGAAGTTTGGCCAGCTATTTGTAGTGACCACAGTGTTCCATATGCTATAATCAAGAACACTGTAGTTAAAGAACAATCATTCAAAAGAACGATCTTCAATTATAATAAACTTAATATAGGCAGGTTCTGCGAATTGCTTAACGAACTGAACTGGGATGAAATAATTTATAGCAATGCAATTGATGAAAGTGCAAAAATGTTCTCAGATATTATATTAGAAAAAGCAACACTGTGTATGCCCGTTAGAAGTATTACTGTTCATCCTCAAGATGTAGCTTGGATGACAGATAAAATTCGACTGTTAATTGAGGAACGCCAGAAAATCCACAAAAAAGCTAAACAGACTAATAAACCAGAAAACTGGCTCAGGTTTCGACAATTTCGAAACTATGTCATATCCAGAGAAAAGCAAAGACAGTTGGAATACACAGAAGAATTGGAGACTAAAGTTTTAAGTTAGATGATTTTGGAAACAGAGAATGGTGGAAATTAGTTCAATTTTTCTTAAAAAGAAGGGTATGGACACTAACGAAATTCCACTAATCATGCATGATAACATCTTATATCACACAAGTAAAGAGAAAGCTGATATTTTCAATGACTTCTTCATTAGCCAGTCTACTATAGAGAATGAAGAAGATGAAGTGCCCGATATTCCATTCCTTGACCTTGAGCTTAATGAAATTACACTCACTCCCTCTGAAGTTGAAAATATCATTTGAAACCTTGACAAAAACAAAGCCGTAGGACCTGACCTAATTCACAACAAAATACTGTTGGCATCCCTTCCAGTTATTTTAAACCCTCTGACCTGTCTTTTCAATAGAACTTTAAATGAAGGCAAATTTCCAAAGATATGGAAAACTGCGCATGTGAATCCTTTGCATAAAAAAGCTGCAAAAGAGAAGTGTGATAATTATCGACCGACTTCATTGCTTAGTTGCGTTGGTAAAGTCTTAGAGAGATGTATTCACAAACATGTATTTGATTTTTTATCATCTAATCAACTTATTTCATCTTCTCAGTCTGGATTTATCCCTAGAGACTCTACCGTCAAGCAGTTGCTCTGCATATATAATGATCTGTGTTCCTCTTTTGATAATGGTACAACAACACAAGCCGTTTTCCTTGACATTTCCAAAGCTTTTGATCGTGTCAGCCACAAAGGTCTCCTGCATAAAATGAAAGCCATTGGCATACAAGGTAAATTACATGAATGGTTTACTGATTATTTATTAAATCGTACTCAAGCAGTTACCATAAAAGGCGAAAAATCTGTATACAAGAGAATTCCTTCTGGTGTCCCACAAGGTTCAGTACTAGGCCCACTCTTGTTTCTTATATATATCAATGATATTGTAAATGAAATCCAGTCCAACATAAAACTTTTTGCTGATGACACGAGCATGTATTTATCACTTGATAATCCCAATCTCCGCGCTGAAATACTTAATGCTGACTTGGAAAAGATAAACTCATGGGCTAAAACTTGGAAAGTAAAATGTAACGTCGAGAAAACAAAACTGTTGAATTTCACTCGCAATAGGAATGTGATATTGCCTCTTACATTTGGTTCTACAATTCTACAAAGTACTAACAAGCATAAACACCTAGGTATCATTCTTCAAGATGATTGCAAATGGGATGAGCATATAAAACGTACAATGACCACTGTTACAATGTTAACTGTATGTCTAAAGAGCTATAAATATAAGTTAAGTAGAAAAGCTCTCGAAATCCTATACAAATCCTTTATATTGACACACTTCGATTATGCCGACTCTGTCTGGGATAATTGTACTGAAACGCAGTCGCAGCATCTGGAAAATTTGCACCTGGAAGCTCTAAGAATCATTACAGGCACTGTGCGTGGAACAAACCATCAAAATTTATACAAAGAGTCTGGATTCTGCCCATTAAAGGAAAGAAGAAAACGGCATAAACTAATACAGTTCTATAAAATGATTAATGGCCTAAGCCCCAATTATTTAGTACATATTCCTTCTCTAGTCTCGGACAGAAACCCTCACCACAGGCGAAGGCCTCTAGAACGCACAGTAATGAAATGTAAGA
>CM065716.1:2923128-2948128 GCA_033310375.1 Conus canariensis
GAGAGAAAAAAGAAAGAAAGAAATAAAAACCCCGCTGAGGTTGTTGGCCAGGGGGAGGAATTTTCGTGAAATTTTTATAGTGATATTTGGTGTGATTGGAGTCAGATTAAGGTTGTGCCCGGACAGGTCGAGTCTCGTGTGCAGGTGTATGCGATTGCGCGCGTGTGGACGAGGCACGGCCATTGTGACACAGCAAACCACACAGCACACACGGCTGGTCTAAAGAAAGGTACTTTCAAAGGGAGGTGACTGCAGGCGGAAATTGAGACAATTAAAAAACAAAACATTGTTAGTGGGTCCGCCGAGCAACAGGGACAAACAAGTTGCGTCGAATATGAAATGAAGAGAAGTGATTGCTGGCTCTTCGTTTTCATTGTCCTGACTGTTGTTTATCTAGCCTGAAAAAGACCTAAGAGGTCGAAACGCGTCGTATTTTGTTTTGTAATTTGTTAGTCCCTGTTGTTGAGCGGACTCATTAACAATTCTGTTTCTTCAGAATTGGTCTAAAGAAAAGCAGATTGAAACGGCGTGAGTGTGACAAGAAGGACGGTTTTGAAGGAGAGTAGAAGGTCGACATGATCCATGACGAAAGGTGGAAGTGAGAACATGAATGAGGCCGGTAACACTTTGTCAGAACCCTCAGCTGTAGCCTGTCTGACATGGAGACACTACATAGGACGGTAACACTTTGTCAGAACCCTGAGCTGTAGCCAGTCTGACATGGAGACACTCATAGCGTAATGAGACTCGTACGTCGACATGAACATACTGCGACACGTCAGAACCTCAGCTGTGCCGTCTGACGAGAAACTAGACAACCTGTCAGACCCTAGCTGTAGCCTGTTGCATGGAGCCTATGGGACACTCGACCTCGCTTAGCTGCGTACACTCATGACGTAACACTGTAGAACGTTAGTTCTGAATGAGACACTATGGACGGAAACTTAAATACTTAGTAAGGAGACCCTAGGCGGAAATTCGAATATGTAGGGATGGAGCAATAGAGGACAGTCGACCTCGTGTGCCTGTGCATGGGCTACAGGACGCCTGTCAGAACCTCAGCGACCTGTCTGACGGAGACTCAGCGAACCTTAAACCTCTGTATGTCGACAGGGACAACAAGGCGTAAACTGTAGAACTAGCTGGCCTGTTGCATGGAGACACTAATAGACGAAAGCGAACTCATGTAGTGTTGAATGCCTTGGAGGAACACTGTCAGAACTCAGCGTACCTGTTGACAGGAAACTAAGAGGAAAGTCGACCCAGGAGGTTAAGGAAACTATAGACGGTAACACTTGTCAGAACCTCAGCTGTAGCCTGTTGCAGGACACTACATAGGACGGAACACTTTGTCAGAACCCTCAGCTCTCGGAGACCTAATAGACGACACTGTCAGACCCTGTGTAGCTGATGGAGAACACATAGACGAACACGTCGACCTAGCTTAGCCTGTCTGAAGAACACTATAGCGAACTGCAACCTCACTGACTTTGACGGACACACTAGCGACCGCAAACCCTACGTCTTCTACAGAGCCTCTGCGAACACTGCACCCTCACTAGCTGTCTGCTGAGACATAATAGACGACCTGTCAGACCTCGTACGTCTGACATGGGACACTCATAGACGGAACCTGTCATAGCCGCGCAGGCTGAGCATACAGTGTACCTGCTACTGGACAAATGACGGCACTGTCAGACCCAGCTTGCTGTCACAGAATAGCGACCTTCAGAACTCAGTGTATCTGAGCATCAAGAGAAATGTAACCCTGTGCGTCTGACATGGAGACACTACATAGGACGGTAAACACTGTAGAACCCCAGCGTTAGCCTGTCGACATGGAGACACTACATAGGCGGAACACTGTCGAACCCTCAGCTGAGCTGTCTGACATGGAGACACTACATAGGACGGTAACACTGTCAGAACCCTCAGCTGTAGCCTGTCTGACATGGAGACACTACATAGGAGGAACACTGTCAGAACCTCAGCTTAGCCTGTCTGACATGGAGACACTACATAGGACGGAACACATGTAGAACCCTAGCTGTAGCCTGTCTGACATGGAGACACTGCATAGACGCGAACACTGTCAGAACCCTCACTGTAGCCTGTCTGACATGGAGACACTACATAGGACGGGAACACTGTCAGAACCCTCAGCTGTAGCCTGTCTGCATGGGACATGCATAGGACGGTACACTTGTCGAACCTCAGCTGTAGCCTGTCTGACATGGACACTACATAGGACGGAACACTGCAGAACCTCGCTGTACCTGTCTGACATGGGACACTACATAGGACGGAACACTGTCAGAACCCTCAGCTGTAGCCTGTCTGACATGGAGACACTACATAGGACGGGAACACTGTCAGAACCTCAGCTGTAGCTGTCTGACATGGAGACACTACATAGGACGGGAACACTGTCAGAACCCTCAGCTGTAGCCTGTCTGACATGGAGACACTACATAGGACGGTAACACTGTCAGAACCCTCAGCTGTAGCCTGTCTGACATGGAGACACTACATAGGACGGTAACACTGTCAGAACCCTCAGCTGTAGCCTGTCTGACATGGAGACACTACATAGGACGGGAACACTGTCAGAACCCTCAGCTGTAGCTGTCTGACATGGAGACACTACATAGGACGGAACACTGTCAGAACCCTCAGCTGTAGCCTGTCTGACATGGAGACACTACATAGGACGGGAAACACTGTCAGAACCCTCAGCTGTAGCCTGTCTGACATGGAGACACTACATAGGACGGGAACACTGTCAGAACCCTCAGCTGTAGCTGTCTGACATGGAGACACTACATAGGACGGAAACACTGTCAGAACCCTCAGCTGTAGCCTGTCTGACATGGAGACACTACATAGGACGGTAACACTGTCAGAACCCTCAGCTGTAGCCTGTCTGACATGGAGACACTACATAGGACGGAAACACTGTCAGAAACCCTCAGCTGTAGCCTGTCTGACATGGAGACACTACATAGGACGGTAACACTGTCAGAACCCTCAGCTGTAGCCTGTCTGACATGGAGACACTACATAGGACGGTAACACTTGTCAGAACCCTCAGCTGTAGCCTGTCTGACATGGAGACACTACATAGGACGGTAACACTGTCAGAACCCTCAGCTGTAGCCTGTCTGACATGGAGACACTACATAGGACGGTAACACTGTCAGAACCCTCAGCTGTAGCCTGTCTGACATGGAGACACTACATAGGACGGTAACACTGTCAGAACCCTCAGCTGTAGCCTGTCTGACATGGAGACACTACATAGGACGGGAACACTGTCAGAACCCTCAGCTGTAGCCTGTCTGACATGGAGACACTACATAGGACGGTGAACACTGTCAGAACCCTCAGCTGTAGCCTGTCTGACATGGAGACACTGCATAGGACGGTAACACTGTCAGAACCCTCAGCTGTAGCCTGTCTGACATGGAGACACTACATAGGACGGGAACACTGTCAGAACCCTCAGCTGTAGCCTGTCTGACATGGAGACACTACATAGGACGGGAACACTGTCAGAACCCTCAGCTGTAGCCTGTCTGACATGGAGACACTACATAGGACGGAACACTGTCAGAACCCTCAGCTGTAGCCTGTCTGACATGGAGACACTACATAGGACGGGAACACTGTCAGAACCCTCAGCTGTAGCCTGTCTGACATGGAGACACTACATAGGACGGTAACACTTGTCAGAACCCTCAGCTGTAGCCTGTCTGACATGGAGACACTACATAGGACGGAACACTGTCAGAACCCTCAGCTGTAGCCTGTCTGACATGGAGACACTACATAGGACGGGAACACTGTCAGAACCCTCAGCTGTAGCCTGTCTGACATGGAGACACTACATAGGACGGTAACACTGTCAGAACCCTCAGCTGTAGCCTGTCTGACATGGAGACACTACATAGGACGGGAACACTGTCAGAACCCTCAGCTGTAGCCTGTCTGACATGGAGACACTACATAGGACGGAACACTGTCAGAACCCTCAGCTGTAGCCGTCTGACATGGAGACACTACATAGGACGGAACACTGTCAGAACCCTCAGCTGTAGCCTGTCTGACATGGAGACACTCATAGGACGGTAACACTGTCAGAACCCTCAGCTGTAGCCTGTCTGACATGGAGACACTACATAGGACGGTAACACTGTCAGAACCCTCAGCTGTAGCCTGTCTGACATGGAGACACTGCATAGGACGGAACACTGTCAGAACCCTCAGCTGTAGCCTGTCTGACATGGAGACACACATAGGACGGTAACACTGTCAGAACCCTCAGCTGTGCTGTCTGACATGGAGACACTACATAGGACGGTAACATTTGTCAGAACCCTCAGCTTAGCCTGTCTGACATGGAGACACTGCATAGGACGGAACACTGTCAGAACCTCAGCTGTAGCCTGTCTGACATGGAGACACTACATAGGACGGAACACTGTCAGAACCCTCAGCTGTCCTGTCTGACATGGGACACTACATAGGACGGTAACACTGTCAGAACCCTCAGCTGTAGCCTGTCTGACATGGAGACACTACATAGGACGGGAACACTTGTCAGAACCCTCAGCTGTAGCCTGTCTGACATGGAGACACTACATAGGACGGTAACACTGTCAGAACCCTCAGCTGTCGTCTGTCTGACATGTAGACACTACATAGGACGGTAACACTTTGTCAGAACCCTCAGCTGTAGCCTGTCTGACATGGAGACACTACATAGGACGGTAACACTTTGTCAGAACCCTCAGCTGTAGCCTGTCTGACATGGAGACACTACATAGGACGGTAACACTGTCAGAACCCTCAGCTGTAGCCTGTCTGACATGGAGACACTACATAGGACGGTAACACTGTCAGAACCCTCAGCTGTAGCCTGTCTGACATGGAGACACTACATAGGACGGTAACACTTTGTCAGAACCCTCAGCTGTAGCCTGTCTGACATGGAGACACTACATAGGACGGTAACACTGTCAGAACCCTCAGCTGTAGCCTGTCTGACATGGAGACACTACATAGGACGGGAACACTGTCAGAACCCTCAGCTGTAGCCTGTCTGACATGGAGACACTACATAGGACGGTGAACACTGTCAGAACCCTCAGCTGTAGCCTGTCTGACATAGAGACACTACATAGGACGGTAACACTTGTCAGAACCCTCAGCTGTAGCCTGTCTGACATGGAGACTTGCATAGGACGGGAACACTGTCAGAACCCTCAGCTGTAGCCTGTCTGACATGGAGACACTGCATAGGACGGTAACACTGTCAGAACCCTTAGCTGTAGCCTGTCTGACATGGAGACACTGCATAGGACGGTAACACTGTCAGAACCCTCAGCTGTAGCCTGTCTGACATGGAGACACTACATAGGACGGGAACACTGTCAGAACCCTCAGCTGTAGCCTGTCTGACATGGAGACACTACATAGGACGGGAAGACTTTGTCAGAACCCTCAGCTGTAGCCTGTCTGACGTGGAGACACTGCATAGGACGGGAACACTGTCAGAACCCTCAGCTGTAGCCTGTCTGACATGGAGACACTACATAGGACGGTAACACTGTCAGAACCCTCAGCTGTAGCCTGTCTGACATGGAGACACTACATAGGACGGGAACACTGTCAGAACCCTCAGCTGTCGTCTGTCTGACATGGAGACACTACATAGGACGTGAACACTGTCAGAACCCTCAGCTGTAGTCTGTCTGACATGGAGACACTACATAGGACGGTAACACTTTGTCAGAACCCTCAGCTGTAGCCTGTCTGACATGGAGACACTACATAGGACGGGAACACTTTGTCAGAACCCTCACCTGTAGCCTGTCTGACATGGAGACACTGCATAGGACGGGAACACTGTCAGAACCCTCAGCTGTAGCCTGTCTGACATGGAGACACTGCATAGGACGGTAACACTTTGTCAGAACCCTCAGCTGTAGCCTGTCTGACATGGAGACACTACATAGGACGGTAACACTTTGTCAGAACCCTCACCTGTAGCCTGTCTGACATGGAGACACTACAAAGAAGAGAGAGAGAGAGAGAGAGAGAGAGAGAGAGAGAGAGAGAGAGTATTCTTACAGTTTTGCTCAAAAATTGAACATGGTTAACACACACACACACACACACACACACACACACACACACACACACACACACTACACACACACACACACACACACACACACACACACACACACACACACACACACACACACACACACACACAACCCCCACGCCTAGCCCTACACAACCACTACCACTAAACCCCTCAAAAAATTAATCGCCCCTATAAAAAAAAGTGATCATGATCTTGTGGACTTTCGCCATGTGTCAAATAATTACCATTCTTATTAGCACCAGATAATAGCCCCCCCCCCCCCCCCCCCCCTCTATGTTAGCATGGTGCAGACGGTGGACTATCTTTCGTACTGCTGTATTATGCACGTGATCACAAACTGATTACTTCTTGAATGTTGTTCGTCGGTCGAGTCGAAAAGGATCACATCAGTTATCTTTGAGCTGAAGGGGGGAAGGGGTGTGGGGGTGTGAGATGATTTGTGGATACGCAGGTGGCTGATCAAGCTGATGCATGCACGGAATGTGCGGTGACAGCTTGGAAGGCAATGTGGGAGACCTGCTCTTGATTGCTGGCACTGGCTTTCCTTCCCTGTCTCTTTTGTTGCACTGCAGCTGTCCTCGTTTCCACACGCTTCGTGGATAGAGTAGCGCCATCTAGCTCGATCCATAGCAGTTTGTTGCCATGCGTCAGGGCTGATGTTAAACGCTTTCAAGGATGTTTTCAGAATGTCTTTGAAGTGTTTCTTTTGACCTCCATGGGAACGCTTTTCTTGTTGCAGCTCAGCGTAGAAGAGTCTCTTGGGTAGTCGGTGGTCTGGCATGCGAGCTACATGACCTGCCCATCAAAGCTGAGACAGCATTACTTCTTGTAACAGCAATGGAATGACAGAGAAATGTGGTAGCATACGGTATGTTTTTCACTGTATGAGAGTAGGCATATAATGACGCCATGCTATCATGTCACCACACAATGACGACATGTCGAGAATAGAGGATGCTCGGACCTTCGGGGTGTATCTTTTTCTTGTCTGCCTTTAGGCCGACTCTGGGTAAAGGCCCAGTGATTGTGACCACAGGGAGAAAAGACCCACTGACCACAGGGAGGAAAGACCCACTGACCACAGGGAGAAAAGACCCACTGACCACAGTGAGAAAGACCCACTGACCACAGGGAGGAAAGACCCACTGACCACAGGGAGAAAAGACCCACTGACAACAGTGAGAAAAGACCCACTGACCACAGGGAGGAAAGACTGTGACCCGGGATTCTCTTCAAAGGGCACGTAAGACTTCACGGCGAAAACCTGGCAGTGTCTTGAGTTGTGCTGTCTTCGCCAGTCGGCGGAACAGCGACGAGTGAGGCTACGGGATGCACACGACAGTTGCTTGACGGTGGCGTTTTTCGCCGCTGGGCTCTACAACCATGAAATGTAGGCTGGGACACCCATGGGAACGCTCCCTGGAGGTTCTGGTATGTCAGATCAAGCGGCCATAATACAATGGCACCTGCCAGGGAGCAATTATGTCCCTTGACGTCTTAAATGGATGCCATGTGCGTACCTGCACTCTATGGGAATTGCATAGTTCGTAGAACCAGTGCGAGTGAACTCTCCCTCCAGAGGAAAGTTGATACGTTTTGGTTTATAATTGTCAACGTACGTGAAGATGCTGAAACTGAGACAAGCTGACAGAGTGTACACTTTCACACTCCAACTTCCAGCAAAACACAGCCACCTGCAATAATGGTCAGGAAATTGGAGCAAGCACTCTGGAGAGACACATCACTGAAGAGAGAGAGAGAGAAAGAGAGAGAGAGAGAGAGAGAGAGAGAGAGAGAGAGAGAGAGAGAGAGAGAGAGAGAAGGTGAGGGGTGGGTATAACGGAGACAGGGGTGGTAGTTTAGCTGTACAGGCTGTTATGTTTGCAGACGCCTTCAGCAGTTTCAGAAGCAGCTGTTTTTTAGCTAAAGACTGCCCTCCACCACCACGATGTTGACATTTGACCAACACGGTGCTCACCCCGTATTTTACACCCCCCCCCCATCCTCCACCCCAGTGAAAATTTTGACTTTTCACGTGGCCTTGGGTTGAGGGGAGGTTAATGTTTACTGCTGCCTACTTGTCAGTTTTTATAATTATCTAGGAACGATTTTTTTCGGTGTATATGGGTTATATAGTTTAGCTAATTTTGGTTATATAGTTTGATAATATCGGTTATATAGTTTAACAAATATGGGTTATATAGTTTAACAAATATGTTTTATATAGTTTAACAAATATGGGTTACATAGTTTAACAAATATAGGTTATATAGTTTGACTAATATGACTTATACAGTTTAACAAATATGGATTATATAGTTTAACTATTCGTTTTTGGTCGTGCAGCGAATATGGGAAGATAAGTGGTTTCTCGTTAGTCGTTTTCACTGTCGTCAATGTTATTAGTTTTTGCCTGAAGAAGACCCAAGAGGTCGAAATGTCTTGTCCTGTACTTTGTTTGTCTATGTCCTTGGCGGTAACTAACCCCCTCTCTTTCTAGATTTTGCTTCATTTTCCACCCTCAGTCACTCCGTTTTGAAACTTAATATGGGTTATATAGTTTAACTAATATGGGTTATATATTTTAACTAATATGGGTTATATATTTTAACTAATATGGGTTATATAGTTTAACTAATATGGGTTATATTGTTTAATCAATATGTGTTATATAGTTTAACTAATGTAGGTATAAAGTTTAACTAATATGGGTTATATAGTTTAACTAATATGTGTTAAAAATAGTTTAACTGATACGGTTTACATAGTTTAATATAGGTTATATAGTTTAACTAATATGGCTTATAAAGTTTAACTTCTATGGTTTATATAGTTTAACTAGTATGGGTGATATAGTTTAACTAATATGGGTTACATAGTTCAACTAATATGGGTAATATAGTTTAAGTAATATGGGTTACATAGTTTAACTGATATAGGTTACATAGTTTGACTAATATGGGTGATATAGTTTAACTAATATGGTTTAACTATATGGGTTATATAGTTTAACGTATATGGCTTATATAGTTTAACTAGTACGGGTAATATCTTTAACTACGATGTGTTACATAGTTTAACTAATATGGGTTATATAGTTTAACTAATATGTGTGATATAGTTTAACTAATATGGGTGATATAGTTTAACTAATATGGGTCATATAGATTAACCGGTAAATTGAATGAATTTGTCGCCTGTTTGATCAGTGTGATTCCCCCACCCCCACCCCACCCCACCCCCGCAACTCCCCACCCCTGTCCTTATGAGATGTGGCTTTCACGGCTCATTATGTTTCGTCACTTCTTATCAATTAGCGAGACTGGGTCATACATTAACAAGGACCTTATCATGTTCCATGTCTCTACTATCCAGCTTTGTGGTCATACATTAACAAGGACAGAACGTGCAAATAGCGCGCCATCCTAGTTATCACCTTATCATGTTCCATGTCTCTACTATCCAGCTGTGTGGAAGCAGGCAACGAACTGATGGAATGAAGACGGTTATGAAGAATTATGAGGTCATCGGTATATATAAACACACACACACACCACACACACACACACACACACACACACAACAAACACACACACACACCACACACACACACACACACAACCGCGCGCACACACACACACACACACACACACAACACAGACACACACGACACACGCACACACAGACACACACACACACACACACACACACACACACACACACACACACACACACACACACACACACACACACACATGATAAATAAGTGTTATGATGCTTGATGCTATGAATGCATTGTCGTTAATTGATAACTGAATGTAATACTCTTCCTTCTATTCTTCCATTGTAACCAAACCATAACAATGTTAATAATATGTTGATATTATTGATGCATGGCAGTTGTGTAATTAACATCCATAGCAGTATGTAGTACGTTAATATTTTACAAAAAGGAATCTCTCTCTCTCTCTGTCTCTCTCTGTCTCTCTCTCTCTCTCTGTCTCTCTCTCTCTCTCTCTCTCTCTCTCTCTCTCTCTCTCTCTCTTAAGAATTTATAGAAGGATCGCTTTCTCTCTATATATGTGTGTGATGAGTTTTTTTGTCTTCTTCTTTGTAATCATTTTCTGTATTCTTATATGTGGTTTCAATCTTGTTTTTTTCCCTTTAAATTCATCTGCGCGTCACTGCTTATAAAGGAACAACTCATCAACGTTTTTTTTTTTTAATGTATTTGTGAAGATATGAAACGGCCCAGCGAAGATTCGAACCCGCAACCCCAGGGTCTCCAAGATTACGAGTCCGGCGCTCTACCAACTGGGCTATTCCGGTTGTGTGTGTGTGTGTGTGTGTGTGTGTGTGTGTGTGTGTGTGTGTGTGTGTGTGTGTGTGTGTGTGTGACAGTGAGGACAAGCAAGGTGTCCTCCTGATGGAACAATCCGAAGGAAGCTGAAGGAGGACTAAGGAGACAACATTCTGTGCACTGATAGCTACTACCAGGGACAAGGCCCTCCATCCATTATCCCATAACACAATTAATACCTGACAGATTCACTCCAACAGATAATGTATATATCCAAAATGACATTACACGCTCATGCCAGTCTCTCCCCCCCCCCCCGTCTCTCTCTCTCTCTCTCTCTCTCTCTCTCCCCTTTGTGTATGTATGTATGTATGTGTGTGTGTTGTGTGTGTGTGTGTGTGTGTGTGTGTGTGTGTGTGGAGAGAGAGAGAGAGAGAGAGAGAGAGAGAGAGAGAGAGATATTTTTAGTCCAGCTATCCACATCAGCCATTAGGGTCTATCAAAAACAAACAAAACAAACAAAGAAGCAATCAATCAAGCAAGCAAGCAAACACACAAACAAACAAACAAACAACAAAAATCCCCAAAGCAACAAAACTAACACTGACACACGCACAAATCAGCAAACACATCTCAACACACAATCTCTCTTTGCCACGGGGAATGGAAGGCAGCGTTTATTCCATTTCATCACAGACTGCTCTGGCGCCACCCACAGTCCATAGCGAGTTATGGGGGCATCTTGCAGCGTAAACACAACTGGCTTCCCCTCCTCCTCCTGCTCCTCCTCCTCCTCCCCCTCCTCCTTCCTCCTCCTCCTCCTTCTCCCTCTCTATCCTTTCCCCTACCCACACACGAAGTTTGTTCTCATCCATGGGGGGTGGGGGGTGGGAGGGGTAGGTCTGAGGGTTGAGGCGGGGGGGGGGGGGTGTCAGTATCCGGTTTAGATAGATGGCGCTTCCCTGGGGACTGTCGATGTTGTGGTTACAATGGATAGGCTGGTTGAGGGGTGAGGGTGAGATGGGGAGGGGGGCTATGTATGTGTGTGTGTGTGTGTGTGTGTGTGTGTGTGTGTGTGTGTGTGTGTGTGTGTGTGTGTGTGTGTGTGTGTGTGTAGGGAAGATCCAGAATGAACAGTGTGGCTGAAATGCCGTTGAGAAAATACGGGACATAAGACAGAAAAAAAGAAAGTAAAGAAAAAGATTTTTTTTTTAATAGGAAAAAAAAGGAAAAGAAAAGAAAAGATGTAGAGATATGTAAATTAGATCTGACAGAAAAGAAATACAACCAGCTTGGGAAAAGACGGCCAGAGCAATGCAGAAAAGAAATACAACCAACTTGGGAAGAGACGGCCAGAGCAATGCAGAAAAGAAATACAACCAGCTTGGAAGAGACGGCCAGAGCAATGCAGAAAAGAAATACAACCAGCTTGGGAAGAGACGGCCAGAGCAATGCAGAAAAGAAATACAACCAACTTGGGAAGAGACGGCCAGAGCAATGCAGAAAAGAAAACGTGCGGTAAAGAGAAAACAGCACTAACACCTAGGAAAAATATTGAAATTAGTGTGCTTGCAGTACAAACTGGGCTTTAACTATATACATGTACATATACATATACATTCAGTGGAAAGCGCTCAAAAATGCATCATTGTTCATGGTACACAGAAATGCCAAAGAATCAGTTCCGTTTGTCGTCGTTGTCGTTGTCGTTGTTGTTGTTGCTGCTGAGTAACTTGAATTAAAAGATATTTGTATTATCCGTCAGTGTGTTTGACTGATGGATAATACAAATATCTTTTAATGCAAAAGAATATATTCCACAGTCCACAAGGGAACGGAACCCTCCCCCTACCTCCAC
Source organism: Conus canariensis (assembly GCA_033310375.1). NCBI lineage: Eukaryota > Metazoa > Mollusca > Gastropoda > Neogastropoda > Conidae > Conus > Conus canariensis. Next base: position 2,935,459 of record CM065716.1, read on the forward strand.
CCCACGTCCCCCCCCCCCCACCCCCAATTTAGAATATGAAGAACATGGTTTACTGCAGAACTAACACACAATGTAGAAATAAAATGTATGTAAAAGTTCTTAGAAATGAGGCAGGTATAGAGAGTTGGGGGTGAAAAGAACACTAACGCTGAGGATGTTTAAAGTCTTTAATGCTGTCTAAAATCGTGAATTTACGGACGCTTTTCACCAATCCCACCGCACGATTTTTAAAAGGCATTGAATGTTCTTCGTTTCAATATTTGTGTGGAATGAAAAAAAGACAGGATCAGTGAAAAGGATCAATGAAAATATCAATGAAAAGGATCAGTGAAAAGATCAGTGAAAAGGATCAGTGAAAAGGATCAGTGAAAAGATCATTGAAAAGATCAGTGAAAAGGATCAGTGAAAAGGATCAGTGAAAAGATCATTGAAAAGATCAGTGAAAAGGATCATTGAAAAGATCAGTGAAAAGATCAGTGAAAAGATCAGTGAAAAGATCAGTGAAAAGATCAGTGAAATGCATCAGTGAAAAGGATCAGTGAAAAGGATCAGTGGAAAGATCAATGAAAAGATCGGTGAAAAGGATCAGTGAAAAGGATCAGTGAAAAGATCAATGAAAAGGATCAGTGAAAAGATCAATGAAAAGTATCGGTGGAAAGGATCAGTGAAAAGGATCAGTGAAAAGGATCAGTGAAAAGGATCAGTGAAAAGATCAATGAAAAGGATCGGTGGAAAGGATCAGTGAAAAGGATCAGTGAAAAGGATCAATGAAAAGGATCAGTGAAAAGATCAATGAAAAGGATCGGTGAAAAGGATCGGTGGAAAGGATCAGTGAAAAGGATCAGTGAAAAGATTGCCAGGAAAGGAATAAGCGAAGTAGGTTAAGGATTTCCCGATAGAGAATGATTTATAGAGGTTTTGAAGTTGACTTGAATTAGAAGGTACAGAACAACAAATCATAAACGGAATCAGTTGTAATATTGTTGCCACCAGGTATTGAACAATTAGATAGACTCAGCCCCAATGTTCTGTCTAGTCAAGGTGAATGAAATGTGTTTTGGACAGACGCCCTTGAGGCTTTTTTTTTCAAGAAAGCTAGACCTCCCAACGCTTCCAAAACGTTATCAGGTCTATGTTTTCTTTTTGAAATCAAAATTGATTTAAAAGCATTTCATTCAACTAAGATGATTGGAGTAACACAAATGTGTGCTGCATAGCAGATTTGTGAAGGAGGATGGCGGTTGCTGAATTTTTTTTTTTATTGTCATATGCTGAATTTACTAACAAATATAATGTGCGAACGACATTTTAAGCTATGCTGCAGTTACAAAAAAATTCTTGTGAAAGTATTGCACATTGCTAAAGAAATACTGTCATTCTAAAACTACACATCTTATAACGCTCAGTTACTAAGTGAGGATCACTACACTGCGATAAACGTGGTGTACAAAGGCAAAAAGCTTTCAAACATGACACAGTAGCATGAATGCTGACATTAACCAGTACAAAACTTTCAAGGGATTTAAAAGATTCAGGAAAGAACACTGAAATGGCTACATATCAACTAACCCACAGAATAGTGCCTACAAATGTGGCTTTGCTTTGTACGGTCTGATAACTAATGCACTTCAGCTAACCCACAGAATAGTGCCTACACATGTGGCTTTGCTTTGTACGGTCTGATAACTAATGCACTTCAACTAACACACAGAATAGTGCCTACAAATGTGGCTTTGTGTTGTACGGTCTGATAACTAATGCACTTCCTGCAAGCACGAAAAGGTCGGCCAAGAACACATGGTTTGGGGATGCTAACATGTGAATGATATATCAAAACATGTGAATGGTATATCAAAACATGTGAATGGTATACCAAAACATGTGAATGGTATATCAAAACATGTGAATGGTATACCAAAACATGTGAATGGTATATCAAAACATGTGAATGGTATATCAAAACATGTGGATGATATATCAAAAGATGTGATTTGGTATATCAAAACATGTGGATGATATATCAAAACATGTGAATGGTATATTAAAACACGTGAATGGTATATCAAAACATGTGGATGATATGAATTGGTATATCAAAACATGTGGATGATATATCAAAACATATGAATTGGTATATCAAAACATGTGGATGATATATCAAAACATGTGAATGGTATATCAAAACATGTGAATGGTATATCAAAACATGTGAATGGTATACCAAAACAAGTCGAGCAGGAAATAAAAACAAGCCTCAAAACATAACAACTTGCTCCCTTCATGAAAAGATCGTTCTTTTTTTGAAACGACACTATTTTGAATCAGATAAAATGCTGGATTTCATTCTGTTGTTTTCAAAATTCTGTCTATAAACGTGGACTGAAGGAAGAAATGCCTCAGCAGAATATATGTATGACATCTTTAAAAGACAGATTTGAGACAGAAACTTAGACTGTTTTTGTTAACTTAAAATCTGCAGAATACTGTGCAGACTGACATAGTTATATTGGATCGGTTGAAGATGAAAACTGAACTTGTAATCATGGATGTCCGTCGTGGTCACGAAGACGTCAGTGACTTCGCATGTGTAAGCGCAAGCCAAAGCTGGACACACAGATACGTCTGCACTCTGGGCATGCGACAGCTGTCACTGGGTCAGGTCTCCTCTCTTTGCGGGCTGCACTCTGGGCATGCGACAGCTGTCACTGGGTCAGGTCTCCTCTCTTTGCGGGCTTGGCACTTCTGGTCCAGTTCCTGCAAACGCTTCTCTTCGAAGCTGTTTACTCCTTTGTGGACAGCAAGTCGCCAGGCACTGCGGCAACTGTGGCAAGTGTTTCCCAGGCCTGAAGCGGGATGCCACAGGCCGCCAGTAATACTTTCAGGCAGTCCTTGAAGCGTTTGAGTGGCCGCCCAGTGTTCCTTGCTCCAGCTGCCAGCTCAGAGAAGACCATTTTTGGAAGTCGCGTGTCGTCCATTCGTACCACATGCCCAACCCACCTCAACTGCGCTTTCATGATCAGCGCCTCGATACCAGGCATCTTTGCTCTGCGAAGCACTTCTGTGTTGGAAATCCTGTCCTCCCAGGAGATGCCCATGATCTTACGCAGGCAGCGGAGGTGGAACTGATCCAGAGTCTTCAGTAGTTTCCTGTACAGTGTCCAGGTCTCACAGCCGTAGAGCAGCGAGGTGACAATGACTGCTCTGTAGACTGCCAGCTTGGTACTTAGAGTGATGCCACGCCCTCCCCCACACTCAGTTCCAAAGCCTGCCGAAGGAAGCTCTTGCCTTTGCCAGTCTGTTCGACACTTCTTTATCCAAGCCACACAATGAAGACAAGCTGCTCCCCAAGTAGATGAAGCTGTCAACATTGTTCAGGGTCGTGTCCTCGATCACGATCTTTGGTTCTGGAGGAGAGAGGCCAGGTGCTGGTTGGAGCATCACTTCTGTCTTCCGCAGGCTGATCGTCAAGCCAAAGGCCTTTGCTGCTGCAGACAGGCAACTGGCAAGCTCTTGCAGGTCTGGTTCGTTGAGTGCTGCGAGTGCACAGTCATCGGCAAACAGGAAGTCTCTCACGAGAGCCTCAAGAACTTTTGTTCTGGCCTTCAGGCGCCTCAAGTCGAAGAAGCGGCCATCACATCTGTAGCGGACAGTGATCCCCGTGTTGGTACTGGAGAGAGAGCAGAGAACAGCATTGTGGCGATCGTGAGGCTGAACAGGGTTGGTGCCAGGACACATCCTTGATTCACTCCGTTGGACACGGGGAAGGGGTAAGACACTGCCGTTTTCCACTACGCGAGCCACCATGCCGTCATGGAAGGATCGTATGATCTTGACAAACTTCAGTGGGCAGCCAAGTTTGGACAGTATAGCCCACAGACCCTCGCGTCTGAACTTATGATAATCATAACAGTAATAACAATAATAACAACAACAATAATAATGATGATAATAATGATAATAATAACAATAATAATAATGATAATAGTAACAATGATAATGATTATAATATAATGATAATAATAATAATAACAATGATAATGATAATAATAGTGATAATTATAATAACAATAATATAATAATAACAATAATGATAATGATAATAATAATAGTAGTAGTAGTAGTAGTAATAGTAATAATAATAATAATAAGGCACACCTCCAAGCCAAGTAAAGAATTGCATACAATAGCATATACCCTGCTATTTTCATAACTACGTAAAATCCTGTAATGTTTGAGCTTAACTAGTATGTGAACATGAATTTTGCTGTATAAATTGGGTTTGATTTTTAAAAAAAAATAGCATTCCTAGGTACATTTCTTTCTTTCTTTTCTTTTCCTTTTTTTTTTTTTTTTTTTTTTGCTTTGCGGTTGTTGATTCTATTTATTTTCATGACAGAGAGAGAGAGAGAGAGAGAGAGAGAGAGAGAGAGAGAGAGAGAGAGAGAGAGAGAGAGAGTGAGTTTGTATGAGCGTGTATAAGTGTATTCAAGTTAAAAAATTTGATTTAAAGCATCCCTATATTTGTACAGAATAGCGGGTCATCGAATATGTGACAAGATATGATTGCTGAAAATCATCAGTGGCAAACGCACTCGAGTGGATTCTATTTATACATTCATTGTAATTGCCATAATGTAATATGATAAATGTGTCTGCGTTTGTGTGGTATTGTTGTATGCTGAATGTGTACATAACAGTGAGTGAAAAGAAAGGTTTAACAAATACACTTTAATAATATCGCTATTTTGGGAAAAGCATAGATCGACAAAAAGGCGCTGTATTGCTCATTTTCCGCTTGGAAATGGCCAGTTTATATCTTGCAATTTATATGTTATTAACAATCTAAACAGAAGTACGACATAAATGTATACTTTGCTGCATTTTCCAGTTATGAAGCGGCAATGATGGAGAATATACAGAAAAATCGCTATTTAAATTATAAACGTGAATGTTCAAACAGATAAACAACAAAAACAACAACAACAACAACAACAACAACAACAACAACAACAACAACAACACCTGACCCCAGTTTCTAATGAGTCAGAGCTTTATTAGTACATAGATAACCATATTGGTCCAGAACGCTGTATATACTGGGTGGTAGGGGAGGGGTACAAAACGGAGTGTTGAGACTGATTAATACAATTATACATGAACAAAACTTCTGACGTAACACCGAACTGGATTCAGTGAAGAATGATATAGAGACAGCATAGAACTAACGTTGTACTGAAGACAAGTAGTCTTCTTAACAGTGATCAATGAACTCTCTCTAGTGTTTAAGGATAACTTGATGTTTACTTTGTGCGATAGTTCAATGTTTTTCGCAACACCTGGCGGGTTGAATTTATCCAAAGGTCTATTTGCGTTTAATTTGCAGGTAACTGAACATAAACTATTACTGGATTTGACGAAAATATGGACATTTCCTCGTATTTCATTATGATATTTGTTAAACGGCGTACACACACACAAAACACACACACACACACACACAACACACACACACACACACACACACACACATGTTAAAAAATTGCGGGCAGCATACTCTTAAAACAACATTTGTGTGTGTGTGTGTGTGTGTGTGTGGTGTGTGTGTGTGTGTGTGTGTGTGTGTGTGTGTGTGTGTGTGTGTAGTTTTCTCTTTAACACATTCATTTTTGTGCAAAACAGTTGGGAATTTTGTTAATCATTTGATGGATTGTAAATGTTGCTCTCTCTCTCTCTCTCTCTCTCTCTCTCTCTCTCTCTCTCTCTCTCTCTCTCTCTCTCTCTCTCTCTCTCTCTCTGCCAGCTCGTCTGTCTTTATATCATGCGTTTTCACGCATTCTCCTAAGAGTATGAAAAAGAAATGTAGCAATCACTTCTGCAGTATACTATGTCAATTATTGATCTGTCTGAAAAAGAAATGTGGCAATCACTTCTGCAGTATACTATGTCAATTATCGATCTATCTGAAAAAGAAATGTAGCAATCACTTCTACAGTATACTATGTCAATTATCGATCTATCTGAAAAAGAAATGTAGCAGTCACTTCTACAGTATACTATGTCAATTATCAATCTGTCTGTCGTAGCCTTGGGTCTTGGCTCCGGGCTGATCAAATAGGACACCCGAGCTTAAGCCAGTGTTTTAACGGGCGCCAGTCTGTTGTGGTTGTTGTTCATTTTCTGATTGTAAATGTTGCTCCTTCTCATTCTTCATGTCTCTTCTCTCAGTTCTCTCTCTCTGTCTTCTCTCTCTTCCATCTCTGTCTTCTTCCCTTCTTCTCTTCTTTCGTCATCTTTTCTTCTTTCTTCCTTCTGACTTTCTGTCTTCTCTTTTTCTATCTGTCTTCCTTCTTTTTTCTTGTCTTTCTTTCTGTTTCTTTCTTTCTTTCTTTTCTTTCTGTCTTCCTTCTTTCTTTCTTTCTGTCTTCTGTCGTCCTTTCTCTTGTCTTTCTTTCTTTCTGTCTTCCTTTCTTCTCTTTCTTCTTCTTCTTCCTCTTCTTTCTGTTTCTTTCTGTCTTCTTTTCCTCTTCTTTCTTTCTGTCTCCTTCTTTTTCTTTCTGTTCTTTCTTCTTCTTTTTCTTCTGTCTTCTTCTTTCTTCTTCTTTCTTTCTGTTCTTTCTTCTTCTTCTCTTTCTTCTCTTTCTTTCTTTTCCTTCTTCTTCTTTCTTCTTTTCCTTTCTTTCTTTCTTCTTTCTGTCTTCTTTCTTTCTTCTTCCTTTCTTTCTTTCTTTCTTTCTTTCCTTCCTTTCTTTCTTTCTTTCTTTCTGTCTTCCTTCTTCTTTCTTTCTTCTTTCTGTCTTCCTTTCTTTCTTTCTTTCTGTCTCTTCTTCTTTCTTTCTTCTTTCTTTCTGTCTTCCTTTCTTCTTCTTTCTTTTCTTTCTTCTTCCTTTCTTTCTTTCTTTCTTCTTCTTTTCTTCCTTTCTTTCTTCTTCTGTCTTCCTTTCTTTCTTTCTTTCTGTCTTCCTTTCTTTCTTTCTTCTTCTTTCTTCTTTCTTTCTTTCTTCTTCCTTTCTTTCTTTCTTTCTGTCTTCCTTTCTTTCTTTCTTTCTTTCTTTCTTCTTCTTCTTTCTTTCCTTCTCTTCTTTCTTTCTGTCTTCCTTTCTTCCTTTCTTTCTTTCTTCCTTTCCTTTCTTTTTCTTTCTTCTTCCTTTCTTTCTTTCTTCTTTCTCTTCTTTCTTTCTTTCTTTCTTTCTGTCTTCCTTTCTTTCTTTCTCTGTCTGTCTTTTCTTTCTGTCTTCCTTTCTTCCTTTCTTTCTGTCTTTCTTCCTTTCTTTCTTCTTCTGTCTTCTTTCTTTCTGTCTTCCTTTCTTCCTTTCTTTCTGTCTTTCTTCCTTTCTTTCTTTCTTTCTGTCTTCTTTTCTTCCTTTCTTTCTTTCTGTCTTCCTTTCTTTCTTTCTTTTCTGTTCTTCCTTTCTTTCTTTCTTCTTCTTTCTTTCTTCTTCTTTCTTTCTTTCTGTCTTCCTTTCTTCCTTTCTTTCTTTCTGTCTTCTCTTTCTTTCTTTCTTTCTGTCTTCCTTTCTTTCTTCTCTTCTTCTTCCTTCCTTTCTTTCTTTCTTCTTCTTTCTTTCTCTTTCTTTTCTTCTTTCTTTCTTTCTTCTTCTTTCTTCTCTTCCTTTCTTTCTTTCTGTTCCTTTCTTCTTTCTTTCTCTTCTTTCCTTCTTTCTTCCTTCCTTTCTTTCTTTCTTTTCTTTCTTTCTTTCTTTCTTTCTTTCTTCTTTCTTTCTTCTTCTTTCTTTCTTTCTTTCTTTCTTTCTTCTTCCTCTTTCTTTCTTTCTTCTTTCTTTTCTTTCTTTCTTCCATCCTTCCTTTCTTTGTTTTTTTCTTTCTTCCTTCTTTCTTTTTTCTTTTTTTCTTTCTTTCTTTCTTCCTTCCTTTCTTCCTTTCTTTTTTCTTTTCTTCTTCTCTTTCTTTTTCTTTCTTTTCTTTCTTTCTTTTCTTTCTTTCTTTTCTTCTCTTCTTCTTTCTTTCTTTCTTTCTTCTCTCTTTTCTTCTTTCTTTTCTTTCTTTCTTTCTTCTTCTTTCTTTCTTCTTCTTCTTCTCCTTTCTTTCTTTCTTTCTTTCTTCCTTCCATCCTTCCTTTCTTTGTTATTTTCTTTCTTCCTTTCCTTTCTTTCTTTCTTTTCCTTTCTTCTTCTTTCTTTCTTTCTTCCTTCCTTTCTTTCTTTCTTCTCTTCTTTCTTTCTTTCTTTCTTTCTTCCTTCCTTTCTGTCTTTCTTCCTTTCTTTCTTTCTTTCTTCCTTCCTTTCTGTCTTTCTTCCTTTCTTTCTTTCTTTCTTCCTTCCTTTCTGTCTTTCTTCCTTCCTTTCTTTCTTTCTTCCTTTCTCTCTTTCCCTTTTCTCTCATTGTTCAGTTCCCTGTGTGTGTCTTCCTTGTATTGTTTCGTCACTTGTTTTCCTTCCAGTCGTACCTCCATCCCTGCTTTCTTTCTATATACATTTTGTGTTTCCATTGTCTATCCATGTATCTGTTCATTTCTTTCTTCCTTTTCCCTCTCTGTCTTGCTTGCTGCTAAGTTTTGTGACTTTCTCTTACTGTCTCTTATATACCGAAATGATTTTCCAAAGCAGGATCAAGGATTTTTTTTTTTTTTTTTTAACCCTTTTCTTTTTTTCAAACAACGATATTACCATGGTGCATGCACTGTTAGCTTAATTCTGTCTGTCTGAGTTTGCTTTGTGTGTGTGTGTGTGTGTGTGTGTGGTGTGTGTGTGTGTGTGTGTGTGTGTGTGTGTGTGTACGTGTGTGCGTGCATGCGTGAGTGTGTGCGTGTGTGCGTGCATGCGCGCGCACGCGCGTGTGTGTCTGTATGTGTGTGACATAGACGGAGAGAGAGAGAGAGAGAGAGAGAGAGAGAGAGGAGAGAGAGAGAGAGAGAGAGAGAGAGAGCGTATGAGTGTGTGTGTGTGTGTGTGTGTGTGTGTGTGTGCGTGCGTGCGTGCGTGCGTGCGTGCGTGCGTGTGTGCGTGCGTGCGTGCGTGAGTGCGTGCGTGCTTATGTGTGTATGTGTGTGTGTGTGTGTGTGTGTGTGTGTGCGTGATTTTGTGTGTGTATGCGTGCGTGAGAGAGAGAGAGAGAGAGAGAGAGAGAGACAGACAGACAGACAGACAGACAGACAGACAGACGGACAGACAGACAGACAGACAGAGAGACTGAGAGAGAGAGAGTGTGCATGTGAGTGTGTGTGTGTGTGTGTGTGTGTGTGTGTGTGTGTGTGTGTGTGTGTACGTGCGTGCGTGCGTGCGTGCGTGCGTGCGTGTGTGTGTGTGTGTGTGTGTGTGTGTGTGTGTGATGTAGAGAGAGAGAAGAGAGAGAGAGAGAGAGAGAGAGAGAGAGAGAGAGAGAGAGAGTTCGTACGAGGGAGCGTGCGAGCGTGCGTGCATATTTGCTTGCATGTGTATGTGACTTGTTTCCCCTCTTAATTGATGGGTAGTTCAGCCAAGTGGTAAGCGTAGTTCAGGAGCCCCTCACCTCCATGCTGTCCTCATTGGTCTATTGAGAATTATAAATGTTTCTCTGGCTACTGGCTCTGTTCCTGGATGTTTTAAACATGCTCTGGTAGTTCCTCTTCTAAAGAAAAATGGCCTATGTCCTGTGAACTTAAAAACTTTAGACCTGTTTCTCACCTTCCTTTTCTCTCCAAACTCCTGGAAAAGGTTGTCTTTGTGCAACTTGAACGCCATCTGTCCCAGCACAATCTGTATGAAATTAACCAGTCTGCTTACAGACAGAATCACAGTACCGAAACAGCGTTGCTTTGTGTGACTGACAGTCTCCTTCGGTCCGCTGACAACAAAAAAGCATCGCTTCTGACTTTGCTAGATCTCAGTGCCGCATTTGACACTATCGACCACAGTATTTTTTTAAAAAGACTGTCGGTGTCTTTCGGTATCACAGACACTGCATTAGAATGGTTTCGGTCATACCTGACTGGCAGAACACAGTCTGTGTCTGTTGGTGGCAAGGTCTCCTCTCCCCTTCCCCTGGACTTTGGTGTGCCCCAAGGCTCCGTTTTGGGCCCCCTTCTCTTCTCTCTGTATATTCAACCTCTATCTATGGTCATTGAGGAACACGGAATTCCTCATCAGAAATTTGCCGATGACACCCAGCTGCACGACGCTGCTGAACCTGCTGCATTCCAACTTTTGGTATCGGAATTTGAACTGTGTTTCCAATCTGTTAAATCATGGATGCTTAAAAATAAGCTTAAGCTAAATGATGAAAAAACTGAGGCTCTGTTGGCAGCACCTCGTTCTGTTTTGGATCGCATTTCTGAAAAATCTATTCAAGCTGGAACCAACAAAATTCCCTTTGAAGACAGTGTGAGGGATCTGGGTGTCCATTTGGATAGTACGCTGTCCATGAATGTCCAGATCGGTCACCTGTGTCGTTCAGCCTATTTGGCTTTGAGAAAGATCGCGTCAATTCGCTCATATCTTACACAGAAAGGGACTGCCCAACTTATCTGTTCCCTCATCATGTCAAAACTCGATTACTGTAACAGCATTCTTGCCGGTCTTCCCGCTGTCGATATAAACCGACTTCAACGTATACAAAACAACGCAGCCAGACTTGTTTTCCAAAAGTCCAAAAGAACCCACACTACACCTCTGTTAGTTAGACTACATTGGCTTCCCATTCATGCGCGCATTCAGTATAAACTCGCAACACTTGCCTTCCGACACTTTGATGAAACATTGCCTGCTTATCTTTCCAACACACTTGTCACTTATCAACCCTCTCGCACTCTCCGCTCTAGCAGTGACAAACTTCTCAAGCTTCCCCGCATGAAACTGAAATCCTTTGGCCAACGTTCTTTCAGTTATCAAGCCCCCCTTGTCTGGAACTCCCTCCCCTCCCAGCTCCGCTCTTCACAGACTCTCTCTGCGTTCAAATCTGGTCTCAAAACGCATCTCTTTCAGAAGTCCTTTTGTCTTTCTACATAGCGTACGAGTTAATGCGTGTTTCCAATGCATTCTCCATCCTTTTGCCTCTTGTATGTGCACGCGCGCTTCCGTGCCTGAGTGCTTGTGTACTTTTGCGTGTGTGCGTTCGTGTGTGTGCGTTTTCGCGCGTGGGTTTTTGTTGCTTCGTGTTGAGTTTGCCGTTTGTGTGTGTGTGTGTGTGTGTGTGGGTGGGTGGGTGGGTGCTCCCTTCTGCATGTTTTATATTGTATCCCGTGCAGTGTTCACGAAATTGGAGGCGGGGAGGGGGGGGGGGGGGGGGATGGGGGCTGGTTCTTTTCTTCTATTCCCAAATTCTTGTCGAGCGTTGTTCATATAATGTCATGTGTGTGGGGTGGCGGTGTGTGTGTGTGTGGGGGGGGGGGGGGGGGAGGGGGGAGGATAGAGTGGGGGGGGATGTGGCTTGTTCATCTGTTTTAGTGCTTGCTTTGTGACCTATTGTTTTGATGCCTTTTTCTCAGTATTGTGCAATGTTTATGGAAACTTTTATTTTTCCTGTATTGTGAAGCGCTCTGAGGATGAGTCTTCTTCTCTCATCGAAGAGCGCTATATAAGCTCGATTTATTATTATTATTATTATTATTGATCTGTTTGTTTGCTTTCACACCTGCACTGTGTGGCCTTGAGGCCTAGCACATGTGGTGTAGTGTGGTGTGGCTGGATACGTCTGCACTCACTGCCTCCTCTTCCTGGATGTAACTCACACTGACATCTGTCTGTCTGTTTGTCTGTCTGTCTCTGTCTCTCTCTGTATGTCTGTCTGTTTGAGGGTCAGTGTGTCTGTCTGTCTGTGTTTCTGTCTTGTCTGTATGTCTGTCTCTCACTCTCTGTATTTTTTTTCTTCTTAAAACATTTAGTTGTTCTCTTTGGAACATTTTCTTCTGTTTTTTCTCACTGGCTATCCAGAGTTGTTTTTCTTTAGGGACAAAAAACTTTATGAAGTTTACATCACACTGTCATTTTCTTCTTAATGTTTTTTTGTTGTTGTTCACTCTCTCTCTCTCTCTCTCTCTCTCTCTCTCTTCTCTCTCTCTCTCTCTCTCTCTCTCTTTCTAGTTTTTCTTTGTTTTCTGTTCTTTCTTTCCAGTGACCCTGAGGGGAAAAAAGAAAACAAATGTGCTATTTAGATTCCTGATCTGCTGTACATTGTCAGTTCTGCTTTGTGTCTTTGCACTGAATTCATCAAACTGCGCTTAGTCATCAAACGGTACTTATTCATAAAACTACGCTTATTCATCAAACTGTACTTATTCATAAAACTGCGCTTTTTCGCTAACATGCGCATTCCGGAGTTTTCGTCTGTCATAAATCAAGTCATAGACTATATGGCGGTTTCTTCTTTTTCCTAGTCTAATTCTCTCGAACAAACCTTTTTCCTCTTCTATGTCCAATACCTCTGCAGTGTCTGTATGTTTTCAGGTCAAACTCACATTTTTCAGCGCGCTTTGCCGGGCCATAAACTCTCACATCGCACTCCCCCCTCCACCCCTCCCCTTCCTTTTCTGTCTTTTTTTTCAGTCTGTTTCTCTACATCCATAAACACAGCAGCAGCAGCAGCAGCAGCAGCAGCAGTATGGCTTCCGTTTCTCCCGCCAAAAACTGAGGAACAAAAAGGGGATGAGTGAAAAGGGAACCGGGAGGAACTGGGGGTGGGGGAGGTGGGGGGCTGGCGGCGGTTGGCAGACAAAGGTGGGGGAAACGTGAACTACAAC
>CM065716.1:2953128-2955628 GCA_033310375.1 Conus canariensis
TGTCCCTCATAAATCTAATTCCACAATTCTTTCTACTCCCCAACCAAACTACTTTTGACTTGTCAAAATTGATTTTCAAACCTGAAATTTGTAAAAATTTAGTAAGGACAGATACCGCCTCATTAAAAGATCTTTCTGAACCATCTAGACATAAACTAGTGTCATCAGCAAATTGTGACAGTAATGTTTCCTTGTTAACAACTTTAATTCCTTTAATATGCTCATTAGAGCGAATCATTAATGACAGATCCTCAGCACAAATTAGGTATAGATAAGGGGATGATGGGTCCCCCTGTCTCACCCCTCTCTCAATCGGAAACCATGGGGAGTACTGGCCATTTACAGAAATACAGGTAGAAATTTGTGAATAAAATGTTCTTATTCAATTAATTAAGTCGGATCCAAACTTGAAAACTTTAAGGCAGTTATGTAAGAATGACCATGAGACACTATTGAACGCCTTCTCAAAGTCAACTAAAAAGAGCATCCCTGGAATATTTTCCTTATCAGTGTACAATAACATGTCATACATCAACCTTATATTCTCTCCAATAAATCTGCCCTTCAAAAAACCTCTTTGACTCTCATGTATAATGTTTGGAAGAACACTTTTCAATCGACTGGCAACACAGGCAGAAGCTATCTTACATGTGGTGTTCAACAAAGAGATGGGGCGCCAGTTTTTGACAAATATTTTCGGCTTCCCTTTCCTTGGGGATACATATTATGGTTCCCTGTCGCTGGGTAGTGGATAACTGGCCTTTAGCAAAACCTTCATTAATTGAACGTACAAGGAAAGTTCCAATATCTACAAAGAAAAACTTATAAAATTCAACAGTAAACACATCGGGCCCAGGGCTCTTAAAATTTTTCATCTGTTTCAGAGCAGTAGCTGCCTCTTCTAGTGTAATCAACCCCTCTAATGAGGAGCTCTCCTCCTCGGATAATACTGGAGCATCTGGAAGCTCTTCAGAAATATTCATATCAGTTACATCTATAAAGCTGTATAATTGTTTATAAAAAAATTTTAATCTCAAGGAGGATACTTTTTTGTTCAGAAATGACTGAACCATCCTCTTTTTCTAAAAACGGGATAGATTTATCAAGAAAATTTCGATTTTCAAGATTGCAAAAATATGTATTCACTTTTTCCCCTTGACTTAGTCAGTGAACTCCTGAGCGCATTGCCATGCTTTCAAGTCTGTGATTCCTGATTTCTTGCAGTTCTATTTTTAAGTTTTCTAAATGAGGAATAGTTTCTTCTTGTAAATTCTGTTCAATGTTTTTTCATTTTTGTTTCTAGGTCATGTTCTCTTTGAGTATCCATTTTTTTTCTTGTAAGTACTATAAGAAATTGTTTTGCCTTTTATTTCAAGCATTAATGTCTCAAAAAAGTGCTGATCTGCAATTTGAAAAGAGAGGTTTTCATTACTAATTTTATGCATATTATCTAAGTTGTATACAGGTAATGCATACTGTTTCTTGATATCGCTGATCAGCTCTCTAATTTTTTAAACATATTGCTTATCTCTTAATAAACTATTGTTGAATTTCCAAAGGGGTCTGTCGCGTTTGAAATGATCTTTTTTTAAAAAAGCAATGAGACAAGGGAATGATCTGATCGATATCCAGGATCTACGCAAACGTCATTAACTTCCATCATTAATTCTTCAGTGATCATAAAGCAGTCAAGTCTTGGTCGTTTATAAGAGTTAAATTTCCGCCATGTATAGTTTGTTTTTTCAGGGTATATTTCTCTGTAAACATCGAACAGATTGTATTTAGTCATTATATCATTGATTTTTGCTCGGGTTCTTGGCCGATTGGTGACACTTGTATAATTTCTAACATCCATTTTTAAATTAAGGGCACAATTCCAGTCTCCAGCTATAATTACATTTTGGTTGCCAAAGCTCTCAGTGAGTTCACAAACACTATCGAAAAATTCGGGGCTATCACCACCACTAGGCCCGTATAAGTTCACCAAAGTAAACCTTTTTTTAAGAATTGAACATTCATAGCAATGTAACACCCATGCTGGTCTCTTACAACATCATGTATCTTGTACTCAAAGTTATTATTAAAAAGAACAGCAACACCATTTTTGTTAGTTTCCGTACCACACAGCCATACATTATACCCCCAGCTGGCTCGGATAAAATTCTCAGAGTCTTCCTTTAAGTGTGTCTCTTGAAGACAATAAACATTAGCTGCTTTTTTTCTCAAAAAATCAAATACATCTTTCCTTTTTTTTTTTTTTACTATTATTTAGACCATTACAATTCAAAGAACAAATTTTAAATGAACTATCCTGTGCCACACACAATGTTGATGAGTACAACACAGGAAGAGCAATGAACATGATGAATTGCACGTGTAAGGCTAAAGCTGAAACACGCCTGACTACACAGAGGCAATGGAGTGGAGAAATACGTTTGACACCATTAATAAAAGGATTTAAAACAAACAAACAAACAAACAAACAAACAAACAAACCCTA
>CM065716.1:2963128-2970628 GCA_033310375.1 Conus canariensis
AATAATGATGATGATAATAACAATAATAACAATAATAATAATAATAATAACAATAGTAATAATGATAACGATAATGCTAGTAACAGTACTAGACGAAGTAAAGAAATTGTTTTGATTTACTTTTGATGAATCATGCAAACCAGAATCCCGTCAAAGGCAACAAAGCGCTGTTCAGACAAAAACTTCACACACAAAAAATCCTCAGGCTCCCACGTGCATTGGTATATTCCACCCTCCCAGACATACTATGTTGATCTACCCAGAGAAAGAGGTAGTTTCAACGTGCATTGGTATCTTCCATCATCCAGACATACCATGTTGATCTACCCAGAGAAAGAGGTAGTTTCAACGTGCATTGGTATCTTCCATCCTCCCAGACATACCATGTTGATCTACCCAGAGAAAGAGGTAGTTTCAACGTGCAAGGGTATATTCCATCTTCCAGACATATCCAGAGAAAGAGGTAGTTTCAACGTGCATTGGTATCTTCCATCTTCCAGACATACCATGTTGATCTACCCAGAGAAAGAGGTAGTTTCAACGTGCAAGGGTATATTCCATCTTCCAGACATATCCAGAGAAAGAGGTAGTTTCAACGTGCAAGGGTATATTCCATCTTCCAGACATACCCAGAGAAAGAGGTAGTTTCAACGTGCAAGGGTATATTCCATCTTCCAGACATATCCAGAGAAAGAGGTAGTTTCAACGTGCAAGGGTATATTCCATCTTCCAGACATACCCAGAGAAAGAGGTAGTTTCAACGTGCAAGGGTATATTCCATCTTCCAGACATACCCAGAGAAAGAGGTAGTTTCAACGTGCATTGGTATATTCCATCTTCCAGACATACCCAGAGAAAGAGGTAGTTTCAACGTGCATTGGTATATTCCATCTTCCAGACATACCCAGAGAAAGAGGTTGTTTCAACGTGCAAGGGTATATTCCATCTTCCAGACATACCCAGAGAAAGAGGTAGTTTCAACGTGCAAGGGTATATTCCATCTTCCAGACATACCCAGAGAAAGAGGTAGTTTCAACGTGCATTGGTATATTCCATCTTCCAGACATACCCAGAGAAAGAGGTAGTTTCAACGTGCAAGGGTATATTCCATCTTCCAGACATACCCAGAGAAAGAGGTAGTTTCAACGTGCATTGGTATATTCCATCTTCCAGACATACCATGTTGATCTACCCAGAGAAAGAGGTAGTTTCAACGTGAGGTGACTGCAGGCGAAAACTGAAACAAAGTTTTAAAGGAATTTTAAGTAACTTCCGCCAGTTTAACATGGACAAACAAATTACAAGACAAAACACGACGCGTTTCGACCTCATAGGTCTTCTTCAGGCAAGATAAACACCATTCAGGACAATGGAAACGAAGAACGAACAATCACTTATCTTCTCATATTCGGCGCAAGATGGGCGTTGAATGAAAACAAGGCGTTGGGAAGGAGACAATGTGAGCTAAAATAGTGATGATGATAATGACAGTAATCATAGCAATAATATTAATAGTCATGATAGTGGAAAGTGTATTGTGGAAAGATGTATTTAAGACATGTACAGAATTAGGAGTCAATTATATCAAAACTGTAGAAGAACTCCATTCTATTCCTGTGTTCTGTAACACTTACATTCAAGTTAAACATATGAAAACTGTAGCATTCTATACCAGTGTTCTGTAACACTTACATTGAAGTTAAAAGAAAACAGTATAGAAATCACAATGCCGCTCTTCTAATTTTCGGCCACGTGGCCTTTTTCAAGAGAAAAAAAAAAACAAAAACAATGCAACTGCGTGATGTCTATCTTTGGCAACTGGTCAGAGCAAAGAATTGACGTCATAAATATATTACGCAAGTACTGACATCATAATATGTGATGTCATCAACAAGGGAAAAAAAAAAGGGGGGGGGGAGGGGGAGGGAGGTGCAAGTTGTGTGTGTGTGTGTGTGTGTGTGTGTGTGTGTGTGTGTGTGTGCGCGCGCGCGCTCGCGCGTGTGCACACACACACACACACACACACACACACACACACACACACACACACACACACACACACACACACAACTTGCACCCCCCTCCCCCCCCCCCCTTTTTTTTTTCCCTTGTTGATGACATCACATATTATGATGTCAGAACTTGCGTAATATATTTATGACGTCAATTCTTTGCTCTGACCAGTTGCCAAAGATGGACATCACGCAGTTGCATTGTTTTTGTTTTTTTTTTCTCTTGAAAAAGGCCACGTGGCCGATTATTAGAAGAGTGGCTTTGTGATTTTCTATAATGTTTTCTTCCCTATGGAGGACTATTGCTTTTGTTTCTAAAAGAAAACAGTTCATTAGAAAAATTGGATCAGAAAAATAAACGTACTACTTATCGGAAAATTGTTGGATGATAATGGTAACTTCTTGACGTTCCAGACTTTCACTGACAAGTATGACTTGATAAGTGATTTTGTCACTCATCATGGACTCATATGTGCTTTTACAAAAGTATGCACGTGAGATAGCTCTGGCTAATATACTAGACCTCGAATTATTCAAACAAATTGTTAACAAACATTTCTTCAAATTTTAAAGTAATTTTATGTAACTCTGCCGGTTAATATGGAAACAAACTACAAGTCAAAACACGACGACCTCTTAGGTCTTCTTCAAGCAAGATAAACAACATTCAGGACAATGAAAACAAAGAACGAGCAATCACTTATCTTCTCGAATTCGGCGCAAGATCGGCATTGAATTCGAGAAAAGAAGTGATTGCTCGTTCTTCGTTTTCATTGTCCTGAATGTTGTTTATATTGCCCGAAGAAGACTTAAGACGTCGAAACGCGTCGTGTTTTGTCTTGTAATTTGTTTGTCCACGTTAACTGGCGGAGGTACTTAAAATTACTGTTAAACGTTGTTTCAACTTCCGCCTGCAGTTAGCTCACTTTGAAACTAAATATTTCTCCAGCTGATGGAGGAGCAGAATATTACAGGGTCGAACTTTAATTAAGGACCACCCCGAAAAAAAGGCCCTTTCTTTTTAAATTGGCCAAAAATACAAGCAATGCATTTTTTCGAAGAATTCGACTGGGAAAGGTTTAAGGGGTTAACAGAGTATTCCGCAAAGCTTGCGAAAGCTGTCTTATTGTCACGTGCGGCATGCAGAGGGGGGGTTGAAAGTTGCAGATTGTTGTCAAAATTGCTTGTTTTTTAAGCAAGAGTGAACACTGCTTCAAACGGTTTTGCACTGAAATTCCAAATGCACGTGCAAAAACCAATGCATTGCAGAGCATTTTACTGACTGGAATGCCCCTAAAAGCAGCCCAACGTGCATAATTCTTCATAACACAAAAATGCCTCCAAGACGCAAGCTGTCTGATTTTGACCGGACCCGGGCGATTGCATGGCTGCAGGATCGAGTTGGCGTTCGAGAAGTGGCCAGAAGACTACAAGTGTCCCACTCCGTCATCATTCGGCTGAGAGAACGGCTGCCACTGGAACTGTCAAAGAGAGACCCCGTCCAGGCCAGCCAAAGAAGACCACTGCAAGAGATGACAGGTTCATCCGCAGACATGCTCTTCGGACCAGGACCACCACCTCCAACACCATCAGGCGTCGGCTCCAAGCTGCCACTAACACAGCAGTGTGTGAGATGACCATACGGCGGCGCCTCAATGCTGCCAACCTTCGAGCAAGGCGCCCAGTCCGGAAACCAAAACTGACTGCGGCCCACCGGGCACGTCGCCTGGCCTGGTGCACAGCTCATCGAACATGGACTCGGGCTCAGTGGCGGATGGTGCTTTTCACCGATGAGTCCAAGTTCCAGTTGAAGCCACGAGATGGACGCATTCGGGTGTGGCGGCGTCCTAGGGAGCAGCTGGCAGATGACGTCATCCAGGAGGTCGTCGCTTTTGGTGGTGGCTCCGTCATGGTATGGGGGGCATCAGCAGTCACCACAAGACTCCCCTGTACCATGTGGATGGCAACCTGAACGGTCAACGCTACCTGCAGGAGATTTTACGGCCTTTGGTTGTCCCAGCACTCCAGCAGATTGGGGCTCAGGCTGTGTTCATGGACGATAATGCCACCCCACATCGTTGTCGAGCCGTGAACACTTTTGTGGTGCAAGCTGGCATCACCAGGATGCCATGGCCGGCAAACAGCCCGGACATGAACCCTATTGAGAACATCTGGGGCGAGCTTGGGAGGAGAGTTCAAGAAAATCACCCTGTTCCGGCAAATCGACAGGAGCTGCTGCACTACCTGCAGCAGGAGTGGGCAAACCTCCCCCAGGCACTCATTACAAGAACAGTCAACACCATGAGGCAGCGCTGTGTGGATTGTGTGGCAGCACGAGGGGGGCACACTCGGTAGAAAGAAACTCGTGGAGAGCGTGGCAGCAGAGAGTCCTCAGAAGAGAAGCCCCCTTCAAGCAAGTGTTTCGGCCTTATCTCCTGACACTCTAGGGGGTTGGGCCACACCCGGTTCATGACTCCGGATGTCCCTCTGCTGCCCCTTTTTTTCCCATCTTGGGACGAGCCATGGCTGGGATTCGAACCCATGACCCTCTGGACATGCTCATTTTCCACTTAATGACTCGCGCTTTAACCACTGAGCCACAGGGACACCTGATATTTGTAGGGAAATTAAGCCTTATGAAGTTCACTTTTGTTCCTCCTTGACCAGATCCAGCTTGAACACCTCTCTGCCGCTTCTGCCATTGCTTTCAGGGCTCTGGTTTTTTCCTTCCCTGCAACTGAGAGCTGTTTCATGAGGCTGTATGCAGACGTTCCTACAAACCCCCTAGCTCCAATTTCTGCAGTGAGGACTTTGACCTGATAGCCTTCTCTCCTCAGGCTGTTTGCCAGATCAGCATACTTTTCAGTCTTGTAGATTTGAGCTGCCTCCATTCTGTTCTCATATGGCACCGTGAGCTCGATCATGATCAGCTGCTTGGTTGACTTAGAGTGGACTACTATGTCTGGTCTCATGCCACTCTTGCTGATGATCTCTGGGTGACTCTTCCATTCTGGGAGGTCTGCAGTGCACTCCCAGTCATCTGCCCCGTCCAGCAGACTCTGCCTGCATGTTTCGAGTGGCACTGTTGTTCTTGGCCATGATTTGCTGCCTCCTGCCGTGAAGAATGTTGCGGGTGCTTTTGGAGTCCTGATTTTCCCTTTTGTGGTGTTGGTACTAGCCCAGACTACTTGTACAATTTCTCTGAGCACTTGGTTGTGCCTCCATGTGTACTTTCCTTGAGCCAGGGCTACTTTACATGAGCTTAGGACATGCTCCACTGTTTGTTTTTCATGGCAGAGGGGGCATGCAGGATCGTCTGTTTTCCCCCACTTCACCAGGTTTGCATTTGAGGGCAGAAGGTCATATGCAGATCTGAGAATGAAGCTGATCCTGAGAGGGGCCATGTGCCAAATGTCATTCCAAGTGAGACTTCTTTGGAGTGCATTCTCCCACGTTGTCCATTGCCCTTGCTGGCTCTGCTGGACTGCTTTTTGGAGTCTTTTTTGGTCTTCTTCTTTTCTCATCTCCTGAATCATCATGTCTCTTTTGGCTTTTCCTTTGGCCTTTGACCACCATTCAGTTTTGGTCACCCCCAGTCCCTGTCTGTTGGTCTGTGTGTGTCCTGTTATTTCTCTGATCTTGAGACTTTCTTTTGCAGAATCCATCGCCTCTTGAACTTTCCATTTTCTGCCTGTCTTCAGCTGGGGCTTAATTGCTTCTACCACCTTGTCTCCTGAGTCCTCCAGCATGCTTTGAAGTCTGATCTTCCCTGCTTTGTATTCCTCCAGGATGGATTTCAGGGGTAGTTTCAGCTTTGCTTGGCGACAGTACAGCGCTATGTCAGTCAGACAGGGTGGGACACCAAGCCATTTCCTTGTGAACTTGTTGATTTTGGCTTCCATTGCCTCCACTAAGCTGGTGCAGATGTCGTATATCATCAGAGGCCATAGCAGCTTTGGTATCAGCATGAACTGCAGACACCAGACCTTGTATTTGCCAGGGAGCCCACACTGGTCAATGGTCTCCAAGCCTTCCTCCGCCATCTGCTTGGTTTCCTTTGCTCTTTGTGTGTCTTTCAGCGTATCATCATACCATCTTCCAAGGCTCTTGACTGGTTCTTCTGTGACTGTTGGAATGGCCTGGTTGGCAACACTGAAGACCACAGATCCGGCCACTTTTCCTTTCCTCAGTGAGAGACTCCGTGATTTCTTTGGCTTGAACTTCATTCTGGATGAGGCAACTATGTCGTCCAGCCTCTCCAGCACATGACGTGTCTCGTCTTCTCTGGATGAAATCACTGTAGTGTCATCCATGAAGGCCTTGAGAGGAGGCATCTTGTATCCATCGCCAAGGTCTGTTTGTCTCGCGTTGTTTGTTGCTGCTTTCAAGATGAGTTCCATTGCCAGCACGAACAGTATTGGGGAAATTGCACAGCCCATTGCAATACCCACTTCCAAGTTGATCCAGTCTGTTGTGTACTCCTTGGTAGAGAACCGCATTGAGAAGCCATTGAAGTACTTCTTGAGCATGTCGCGGATGTTCTTTGGCACATGGTACATCTCAAGAGCCAACTGTATCATCTCATGGGGCACAGATCCATATGCGTTTGCCAGATCAAGCCACACTACGTCCAGGTCTCTCTTTTCTGTTTTTGCTTTTTGGATTGCGTCCCAGATCATTGTGGCGTGTTCTACACAGCCCGCCACGCCTGGGATGCCACCTTTCTGGACTGACACATCCAAGTACTTGTTTTCCATCAGGTACTTGGTCAGTCTTGCTGCCATGACAGAGAAGAAGATTTTCCCTTCGACATTCAGTAGTGATATTGGCCTGAACTGGCTAATGTCACTTGAGTTTTGCTCTTTGGGGATGTACACACCATCTGCCGTCATCCACTGGCCGCTGATCTTCTGGTTTCTCCAAGCCGATCGCAGCAGCCTGTGGAGCCACTCCAGCACCTTGGGACATTTCTTGTAAAGCTGGTAAGGTATTCCGTTTGGCCCTGGTGATGATTTGGCTCTGGCTTTGTCGACCACCTTCTTGATTTCCGCCAACGTTGGAGGCTTGCCATTGAACTGTTCCTCAGGGTTGGTTGGCCACACCAGACCTTGAATGTCGAGTGGTGCTTTGCTCTGTGGGTCAGAGTATGTTTTCCTCAGATGCTGCTCAAGAACTCCTTTGTCCACACTTAGGGTCCCAGATTTTGGCTGCTCAAACAGTGTTCTGGCAAACTGGAAGGGGTCTCTGAAGAAGCGCTCTTGTGTCTTCTTCTTTTTGCTCTTCCTCTTCCTCGCAGATTCCGCTTTGCTGAGGGCACTGTGTTTTTCTTTCAGGTCTTTCCACAGTTTTTCCAAGCCTTGTTTTTCAGCTGGCAGTGCGGTCTTCATTTGCATCTTGAGGTTTTTCTTTTGGACCCTGATCTTGTCCATCTTTTCTTGGCGTCTGGATTTCTTTGGAGGTGTTTTCTCTTTGGGTAGTTTTGCTCCAT
>CM065716.1:2975628-2990628 GCA_033310375.1 Conus canariensis
TTCCCCTTTTTCTTTCGGGTAAATTTATTGAAAATAGTCTAAAAAAAAGATTAGTCTGAAACTGAGGGGACATATTGTCTGACTGCTGGATGTTCTGATTAACGAGACTTGGTTGTGTGTGTGTGTGTGTGTGTGTGTGTGTGTGTGTGTGTGTGTGGACCGTTACATGTCATGAAACATTCAGATAAAAACGAGACTTGGTTGTGTGTGTATGGACCGTTACATACCATGAAACATTCAGATAAAAACACCTCGAAAAACGATGAAGACTCTCAGACCTTGAACACCCGTCATCGTCACCCGCCCAAGAAATTCACCCTCATGGCTTTGATTCCATCAGAGCCATGTGGGATGGTTCTGCCCTGACCGGCTCCTACCCAGAGTTGATCAGAGCCGTGTGGGATGGTTCTGCCCTGACCGGCTCCTACCCAAGTTGATCAGAGCCGTGTGGGATGGTTCTGCCCTGACCGGCTCCTACCCAGAGTTGATCAGAGCCGTGGTGATGGTTCTGCCCTGACCGGCTCCTACCCAGAGTTGATCAGAGCCGTGTGTGTGTCTGCCCCGACGCTCCTACCAGGTGATCAACCTGTGTGATGGTTCTGCCCCGACCGGCTCCTACCCAGAGTTGATCAGAGCCGTGTGTGATGGTTCTGCCCCGACCGGCTCCTACCCAGAGTTGATCAGAGCCGTGTGGATGGTTCTGCCCCGACCGGCTCCTACCCAGAGTTGATCAGAGCCGTGTGTGATGGTTCTGCCCCGACCGGCTCCTACCCAGAGTTGATCAGAGCCATGTGGGATGGTTCTGCCCCGACTGGCTCCTACCCAGAGTTGATCAGAGCCATGTGGGATGGTTCTGCCCCGACTGGCTCCTACCAAGAGTTGATCAGAGCCATGTGGGATGGTTCTGCCCCGACCATGGCTCCTACCCAGAGTTGATCAGAGCCATGTGGGATCCATCTGCCCCGACTGGCTCCTACCCAGAGTTGATCAGAGCCATGTGGGATGGTTCTGCCCCGACTGGCTCCTACCCAGAGTTGATCAGAGCCATGTGGGATGTTTCTGCCCCGACTGGCTCCTACCCAGAGTTGATCAGAGCATGTGGGATGGTTTTACCCCGACTGGCTCCTACCCAGAGTTGATCAGAGCCTGTGGGATTCATCTCCCCCGACTGGCTCCTACCCAGAGTTGATCAGAGCCATGTGGGATGGTTCTGCCCCGACTGGCTCCTACCCAGAATTGATCAGAGCCATGTGGGATTCATCTGCCCCGACTGGCTCCTACCCAGAGTTGATCAGAGCCATGTGGGATGGTTCTGCCCCAACTGGCTCCTACCCAGAGTTGATCAGAGCCATGTGGGATGTCATCTGCCCCAACTGGCTCCTACCAGAGTTGATCAGAGCCATGTGGGATGGTTCTGCCCCGACTGGCTCCTACCCAGAGTTGATCAGAGCCATGTGGGATCCATCTGCCCCGACTGGCTCCTACCCAGAGTTGATCAGAGCCATGTGGGATGGTTCTGCCCCGACTGGCTCCTACCCAGAGTTGATCAGAGCCATGTGGGATGTTTCTGCCCCGACTGGCTCCTACCCAGAGTTGATCAGAGCATGTGGGATGGTTTTACCCCGACTGGCTCCTACCCAGAGTTGATCAGAGCCATGTGGGATTCATCTCCCCCGACTGGCTCCTACCCAGAGTTGATCAGAGCCATGTGGGATGGTTCTGCCCCGACTGGCTCCTACCCAGAATTGATCAGAGCCATGTGGGATTCATCTGCCCCGACTGGCTCCTACCCAGAGTTGATCAGAGCCATGTGGGATGGTTCTGCCCCGACTGGCTCCTACCCAGAGTTGATCAGAGCCATGTGGGATTCATCTGCCCCAACTGGCTCCTACCCAGAGTTGATCAGAGCCATGTGGGATGGTTCTGCCCCGACTGGCTCCTACCCAGAGTTGATCAGAGCCATGTGGGATTCATCTGCCCCGACTGGCTCCTACCCAGAGTTGATAAGAGCCATGTGGGATGATTCTGCCCCGACTGGCTCCTACCCAGAGTTGATCAGAGCCATGTGGGATGGTTTTACCCCGACTGGCTCCTACCCAGAGT
Source organism: Conus canariensis (assembly GCA_033310375.1). Classification (NCBI taxonomy): domain Eukaryota; kingdom Metazoa; phylum Mollusca; class Gastropoda; order Neogastropoda; family Conidae; genus Conus; species Conus canariensis. The sequence continues at coordinate 2,977,732 of CM065716.1, forward strand.
TGATCAGAGCCGTGTGGGATTCATCTCCCCGACTGGCTCCTACCCAGAGTTTGAATTCATGAGCCATGTGTGGGATGGTTCTACTCCGACTGGCTCCTACCCAGAGTTGATCAGAGCCGTGTGGGATGGTTCTACCCCTACTGGCTCCTACCCAGAGGTGAGCTTGCGGTGGGCTCAGTTGGGAAGACTGGGACCACACAGTTGAGTTTCATCCACGTAGTGAATGGGCCTCCGAGAGTGTTGCTCAAATTTCCTGACCAACACGCAGGTGTTTGTATCTCTTGGGCCTGGTTGACGCCGGGATAAGTTATGAAAGTAAGCGTAGAGTACATGCAGTCTCAGATCGGAATGTGAATACTTAGCATTATCTTCATGATCGTAATTCTCATTGATCAGCACAAGAGAAAAAAAATCGCCCACAATCCTTCCCTCTCCTCTGTTCACAACAACCAAATCCCAAGTCTTCCTAAAACACACACACACACACACACACACACACACACACACACACACACACAACACACACACACACACACACGCTACGATGTGAGACTCTCTCTCTCTCTGTCTCTGTCTCTGTCTGTCTGTCTGTCTGTCTGTCTGTCTGTCTGTCTGTCTGTCTCTCTCTCTCTCTCTCTCTCTCTCCTCTCCTTCTGGTTATGCTTGTGTATGTGGTGTGTGTGTGTTGTGGTGTTGGTGTGTGTGTGTGTGTGTGTGTGTGTGTCTTTTCACTCTAGACTGATCAATCATGCGTGTGGTGCTGCTTCCTCCAGTCATGCTTAGCCAACCATGAAGGCCACCAGAGGCAGTTAGAACCCACATCTGCAAAGCATAGCAAAGCAGCAGCGAGAGTCACCGATACAATTCCTTTCATCCACCCCCATACCATCCATTCTCTCCCATCCCTACTCAGCCTGTCCACATTCCCCCTTCTCCTCCCTCTTCATTCTTCTATAACAAAGCTTTTTTAGGGGTGGGGGTGGGGGAGGGAATACTGGTCATCTGAACTTACGTTAACATCAATGATTTTCTTATCATGTTGCTTAGTTCATATCTGTTAATTCTCTTTGTCTCTCTGTCTCTTTGTCTCTCTGTCTCTCTGTCTGTCTGTCTCTCTTCTTCTTCTTCTTCTTTTGCTTGTTCTTGTTTGCTTCTTTCTTTCTTTCTTTCTGTTATTCTTCGTTTGGTTTTGGTGGGTTTGTTCTCTCTCTTCTCTCTCTCTCTCTCTCTCCTCTCTTCTCTCTCTCTCTCTCTCTCTCTCTCTCTTATCTTTTAATTCACTCTTCAGTGAGAATTGGGAAGTTGGGGGAGAGGTGTAGGAGTGGGGTTGAGCGAGGAACGTGGAGCAGTGTTGAATATACAGGCGCTGGTAAATGTTTCCAACGTTCAACACCCTCTTTGCATCCCTCTTACGGTTCAAGCAATGCTATTCAGCTGTTGCTCTCAACGATTGCCATGGGCTGAGGGCCATGAGAATAAGAAGTGATAGTAGTTTTGATTGTGGGTTTTTTTTTGTTGTGTGTTTTCTGACGTTGCAAACTCATGTGCAGACTTGAATGTGGTTACAAGGCCATCTTATGTTTGCCTGTTTTAAAGACACGAGATGAAAGAAAATCGTAAGAAATGCAGACAAAAAATGGAGAGAGAGAGAGAGAGAGAGAGAGAGAGAGAGAGAGAGACAGACAGACAGACAGACAGACAGACAGACAGACAGACAGACAGACAGAAGACAGAGACAGAGAAAGACGACAGATAGAGAAGAGAAATAGAGAGAAGAAGAAGAATTTGAAGAAGACGAAGAATTTGAAGAAGAATTTGAAGAAGAAGAATTTGAAGAAGAAGAAGAAGAAGAAGAAGAAGAAGAAGAAGAAGAAGAAGAGAAGAAGACAGAGAGAAGAGAGAGAGAGAGGAGAGAGAGAGAGGGAGAGGAGGAGAGAGAGAGAGAAGAGACAGAGACAGAGAGAGACAGAGAGAGACAGAGACAGAGAGACAGAGAGAAGAAGAAGAAGAAGAAAGAAGAAGAAGAAGAAGAAGAAGAAGAAGAAGAAGAGAGAGAGAGAGAGAGAGAGAGAGAGAGAGAGAGAGAGAGAGAGAGAGAGAGAGAAGAAGAAGAAGAAGATAGAAGAAGAAGAAGAAAGAAGAAGAAGAAGAAGAAGAAGAAGAAGAAGAAGAATGAAGAATGAATGAATCTTAATGGGTTGAGAATAGGCTCATTGAAGGCCTTTACAATTCTGCCCAACAACACTACAATTTAAAAAAGTAAGGTAACATCGAATTACAAAATAACATCAATATAACGATTTCATGCTTAAAATCTCTCTCTCTATCTCTCTCTCAATCTCTCTCGTCTCATGCTCTCTCTCTCTCTCTCTCTCTCTCTCAGTCCTCCCCGCCCCCTCTCTCTCTCTCTCTCTCCCACCACACACACACACACACACACAACACACACACACACACACACACACACACACACACACACACATCTCAATCAACTGCATCGTTTATCAGCAGTACACTTTTTTTTTTTTTTTTTTTGTCTCCGGTAAGTATGTATAGTCAGGCTAATGTCTACGCATAGGTCAGTCATGAGTATCAAAAAGAAGTAACTTTACTTCATTTTTGAAAGCTGATAATTGGGAAATATTCCTGTGTTTTGCTGGAAGTGTGTTCCATTCTTTACAGCCACAGAAGGAGAAACTTGTTTTGAATAAATCTAAATTAGCTTTAGGAATAATGAATCTGAGCGAATCATGATGGTGATGTAAATGTACTATTGATTTTAAATAATCTGGGCATGCGTCATGAACAATTTTGTGCATAAGAATCAGAGTGTTGAATGTTATACATGAGTGAAGAGGCAGTATTCTATTGTACCTAAATACATCACGCATAGAAGGATCGGATTGTTTCTGACAGCTGATCATCTTAATGGCTCGTTTTTGTAATGAACAAAGTGGTTTTAAAGTAGATGGCGCACATTTACCCCAGATAATAGAGCAGTAGTCTAATCGAGCCTGAACAAAAGCAAAATAATACACTTGACTGCTCGCTAAAACCTAATAAAATGACGCAACGTTAAGTCTGTGTTATTACGTCAGAAGCATACTATCGAAAGTACGTCATCCGATGACGGAACATATATGTCTTTGGTGCGGCGTTTGAAATAAACAAATGAAATATATAAAAACCTGTTGACTGATTCATAAAATGAGCAACTGGATTGTGACAAACAGACACCTTACGTGCATACATAACACTCGACTGCTTTGCATATTCCTATTTCAGCAGTGTTCTTAAACATCGTTGGTCAGACGTCTCAGTCCAGAAGTTCTCCGCAGCGATCAAAACATCAAAACACTGGAGCAGAATTCACATAAAGACAAAAATCGGAAAACAGTCCACAGAAGCAAAATCCATACCTGCAGACACGCAGAAAAACTAACTGTTCACAAAAAAAGTTAGATGCATATTTACACGTGATAAAAATGTATAAAAACCAGGTAGCTGAGCAATTTAAGGGCCCAGTCCTCGCTGTCTGTTGTCTGTGTCAGCCATCTTAAACCGGAAGAAGAAGAAAGAAGAAGAGAAGAATTTGAAGAGGAAGAAGAAGAAGAAGAAGAAGAAAGAAGAAGAAGAAGAAGAAGAAGAAGAAGAAGAAGAAAAAGAAGACGAAGAATTTGAAGAAGAAGAAGAATTTGAAGAAAAAGAAGAAGAAGACTTTGAAGAAGAAGAATTTGAAGAAGAATTTGAAGAAGCACTTGAAGAATTTGAAGAAGAATTTGAAGAAGAAGAAGAAGAAGAAGAAGAAGAAGAAGAAGAAGAAGAAGAAGAACAACAACAACAACAAAACAACAACAACAACAACAACAACAACAACAACAAGAATTTGAAGAAGAAAAAGAAGAAGAAGAAGAAGAAGAAGAGAAGAAAGAAGAAGAAGAAGAAGAATTTGAAGGAGAAGAAGAATTTGAGAAGAATTGAAGAAGAAGAAGAAGAAGAAGAAGAAGAAGAAGAATTTGAAGAATTTGAAGAATTGAAGAAGAAGAAGAAGAAGAAGAAGAAGAAGAAGAAGAAGGAGAAGAAGAATTTGAAGAAGAAGAAAAGAAGAAGAAGAAGAAGAAGAAGAAGAAGAGAAGAAAAAAGAGAAGAATTTGAAGAAGAAGAAGAAGAAGAAGAAGAAAAGAAGAAGAAGAAGAGAGCTGCCTCATTCCTTACGTTTTTCAAATCTACAAAATTCCAAGAGAGAGAGAGAGAGAGAGAGAGAGAGGAGAGAGAGAGAGAGAGAGAGAGATGCCTCATTCTTCATGTCTTTAACACCGACAAGATTCCAGGCCAGACCCCCAGGTTGTCAGACAGCCTCAGTTACTTCATGTTTCCAGACAAACCAGACTGCTGCCACCACTACCAGCAGTTCACACAGCAGCCATCACCGTTCCATTGACCAACATTCCTGTCAAGACAATCAGTCATTGAGACAGCACTGGCCAGTTGCCACATCTTTCACCTCTTTCAAATGTTCAGACTGTAATCATTCCAAAATATACACGCTATCTGTCAGTCCCACAGCAAAAAGCGAAGCCCTCCCTCCCGCATGGCTATAGAACTTAAACGATGACGTGTTTTGAGAGTTTGTCATTACATATAACAAAAATCTGTTTGGTAATAGAAAGAAAAAGCTATACAAAACTTCGTGCTGCAACAATTCAGGTATTCATTGATAGTAATTTTTTTCATGCACAGATTTTTGTCTACATTGCTTGAGTCTTCTGTTTGCAGACTGATTCTATATGCTTTTTGTTGAGTTTTTTTTTCTTCTTTTTTGTTAAGTCATCTTCCATGCTACTCAGTGGCGGTACTGCTGTTCTGCTTATTCCTCCCCGCCCCCTTCATACCCCCCCCCTCCTTCTCCCCATACACCCCCTCTGCAGTCCACAGAGAGACACCATCTCTCTAACCTTCATACCGACACAGTTTCCTCCTATTTCATCCCACTGTCATGGCCCCCGCTCCCACCCCCCACCTCCCCACCCTGTTTCCTCCCTCCAAACTGATAATATCAAGTTGGTATGGGGATGGGTGTGAGGCGGGAGAGGGAGAGGGATGGAAGGGTCGTGGTTGTGCTGCAAGGTGCCCCGATCAATCGTTATGGACTGGTCTGGCGCCTGAGTAGTCTGTGATGAAATAGAATAAACCCTGTGTTCCAGTCTGTGATGACATGGAATAAACCCTGTGTTGCAGTCTGTGATGAAATGGAATAAACCCTGTGTTGCAGTCTGTGATGACATGGAATAAACCCTGTGTTGCAGTCTGTGATGACATGGAATAAACCCTGTGTTGCAGTATGTGATGACATGGAATAAAGCCTGTGTTCCAGTCTGTGATGACATGGAATAAACCCTGTGTTGCAGTCTGTGATGACATGGAATAAACCCTGTGTTGCAGTCTGTGATGACATGGAATAAAGCCTGTGTTCCAGTCTGTGATGACATGGAATAAACCCTGTGTTGCAGTCTGTGATGACATGGAATAAACCCTGTGTTGCAGTCTGTGATGACATGGAATAAACCCTGTGTTCCAGTCTGTGATGACATGGAATAAACCCTGTGTTCCAGTCTGTGATGACATGGAATAAACCCTGTGTTGCAGTCTGTGATGACATGGAATAATCACTGTGTTCCAGTCTGTGATGAAATAAAATAAACCCTGTGTTGCAGTCTGTGATGACATGGAATAAACCCTGTGTTCCAGTCCCCGTGGCAAGGAGAGAGAGAGAGAGAAGAGAGGAGGGAGGAGAGAGGGAGAGAGAGAGAGAGAGAGAGAGAGAGAGAAGACAGACAAGACAGACAAGACAAGACAAATTCTTTATTATGGAGGGTAATAGATAACAAGTTCATGCTTTTTTACATCCAGCCCTCGCCCAAGAGGGGAACAAAAAAAACAATGACAGGAGAGAGAGAGAGAGAGAGAGAGAGAGAGAGAGAGAGAGAGAGAGAGAGAGAGAGAGAGAGAGAGAGGAGAGATGTCAGTCGTCCTCAAGACAAGTAATGTTTTATTTTTTCTGACACATATGATCATTGTGAACATGAAAACAGTCTGAGGTTGCCGAGAGGACAGGGCAGTGGTGGATGGGTGGGGTGTGGGGAGGTGGGGAAGGGTTACAAACCTTCTGACCCATGTTTCTAAGGCTCTCTATGGACTTAGTGATCTTTATTAGACGTGGTGTGACTATGTACAGCAGTACCTTTTTATGTTAACATCACTGAATGTATTTGTCCACACTTTATTGAAAGCAAAACATGCATAAACACACACCACACACACACACACACACACACACACGTACGTACGCACGCACGCACGCACGCACGCACGCACGCACGCACGCACACACACACACACACACACACACACACACACACACAAATGAAATGAAGGAAGGGAAGAAGGGTGTTAGTCGGGTGTCTTGTTCTCACCAGTGTGAGGCTGAGTTCCTTTCCGTTTGTTCTTAAGGTCTCGAATGACTGCCTCGGCTTTTTTTAATTCTTTTATTTCACGTGATGCCTATTGTCGCCATTTCTTCTTTTAACTCTGGTAGGCATATGCATAAGGATTATGGTAGGCATATGCATAAGGATTATGGTAGGCATATGCATAAGGATTATGGTAGGCGTATTGCATAAGGATTATGGTAGGCATATGCATAAGGATTATGGTAGGAATGTGCATAAGGATTATGGTAGGCATATGCATAAGGATTTTAGGAGGCACAAAACTCGACAGCAATGAGTGAAAATTCAGGTGAGATGGGTGTGAGAGGTAATCAGTTGTATGATTAAAAAAAAGGCTGTTTTGAAAGCGGACATTCAGAAGACCTTTGGCTTTATGCTGGAGAAAAGGTTTTATATTGAAGTTGAAAATTTGCACAATGCTTGCTGAGTGTTAGTGTTTTTTCTTTTCTTTTCTTTCTTTCTTTTTCCCCTTTTTTCTTTTTCGCTGTCCCATCTTCTGTGCCATCTCAGTAGTATAGCACCCACGCCGCTCATTCCGAAACCCCCCCCCCCCCCCGTCCCGTCCACAGTCACAGCCCAGCCCATCCCTACATAGTCCCGGCACCGGCAATCCACAGGGAGCAGTCAATGTCAAGTCGTCAAGAGGCAACCCACCAGAGGAGACACTGCACTGCTGCTGAGTCTCTTCGGTGGTGTTCAGTGGTGCCTCTTCTGATCCAACATACGCAGGACGCCACCTACTAAGCCCCCTACTGACAACAATGATTACTGAGTCGCGGAGCAGGCGTGAATGAGCTCTTCCACATGGCTCTGATGGGAATCGAACCAACGACCTCCCAGCCGGGAGACCACGAAGCTAACCATTTTGCCACAGCGGCTGGTGTGTTGCTGTTTTGTTTGATTGTTTGTTTGTTTTGTATATAAACACAACCAACACTGTGTTATTGCGAATTTTCGGTTTATTTAAAAACTTTCTCAAGCGAGAACGCAGACCTGCCCTGTATTTGTTTGTTTGTTTCTTTTTACTATCCACTCAATCAACTGCATTGTGATGTGTGAGTTTGGTGCGCTGGAGTCTGGCGAAGAACAACAATGTGACCCCTTGACCATCGATTATTGAAAGAAGACAGGGCCATTCTTCTCACACAAAAAGTCTTTGGGGCACTTTCTTACGTAGAAGGAAGTCCTTTCACCGACACCCTGGACATAGTTTAGCCATTTTGGTGCAAGCTTTTGTCCGTTCTGAGAAATCCATCTTGGTTGCAGCCAACCAATGGAAGCCACAGAGAGAGAGAGAGAGAGAGAGAGAGAGAGAGAGAGAGAGAGAGAGAGAGAGAGAGAGAGAGAGAGAGAGAGAGAGAGAGAGAGAGAGAGAGAGAAGTAAAAAATAGAAGGCAGACATTAAAACAAAACCAAAACAAAACAAAAACAAAAACTGGAGAAAGTATTGAGAAATGTGGGCTCTTGAATCCTGATTAATCATTTTACGAGAAAAGATTCCGTTTCACACACACACACACACACACACACACACACACACACACACACACACACACACACACACACACCACGCACGCACGCACGCACGCACGCACGCACGCACGCACGCACGCACGCACGCACGCACGCACGCACACACACACACACACACACACACACACACACCACACACACACACACTGTCTCTTCTTGACAAAATATCATTTTAAAAGATGACATATATAAGTCGTAAAGAAAATGTATAATTTGTGACATGAGAGAGAGAGAGAGAGAGAGAGAGAGAGAGAGAGAGAGAGAGAGAGAGAGAGAGAGAGAGGGGGGAGGAGAGAGAGACAGAGAGAGAAAGATATATATATATATATATATATAGAGAGAGAGAGAGAGAGAGAGAGAGAGAGACAGAGACAGAGAGAGAGAGAGACAGAGACAGACAGACAGACAGACAGGCAGACAGACAGAGAGGAAACTGATACGTCTTTCTCAACCTTTCGAATCGGCTTGGACAACAAGACTGGAAACAGAAATCGAGAGCTTTTTTTTTTGTTTAGTTTTTTTTTTTCCGCTGCGAAATTGGAATCTTGTCGATGTCACTGTTGATTGACAGCTGATCATGTTCCCTGCAGCCTACACGGAACCTGCAGGGAATAGGACAGGGCGCGCACCTGCTTCCTGGCCCAGACACCAGAGATCTATAACGGTCATCAGGGGATCATTCACTTCAACAAGATCAAATGGATCTTCCATCCACTTTTTGATTCTGAACCAGTCTGAATTGAAAAATAAAATCCCACGTAAATATTAGTTTATTAGCAAACAATAAAATCCCACGTAAATATTAGTTTATTAGCAAACAATAAAATCCCACGTAAATATTAGTTTATTAGCAAACAATAAAATCCCACGTAAATATTAGTTTATTAGCAAACAAGATTTCATTTCTTTTCAACTGAAAAAGGGCACGGTGCAAAAAGACATATCTACATCTGTATGTATGTATGTATGTATGTATGTATGTATGTATGTATGTATGTATGTATGTATGTCTACCGGTCTGTCTGTCTGTTTGTATGTGTGTGTGCTTGTATGTCTGTCTATCTGTCTGTCTGTCTGTCTGTATGCATGTATGTATGTCTATCTATCCGTCTGTCTGTTTGTATGTCTGTATATCTGTATGTATGCATGTATGTATGTATGTGTGTGTGTTTAGGGGAGGAAGTATGCATGCGTGTATGTATCTGTGTATGTACATCTGTTCGCTTTAAATATGTGTAACATGCATTAATGGATGAATTTGTGTATGTTGGCTAACATTGTAGCATTGCTTAGTTCGACTACAAAAAGGGAATATTGATGTATGTCATGCATGAATATGCCTATATGTGTGTGAAAATCTCACGCACATGTAAGCTCTTATATCACCTGATTAAAATATGTGAGAGAAAAAAAAAAAAAAAGCTTGTCCGCGGGCCCCTTTCTATGTGTTAACCAAGTGTCGTTTAACCTGGCTCAGTGGTGACTACCCAGTCTTTCTATGCGTTCACCAAGTGTCGTTTAACCCGGCTCAGTGGTGACTGCCCAGTCTTTCTATGCGTTCACCAAGTGTCGTTTAACCTGGCTCAGTGGTGACTGCCCAGTCTTTCTATGCGTTCACCAAGTGTCGGTTAACCTGGTTCAGTGGTGACTGTCCAGTCTTTCTATGTGTTCACCAAGTGTCGGTTAACCTGGTTCAGTGGTGACTGTCCAGTCTTTCTATGTGTTTCACCAAGTGTCGTTAACCTGGTTCAGGTGGTGACTGTCCAGTCTTTCAGAGCGAATCATCGATCTACTCATTAATCTGGGTCCTAGTGTGAATAAGAACTAACATGTGATGCGTTAGTTTCAAAGTGAGTTGACTGCAGGCGGAAATTCAAACATGTGTGTGTGTGTGTGTGTGTGTGTGTGTGTGTGTGTGTGTGTGTGTGTGTGTGTGTGTGTGTGTCTATACCTGTGTGTGCACATGGAGGTGTTTAACATAACACATCACTTCTTGGGGTTTGAAAACACCGAGAGAAAACTGTTAGTGAAGACACACAGAAAATGCTGAACGCGGCATTTCAAAGGTGCCAGCAACAGCCTCATCACCATGCACATCACACACACAACACACACAACATGCACATCACACACATCACACACAACATGCACATCACACACACATCACACACAACATGAAGCCCACTTCATCATTACCATGCACATCACACACACATCACACACAACATGCACATCACACACACACATCACACACAACATGCACATCACACACACACACATCACACACAACATGCACATCACACACAACATGAAGCCGGCTTCCCACAAAACAATGCCGAAAAAAAGCTGAAGCTGAACACCCCCCCCCCCCCCCCCACACACACACACACACACACACACAAATCAAGAGGATACAGGTAATCAAACAAATGTGGTTTTCCGAGCGGGCAGAAAGGGAGTGGGGTGGGGGTTGGGGGGGGGGGGGGCGAAAATGATCTCCATATTGCGAGCATTGTGTTTCCTCAGCACATGTCGTCTGTCATCATCCCCCTAATTCCTCTGGACAATGTTGACTCCAGACATGGCGATGTGACAGACAGAGTGGACACTGCAGACCTCCAGTCTATCAAGTTCATGTTGTATGGCGATGTGACAGACAGAGTGGACACTGCACACCTCCAGTCTATCAAGTTCATGTTGTTGTATGGCGATGTGACAGACATCAGTGGACACTGCACACCTCCAGTCTATGAAGTTCATGTTGTTGTTTATTTTAATGTATACAGAATAAACGGTGAATGAACGTCATAGAACTCAGAAGAACTGTGGCAAATCAGATTGAAATTTCAGGCCCAGCGTCTTCTACCCGTTTGCCATTGTTGAACTAATATATATATATATATATATATATATATATATATATATATATATATAGAGAGAGAGAGAGAGAGAGAGAGAGAGAGAGAGAGAATGGTACTGAGGATCAGCGCAATCTTAAAAACAGTGCTCAACCACAGTGGGAGCGACATTTGTTATATTAAAAGCAAGTTAAAATCAAGCTTCTAAAAACATCTACAAATTTGTTTCACGCTGTGCGGTCGTCAGGATGTGATGAGCTTGTGTTGCCAGTGCCACGTATATATATAGCTAGCTGGTTTGCTGTTGTTTTTTTCCCGTGCTACATGTGTTTCTCAGGTGTTGGTTTTTTTCGCTGATAGGAACTTCCATCTGTGTCTGCAATTGTTAACCATTTCTGTTCTAACATTTAGAGTTGCCAACTGTGGTTTACATAGTATAATGTATTTCTCTGTTAGGCATAGATTGCATTTTTTTGAAATGTTGTTGTATGATGCTGCTCTTTTTAAAATTTTCCAAGATATTTGTAGTCTATGTTTTTTTCTTTAAGTTTCCAAATGTTATTTACTCAATTCTGTTGGTTTTTGTATCTTTTTTTGTTGAATGATTGTTTATGGTTTGCATATCTAGTTTTGAATTGGTTTTCCGTGATACCTACATATGTTTCTTTTGCGTTCTCTGATGTTACAGTGGCTTGGTACACAATGTTGTTATAAAGGCATTTGTTGCTTAGGGGGCACTGTTCTTTTTTGGTACAGTTACAAGATTTCCTTTCGTTACCCTCCTTTTTTTTCTGTGCTGCTTTTCATTTTGTTTGCTGAATCGATGGCATTTTTAAGGTTCGGCATACATGAATACACTGTTTTTAAGATTGCGCTGATCCTCAGTACCATTCTCTTAACTGCTCCATACGTTGAGCACTTTGAATCAGCAAATTTTAAAATGGAAAAAATCAACTTTAAACAATCCATCAAAAACATTCCGTTAGCTAAACCCCAGTGCTACATGAAGAAAATGATAGGACAAACGGAAAAATTCATCAAAAATATGAGATGGAAAGCATTTTTCTTTTTAAACCCCAACGCTAAAAAAGAGGATAAAAATACATACGACTTCAAGTCATGGCGAGTACCACCAGCCATTGAAGAAATGAAAACATTTGAAGAAAAAATGAGAAGAATGTTAGCCAACATAGATTTCAAAAAATCTAATAACAAATTTCAATCAGCGTTAGAAAAGGAAATTAAACAAATTCAAAATGACACCAAAATATTTGTGAAGGCGGATAAAACCAATAACTTTTACAAAATAGAACCTGAAGAGTACTCAAAACTCCTTGATAAAAATATCCAGAAAAATTACAGAAAGGCTGACAAGGCTACATATGATCACATCAGAAAGAAAGAAAAGGAACTTGTGCACCAAATGGACCTAAGTGACAGAGTAGAGACCACAGCAGCTAGAGAAGCCTTTATTACACTTAAAGACCACAAACCCAATTTCTTGAACAACCCAACATGTAGACTGATAAACCCTTCCAAATCTGAACTAGGGAAAATTAGTAATAAAAAAATCTTAGAGAAAACCATAAAAAACATAAAAGAAAACACTGAACTCAATCTCTGGAAAAACACATATGAAGTAATACAATGGTTCAAAAACCTCAATAAACAAGAAAATACAGTTTTTATAACATTTGACATAGTAGATTTCTACCCATCTATAGATGAAAAGCTACTAACTAAAGCTATAAAATTTGCCAACAAGTACACAGAAATATCAGGGTCAGAAATGGAAATCATTTTCCACACAAAGAAAACTTTACTGCACAATAAAAATGAAACCTGGATTAAGAACACAAGCAGGAATTCAACTTTCGATGTCACAATGGGATCATACGATGGTGCCGAAACTTGCGAACTTGTCGGACTATTCATGTTATCCAATATTCAAAAAAAACTTGGAAAACAAACTGGACTGTACAGGGATGACGGCCTTG
>CM065716.1:3000628-3008128 GCA_033310375.1 Conus canariensis
GTCCCGTGGGCAATCCCACACTGAAAATCAGAATCATTTTAAGGGTCTGGTTTGTATTCATAAACCCTCAAACGCCTTCCCATGAGACACTTACCCTCTACATTCTTGAACTAATCCATTTGTAACCTATTTTTTTAGGAGTCTCTCTACCACTCCTCCCCCCCCATCCTATTCGTTTCCTTCCCTCCATCCTCCCTCCAGCTCACCCCCTACCACTCTCTCCTCCTCCCTTTCTTTTGCTCTATCTCTATTTCTGTTGCCTTTTCCCTCCATCTGCCTCTCTTGAGACTCCACCTCTACCACTCTCTCCCTTTCTTTTGCTCTATCTCTATTTCTGTTTGCCTTTTCCCTCCATCTGCCTCTCTTGAGACTCCACCTCTACCACTCTCTCCCTTTCTTTTGCTCTATCTCTATTTCTGTTTGCCTTTTCCCTCCATCTGCCTCTCTTGAGACTCCACCCTACCACTCTCCACCTTCTTTTGCTCTACTTCATTCTGTTTCCTATCCCTCCATCTGCCTCTCTTTACCTTGCCCACTAGACGCACGCACGTACGCACTTACACTACACACCACGCACCACGTACGCACGCACGCACCACGCACGCACGCACGCACGCACTCACACACACACATCACACACACACACAACACACACATTAAAACACGTATTCGTCTGTTTTATACGTCATAAGTCCTATAACGATATGTTTGTCAGTTGATGTTATCATCCTGAAGACGCCATAAAAAAAAGTTTCTGTTACGTTTATTATCATTATTATTTTTTTTTAATCTTCCGAGCATATACAAGGGCAGTTTGTTATTGGCAGACAGATTTATTCAGCAAACCAACGCCATCTTCAAGGGCAGTTTGTTATTGGCAGACAGATTTATTCAGCAAACCAGCGCCGTTTGCAACTTCTTGAATTTGAAGTTTGGCAAATGAAAATTGCTGTTAGGGTTTGATTTTAGGGACTGTCAAGTATTGTACATAATGTATCAGATATAATTGGTGATGTGTACTATTGTAACGAGTCGTATGGGTTTTACAAACTCTCTCTCTCTCTCTCTCTCTCTCTCCTGTCTGTCTGTCTGTCTGTCTCTCTGTCTGTCTCTCTGTCTGTCTCTCTGTCTATCTGGCTGGCTGGCTCTCTCTGTCTGTGTGTCTGTGTGTCTGCGTGTCTGTCTGTCTGTCTGTCTGTCTGTCTGTCTGTCTGTCTCTCTCTCTCTCTCTCTCTCCTCTCCCTCTCCCTATCTACAAAGCAGGTGACAGCTCAGACCCTGCAAACTACAGACCAATCTCAATCATTTCCACTATTTCCAAACCTTTGGAAAAACACATAAACAAACACACAATACATCACCTTAATACATACCACTTGCTTCATCCAAGACAGTCCGGGTTTCGACACAACCATTCATGCCACTCAGCCCTAATCAACCTGGTTGATGACTGGCTAAATAGCATTAACAACAGATATTGTGGTGTCCTATTTATTGATTTAAAAAAAAGCATTTGATGTGATAGACCATAACCTTCTACTTAGAAAATGAAAATTGTATGGCTTATCCACAAGAACTCTTACGCTTTTTCACTCATATCTCACAAATAGGCAACAATGTGTGAAAATTAATACAACTTTCTCTTATTTCAAACACTTTCCTATGGCGTCCCACAAGGCTCTATCCTGGGTCCCTTACTGTTCACAATTTACATCAATGATTTACCTCTCCAAATCACATCCACCTGTGAACTCTTTGCTGATGATACAACAATACATACAAATCATTCTCATGTTACTGTTCTTGCACACACTTTACAAGAAAGTGCGAATGACCTCGTCAAATGGACTGAACTAAATCACATGTCGCTTCACCCTCAAAAAACTAAATCCATGCTTATCACAACCAGACAAAAAAGACAAAATCTCACTCTTAAGCTTCCTCCTGTACATCTTAAAAATGAACCCGTTGAACAGGTTACATGCCTCAAAGTGCTAGGAATAACAATTGATAACAATATGAGTTGGCAAGCTCACATAACCTCACTATGCAAAAATGTTTCACAGAAAGTTTATCAACTCTCCAAAATCAAACGCTTCCTCGACCTGCATTCACGCAAGCTCTTTTTCCAGTCTCATATTCAATCACACATAGACTATGGATCTACTCTATGGGACTGTGCTAGCGCTAACACCCTCAAACCATTGTTAAGCCTACACAAGCGAGCACTCAAATTAGTCCTCCTAAAAAGCAGCAGTCTTCTGGACTCAGACTATAAACAGATTCAAGTTGGGATTCCACTTTTTCCACGCCCAGTTCCTTCCTCCTCTCTTTCAGTTTGATTTTTTATCGCGGTGATTCACGGGCCTGCCTTCATTATTGTTCAGGAAGATATACATGTGCGCACGCGCGCTAGCGCTCAGGTATGGTGTGTGGTTGTGTGTGTTGATCATGTTCAGCTACTGAACTCTTGTATTGAAAAAACCCGTGCATTTTAAATAGGCTTAGTGTTTGATTTTAATTCAGTTGTTTACGTTTTAAGTTCTGTGTTTCATTCTTTCAGTTCGGTCCATGGTTGCAACTGAAGAAGCTTTAAATAAAGCGAAATATATTTTGCACTTACTCCAGGTGTTTGTAGTTTTTTTTTTAACCATTGGTATTCATTAAGTCTGAGATTAGAATACAACAAAGGGATCATAATGCACAAGATTGTGTCTGGGAAGGCACCCACAACATTAGTTCACAGATTCTCAATAAATTCCTCAAGGACTCTACCCAAACTTCATGTCCCTGTTCCTAGAATTGACTTATGCAAATCCAGTTTAACATATTCAGGTTCCTGTCAATGGAACTCGCTCCCTGAATCAACCAAACAACACCAATGCATAGCAACCTTCAAACACCATTATTTTAACCATCTTATGTGCCAGTACTTGCATACTCCGCCATAAATCCACCACCAATCACCACCACCCTCTTTGCCTTATGTATGTACCTGACTATTTAGAAAGTGTTTTTGTACTTGAAATGCACATGTATGTTATTTTGTTTAGTAAGTATGTCTTATATGAGTACGTGTGTGTGTGTGTGTGTGTGTGTGTGTGTGTGTGTGTGTGTGTGTGTGTGTGTGTGTGTGTGTGTGTGGTGTGTTTCCTACTACCTCCTGCCCTCTTGTCATTCTGTCGATATGCTTATATTCTTATGTCTCTCTCTCTCTCTCTCTCTCTCTCTCTCTCTCTCTCCTCTCCTCTCTCTCTCTCTCTCTCTCTCTCTCTCTCTCTCTCTCTGTGCTGGAATGACTTGATTTATTATCCATGACATCCCCTCCTACCCGTGGCGACTGGGCTATCATTATGCATTTCCCACCTCCATTTGTGCTTTATTTTCTATCCTCCCCCCCCCCCTCTCGATACTTCAAAATCGATTGTCTTGTATCTCTTTGGAATTTTTTTTTTGATTGTCAGATTGTTCTAAACATGCTCTCTTATCGCACTCACTCTCGCCTCTTTCTCCCCCACCCTCTCTCTCTCTCTCTCTCTCTCTCTCTCTCTCTCTGCAGCCTTATACCGCACTCCCTTCGCTCCTGCGTCTCTGTCTGTCTGTCTGTCTGTCTGTCTGTCTGTCTGTCTGTCTGTCTGCTCTCTCTCTCTCTCTCTCTCTCTCTCTCTCTCTCTCTCTCTCTCGCTCTCTATTTTTGTTCCCCTCTTCTTTTTGAATTTTAATCCCGTATTGTATTGTAGTTCTAGTCACTTTTGCATGCTTCCTTTGTTACCTTTTATTTTATATTGTTGACCCTACTCAGGGCGAGGACTGGATGTAAAAAAGCACATCAGTGCTTATCTATTATCCTCGTAAATAAAGAATTTTGTCTTGTCTTGTCTTGTCTCTCTCCAATCAATAACCAGTGGGAACTAAGAGCCTTGCTGCTCTGCACGAGTCTCTCCAACCTGTATGTGTGAAAAGGTCTGATGACAGCCGACAACCAAAGGTTTGTGTCTGGCCATAGTCCACAGCTGCAGACAGCAGATGACCCCCGTGTCGTCATGACCGTTCAAGCCATGTCACACTGGCTGTTTGTCCATTGGAAGATCTCCAGTCTTCGGCCATTCAATGACCGTTTCGGGTTCATGACCCTTGATCTACACAGAATGGCAGGCTTTGCCAAACGGACTCGTAAAGGAAGAAACGAACGAACAAACAAACAAACAAACAAACACACAAAAAGTGCCTCAAGTTAAGATTTCCTCATGAGGAAAAAACAAAGAAACAAACAAGCAAACGAACAAACAAACAAACAAACAAAATTGCCTAAAGCTAACATTGTAAACCGAGTAACGAAGGTTGTTATGTGTGTGTGCCCCTGGTTATGTGCCTTTCTCTCTCCTTCTGTCTGTCTGTCTGTCTGTCTGTCTGTCTGTCTTTTTGTATCCATCCGTCTGTCTGTCTGTTTGTCTGTCTCTCTGTCTGTGTCTGTGCCTCTGTCTGTCTGCCTGCCCCTCTGTCTGTCTCTTTCCCTCTCTCTTCTCTCTCTCACTCTCTCTCTCTCTCTCTCTCTCTCTCTCTCTCTGCACGTGTGTGTGCGTGCGCGTGCGCGCGCTCGCGTGTGTGTGTGTGTGTTTCTTGTAATTTATGAGAATGTATATGTCAGCTTCAGTTCCTCGAACCTCACTTCTTAAATATCTTTCAACTGATGCAACATCAACACCTCAATTCACTAACCACTTCTTGGCTTGATTATATTATTATGTGTGTGGCTTGCCAGCAAAATGAGTGTCCTAGCTGCAAAGAATTCAAAATAGCTGCAGCGCTGCTCGTCCTGAATAAAAGAACCGAGATAACAGGACAGACACCACTGTCGAGGAAGCTTCACTGGCTGCCTGTTAAATGTCATTATCAGTATGAACTTGCCACTCTTGCCTTCTGTTTCATTGATGATTCTCTTCCACCATGGCTGTCCTTCATGCTCGGAGCATATCAGTCATCACGTACTCTCCGCTCTTCCAGCCAGGAACTCCTGAAGATACAAGGCGAACTTTAAAATGGTTTGGTGAGCGTTCCTTCAGTTTTGCTTCTGTGTTCCACCTGTTTGAAACTCACTACATCCCATCCTACAAAACCAGCCCAACTCATCTATTCTTAGAGCACAGCTAAAAACTTATCTTGTCAACTGAATAATGCTTCTCCCACATTGTGTGTCCATAAAAATCTATGGTGTGACTGTGTGAATGGATCAAAGTGTATGAAGGTGTATGAAAGCGTAATAAGTAGTATTTTAACTAGAATTATGCTACACACACAACACACACACACACACACACACACACACACACACACACACAATTTCAAATCTTTGCCAAGTCATTATTACAATGATGGAAGAATTGTTAACCTGCACTTGTTTTCCCCGCTACTTAATTGTTCAGCATTATACATACATATATATATATATATATATATATCGATCATTGCAACAAAAAAAGTCAAAACAACAAGTTGTATCTTTTTCTCTCATACGTTTCTGCAATCTTGCCTTCCTCAGAGAAACTTTATTTGTAACTGATCAAAACACAGATCACATCAAACTATGTATATATAGAGATATATGCAAGTGGATAGATAGATAGATAGATAGATAGATAGATAGATAGATAGATAGATAGATAGATAGATATAGATAGATAGATACACATACATACATACATACATACATAACTCAAACTCAAACTCAAATTGTTTAATTGCAAAGGCCACCAACCTATCTGCAATTAGGTCAAAAACAAAAGTAGAACACACACGCGCCCGGCGCATATACTGAAAATGATGAAAGAAAATATTTCCACAACAAAAATTTGAGTTCTTCCTGAAATCACTCTGGCATTTGTGTGTTAACTGAGAGCAGTTCTTCTCTTCGTTTCAGTGCTTTGAAAATGAACATAGCTACAGAGCGAGTTACAATTCTCTTTTCATTTTGCACTGAAAGAAGCAATGATACTTGATACTAGTATGAGACCAAATGTATTTATGCTGAACAATTAAGTAGTGGGCAAAAACAAGTGCAGCTTAACAATTCTTCCATCATTGTAACAATGACTTGGCAAAGACTTGAAATTTAAAAAATAAAAAGAAAGATGAAGGGAATAGGAAATTATGTATTATAATCATGAAAACCCGTCACTAGCTGCATGAGGGAACCATCGCAATCCCTCTCGAAGACAGATCTATATGTAATGCCTGCTTCTATGCCAAATGTATTTATCGCTTAAATCTTTATAGGATGGACAAACAATCAAAAAATGTATTTCGCGCTCGATTTGGTGACAGAATAGACAGTTTTCGGAGTTTAGTGTATATCTTGGATGGACATTCAAATAGATAGATAGATAGATAGATAGATAGATAGATAGATAGATAGATAGATATATCGAAAGAAAGAAAGATCGATCGATCGATCGATCGATCGATAGATAGATAGATAGATAGATAGATGCATATGTATCCAATATCCAAGATTTAGTTCAATAGAGACGTTGGGCCTAAAATCTTAATCTGATTGGCCAAAGTTGTTCTGAGTTCTATGAAGTTTATTCAACGTTTATTCTGTATACCTTAAAAAAAAAACAGCAACATGAACTTGATAGACTGGAGGTCTTCAGTGTCCACTGTGTCTCTCACATCGCCATACAACATGAACTTGATAGACTGGAGGTCTTCAGTGTCCACTGTGTCTCTCACATCGCCATACAACATGAACTTGATAGACTGGAGGTCTTCAGTGTCCACTCTGTCTGTCACATCGCCATACAACAACATGAACTTGATAGACTGGAGGTCTGCAGTGTCCACTGTGTCTGTCACATCGCCATACAACAACATGAACTTGATAGACGGCGGTCTGAGTGTCCACTCTGTCTGTCACATCGCCATACAACATGAACTTGATAGACTGGAGGTGTGCATTGTCCACTGTGTCTCTCACATCGCCATACAACAACATGAACTTGATAGACTGGAGGTGTGCAGTGTCCATTCTGTCTGTCACATCGCCATACAACAACATGAACTTGATAGACTGGAGGTGTGCATTGTCCACTGTGTCTGTCACATCGCCATACAACAACATGAACTTGATAGACTGGAGGTGTGCATTGTCCACTCTGTCTGTCACATCGCAATACAACAACATGAACTTGATAGACTGGAGGTCTGCAGTGTCCACTCTGTCTGTCACATCGCCATACAACAACATGAACTTGATAGACTGGAGGTGTGCAGTGTCCACTCTGTCTGTCACATCGCCATACAACATGAACTTGATAGACTGGAGGTCTGCAGTGTCCACTCTGTCTGTCACATCGCCATACAACATGAACTTGATAGACTGGAGGTCTGCAGTGTCCACTGTGTCTGTCACATCGCCATGTCTGGAATCCACAGTGTCCAGAGGAATTAGGGGATGATGACAGACGACATGTGCTGAGGAAACACAATGCTCCCAATATG
>CM065716.1:3015628-3028128 GCA_033310375.1 Conus canariensis
AGTCTCTTTGGGGTTTTCTCCCTTTCCCCAACGTTTATATCCCCCTTTAGTTTTGTTACATGAAATACATGAATCAATCTATCAGAAACAGACGGGAACGATAGACCTGACCTAAAAATATCAATCCTTGGTTGAATAAAGTTTCTTCTGAGTTCTTCAGTCAACCTGATTCACTATTCATTCTGCCAACAAAATGCACATGAAATTCAAAAAGCAGAAGTCTGTCTTGTCCTCTCTGTCTGTAAAGCAAGTTAGTCTGGAACTCAAAACAAGAAGTGCCAAGAAGCAAGGGGGAATTATGACGGATTTTTGTCCAGCCGAAGAACTACAATCCTTGAAATATGGAGATTGTTGGGGTTTGGTTTGTGTGGAGGATTTTGTCGGAAACCTTTGGTTTGTGTGGAGGATTTTGTCGGAAACCTTTTGTTTGTTGTTTTTTTTTTTTTTATGTCAACATCGCTTTTTTTGAAAAAAAAAATCAACAACGCTTTGCTTTAAACTGGCTTCATGTTGTTTATTTTGCGGGCTCTTAATTGTGTGTTGCTGATACAGTTCATGGCGCCTTTGAAATAGTGTTTCTGGCGTTTTCTATGCTTTTTCTGTTTGTCTGGTGATGCCCCCCCCCCCCCCCCCCCCTCAGTAACAGGTGCTGCATATTTAGCACTTTCGTTCATATACGCAAGACTCTTTCTGTCTGTTTATCTCCGGCTCTCTGTGTGTTGTTTTCAATATCACACTCAAACTCAACATCTTTCTTTCTCTCCCTGTCTGTCTGTGTCTTTGTAGCTATTTCTGTCTGTCTGTCTGTCTGTCTATCTGTCTGTATTTCTCTGTCTTGTCTCTGCCTCTGTCTCTGTCTCTGTCTGTCTGTCTGTTTGTATGTCTCTCTCTCTCTCCTCTCTCTCCTCTCTCTCTCTCCTCCCCTCTCTCTCTCTCTCTCTCTCTCTCTCTCTCTCTCTCTCTCTCTCGCTCTCTCTCTCTCTCTCTGAGACTGAGGCATTGATCAGGTTCTCACTGAACTGCGTAAAGCAGGCTATACAATTTTACACATTCATTCATCGGGTGGTAGGGGGGGGGGGAGTATATTATTGTGTTTGATGACAGAAATCGTATTTTCTTTGTGAATATCCTTTTCTATACCGTGGATTCCGTTCTCAATGCATTTATTGCAATACGCATGTTTGTGTGTAATCCACAAAATGTGCCCCAAATATACGCAAATGCTCCGTTTGTGACTGCTGTTAAGTAGTATACGGTGCTGCTGTTAGCGAAGGGGGCCCACAGACGCCACCATGAAGGAAAGTGTTGCGCGCATCCCACAGTCCCACTCGTTGCTGTTTCGCTGACAGTTAACACCAGTACAACTCCAGACTCATCCATGTAGTCGCAAAACCACTGAATCGACGGAAAGTTGGTGGATAATGGAATACGAAGCAAGGACAAAACCTGTTACATGCGGATAACGCAGATCCGGAAGAATCTGGATCAAAGGGTGAATCCAGGATCGGTTCGACATTGATGGGGTCAGTGCTTTGCCTAGTGCCTTTTTATTTATTTAAGAAACATTATTTTTGATGTGAGGATACATGAGAGTTGGTATTGTTCCCGCTAGTCTGTAGGTGTAGGTGTACTGGTGCTCAAATACCCATTGTTTAGAATTGGGCCTGCAGGAAAAAAAAGAGTCAACCGGCAAATCCAACGCGAAATGTCAAGACTTCCGACTTATAACAGGAAAAGATATCGATTCGTTCCAAGCGTAGTTGTGTAAACCGATTCGAATAATTAAGAAAGACGAATTATTTTTCCTTTTCGTTTTGGGTATTTTCATCTCTGTCTCTCTACATATCTTTCTCTGTCTGTCTGTCTGTCTGTCTGTCTGTCTGTCGGTCTCTCCCCTCTCTCTCTCTCTCTCTCTCTCTCTCTCAACACACACACACACACACACACACACACACACACACACACACACACACACACACACACACTCACACATACATACATACACAAATACACTCACTCTTTCTTCTCTTTCCACCCTCTCTCTCCACCCCTCCCTTCTTTGTCTGTCTGTCTGTCTGTCTGTCTGTCTGTCTCTCTCTCTCTCTCTCTCTCTCTCTCTCTCTCTCTCTCTCTCTCTCTCTCTCTCTCTCTCTCTTTCGTACCGCGTTTTCCCGCGTTTTACACATTTTCTTTGCCCGTTATACAAGTTATGTGTCTGAGAAAATGCATTTTGAAGTGAGAACAGGTTGTTTGGTTGTTTTGCTGTTTTGTTGTTTTATTGTGTTTTGTAGTGTTGTTGTTTCGCCGGTCATCTTGCCTCATAAGACGGTTATTCAAGAATCGTGATCAACACAATATTGCTAGCTTCTCTTTCTTTATTTTCTTTTCTTAAACAGAACTGCTTTCTCTGTCGCTATCTATCTGTCTGTCTGTCTGTCCGTCTGTCCGTCTGTCTGTCTGTCTGTCTGTCTTCTCTCTCTCTCTCTCTCCTCTCTCTCTCTCTCTCTCTCTCTCTCTCTCTTTTATTGGGATTTGGCAAGTAAAAAATCTGTAAGACTGCTTGAAAGCTTAGACCTCCACAAACGCTCGTTTACACTTATTCTTTTAAAATCATGTTCCTTTCTCCCTAGCTGTTATAAACAATTAGACGTTTTCCTTTTGGACGTTAATGCCATTTTACTAAAATTGTTTTTACACAGAAAATCGTTAATAATTTAACGCCATCTTATATCCACACAAAAAAATCTCAAATATAATATTCATACGTCCTGTAATCTGTCTGTCTGAATTGTCTCGAGGAATTAATAACCTGTTTTAAAACTCGTTATTATTATCATTATTATGAATACTTATATAGTGCCTATCCTCGGCTAGAGACCAAGCTCTAAGCGCTTTACAATCCACACTCGTTTACACAACAGGCTGCCTACCTGTCGACTGAAGAGCTGCCAGCTGGCAGTCGTTTCCCATGTCATCCAGTCCATGTCGTTCAATATCGTTCACTCAATTTCCTTACATCCTTTATTCTTTCCATTTCTCACGCAGGGTGCATGCTATGTGTAACGTGTCATCCATACCAACGGCCAAACTGGCCTTCTGCCCTGATATGGCCCTTCGCGGTCGCCTGGGCTATAAGCAACATTACCTTACTTTACCTTTCTCTTCCGAATGTTCGTGATGGGATTTTACGTGTGTGCAAGACGCGTGCGTTCACACACGGAACCTCGGTTTATAGTCTCATTCGAAGGACTGTTTGGGAAATGGAGTCAGAACCAATGTTAAATCAGAGGGAAAAAATGCCCCTGTACCGAAACGGCCCGGCGGAGATTCGAACCCGCAACCCTAGGATCACCAAGATTACGAATCCAGCGCTCTACCCTGAGCCATTCCGGTTCCCCAAACAAACCTACCTTTCGTACCCCTCGACCAAGGAGTGATGTTTTTCATTACATTCTTTAGCTTACTCGGGTGCCGGTTTCTTTTTTTAATGAAATGTAAGACCCTCTTAAAAGAAAAGAACTTTACAAAACAATATTTAAAAAGCTCTAAACCGTCTGCACATTATTACAGTATATCTGTGTCTTAAGACTGGTACATGGTGGGCGCTGATTTTCTCCATGAAAGTAAGGAGGTGTGTTTTTAGTGCTTAGTGCACATATTTCTGTTTGTCAGTATGTTGGTCTACGTGATGCACGTGCTGGTGTGTCATGTGTGTATCGACGCCTTTGTTTGAGGTGCGCGTGGATGATGTGTGATATTTTGTGTTTGTGATATATGAACTCTTAACACGTTTATTATGCTTTCATTTGTGTGTGTGTGTGTGTGTGTGTGTGTGTGTGTGTGTGTGTGTGTGTGTGTGTGTGTGTGTGTGTGTGTGTGTGTGTGTGTGTGTTTTCCAGGATAGTTTCTTATTGATTTGTATTTGTGAAATGTCTTAATGTTTTATTGATTCTCTCTGTCTGTCTGTCTGTCTGTCTGTCTGTCTGTCTGTCTGTCTGTCTTTCTCTCTCTCTCTCTCTCTCTCTCTCTCTCTCTCTCTCTCTCTCTCTCTCTCTCTGTGGGGTGTATTCTTAGTCCCCGGCTATTTTCTTTCTTTATAAAAGAATTGGCGATTGAACTATCTAAAAAGGGGAAGCATGGGGTACAGTTTATTTCTGGCGCTATTGGATATTTCCTGTTACTCTTTGCTGATGACGTCATCCTTTTCTCCGAATCTGTGGTGGGATTACAAAATCAGTTAAACTTACTAAAACAAGAAACAGATAGACTGGACCTAAAAGTTAATTTCGATAAAATGAATGCGATGGTATTTAGAAAGGGTGGGTATAATAATAATAATAATAATAATAATAATAATAATGAATACTTATTTAGCGCCTATTCTCGGCTAGAGACCAAGCTCTAAGCGCTTTACAATCCACACTCGTTTACACAACGGGCTGCCTACCTGGGTAGTGCCGACTGAAGAGCTGCCAGCTGGCGCTTCATTCAGTCGTTTCCCGTGTCATCCAGTCAGTATCGTTCAATATTGTTCACTCATTTTCCTTACTTCCTTCATTCTTTCCATTTCTCACGCAGGGTGCATGCTATGTGTAACGTGTCATCCATACCAACGGCTAAACTGGCCTACTCTTCCGAAAGTTGGTGATGGGATTTTACGTGTGTGCAAGATGTTATGCGTGCGTTCACACACGGAACCTCGGTTTATAGTCTCATTCGAAGGACTGTATGGGAAATGGAGTCAGAACCAATGTTAACTCCGAGGGAAAAATCCCCCTGTACCGAAACGCCCCCGGCGGAGGTTCGAGCCCGCAACCCCAGGATCACCAAGATTACGAGTCCGGCGCTCTACCAACTGAGCTATTCCGGCTCCGGTATCTGGCTGCATGTGAGAAATGGCGGTATGGGGGGATGAAATTAGTTATGAACTCGTATAAATACTTAGGAATCATCTTTACTACCAAATTGAATCTTAGTATGGGTTGGTCAGAGATGTGCCGAAAAGGGGAAAGGGGTGTAATAGAAATCTGTCGATGTATGAGAAAACTAAATTCTATTGATCCTTCATTGTTTTGGAAACTGTTTGACACACAAATCCAGCCTGTTCTAACACATGGTGCAGAGGTTTGGGGCATTTATGTAAATGAACAAATGGAAACTGTACATAACTTTGCTATCAAACGGTTCCTGGGTGTACCTTTGCATACCTCTAATAAAATGTGTCAGGGTGAAATTGGTCGATTTCCTTTATATATTAGAACTGTTGTCAAATGTCTGAAGCATTGGTTGCGACTATTGAAATTACCAATGACAAGGGTAAACAAACAGACATATTGCATGACATTAACTCAATTAGAATTAGGTCGTCAGAATTGGGCATTTGAAATAAAGAGAGTTCTATCCGTAAATGGATTTGGCAATTTATGGATGACTTGGACAGGTTGGTGACGAAGTCAGTTTTTTTTGCAGAGTTAAAGATAGGTTGATTGCGTGCCATATGCAAAATTGGCACAGTAGCTTGGAAGAAAGTGACAAGTATGTGTTTTATCTCTCATTTAAAGATCTTTTTCAAGCTGAGAACTATCTCACATCAATTTCTTGTAAGTGTTTTAGAGATGTGTTCGCTCAGTTTCGAACAAGAAGCGTGGGGTTTAAAGCAAGAAAATAATGGTTCATGCACGTCGAAAGTGATTTGAAGTGTCCATCCTGCTCAAAAGAAATTAAAGACGAGGAACACTTCGTCCCAGAGTATAATGAATTTAGATATGATTGTTCTGCCTTTAAGTCCTTTTTCGGTCAAACTCAAAACCTCTTCGGTATTTTATCCTCTGAAAATATAAACATTGTAAACTCATTTGCTAAGTTTGTGGCGGAAGCTTTTCGATTTAGAGAGAAAAAACTTGATATGTAGGCTGTGTTTGTAGATCATGATTATGCAGTAAGTGGTTTATTGTGATGAGAATATTGTTGATGAATGGTCTTTTTCTCATTTCTAGTTGTTAGTATGTTCAACTGTTCTGTGTGTACACTTGTTTTTTATTGTGATGAGAAATGTGATGAATGGTCTTTTCTTCATTTTCTAGTTGTTAGTACTGTTCAACTGTTTTCTGTGTGTACACTTGTTTTTGACTCGCATTTCTATTGTGGGCAGAGTTTGGCAACACTAAGTGCAAATTGCGCATGCACTCCCTTGGCATAAGGGTTGTTTAACTATTGTCAATAAAGCATTGTCATTGTCATTGCGTGTGTGTGTGTGTGTGTGTGTGTGTGCGTGCGTGCGTGCGTGGGTGCGTGCGTGCGTGTGTGTGTGTGTGTGTGGTGTGTGTGTGTGTGTGTGTGTGTGTGTGTGTGAGCGCGCGCTTGTGCGCACGCGCATGCGTGCGTGCATGCGTGTGGATATCGGGCAGTGTGATTGTGTCAACTTGCCGATGGGAATCATCAACAGCCCATTTTCACTGTTTATATTCGGGTCCAGGGGAGATTATGCAGGAATCCAATTCAGATAAACCACTTCCGGAATGAAACGTTGATGGTGGGGAACGATGCTAACCTCTCCAAACAAAGCGACGATCGGCCGACAACTCCCCTTTTTCTCTGTGTTTGTTTCTTTGTTTGTCTGAGTTTGTTTTGTTTGTTTTATGGTTTGTTTTTGCCTTTCTTGTTGAGAATACCACAAATAGTTCAGGGTTAATGGCGCATGCAAACACTTGGCGCTTTGCACCCATAATGGCTCATGTTATCAAGCCAAACATTCAAACTCATCTGAAAAAGTCACGACTCGATGGACAAGAACTCCTAAGGCGGCATTAGATTCAGCTCAATCACTTGTCTTTTGCTCATTGTTTTTGGTGATTTGACTTTTTACATGCCACCCTCTTGTTTCTCTGAATGTGTTGTGTCAAAATATTCACTCAGATTTGTGAGCAGCGTGAATGAAAACAAGATGCAAAACATATAAACGTACTCCCACTTTATCTTGAATATGCGTATAAAAAAAACAACAAACAAATAAACAAACAAACAAAAACGTCACAATCAAATATGCGTCATAAAAAAACCCCGTTAGAATCAACCATGCATCATGATGTGTTTCGTCACTGAGATAATAAATCCTATCGCACCACTTTACAATTTCAAAATAAACCAATAACGATTTTTCACGGTTGTTTAATCGATTTTCAGCATTACATCACTTACATATGGAAAGAGGCTCCGATATGTCACAAGATCATCCAAACCGCTTATAAATCGGCCAAGTATTTTCTGAGATATTCCATAACGATGAAAAACCGTTTTGGCCGCTATAGCCGTTAGTAACGGCTATTCTAGTAAAATAAACATCGGGTATCATCTGTGACCCATAATGAACATATCTACAAATTTTCAGAAAGATCGGCCCAGAACTTTTGTCTGGAGCGAGTGGAACACATTTTGACCACGGACAGACAGACAGACACACAGACGGACAGCATTTCTTCGTTCCCATTGTAAAGTACTCCCTGTTCTATAAGAACTGGGAGTACAAAAAGCGAATATAGCTCCCATTGTAAAGTACTCCCTGTTCTATAAGAACTGGGAGTACAAAAAGCGAATATAGTTCCACCCTTCCGCCTCTTTCATTCAACACCTATTTTGCGCCACATATGAGAAGATAAGTGATTGTTCGTTCTTCGTTATGAGAAGATAAGTGATTGTTCGTTCTTCGTTATGAGAAGATAAGTGATTGTTCGTTCTTCGTTATGAGAAGATAAGTGATTGTTCGTTCTTCGTTATGAGAAGATAAGTGATTGTTCGTTCTTCGTTATGAGAAGATAAGTGATTGTTCGTTCTTCGTTATAGAAGATAAGTGATTGTTCGTTCTTCGTTTTCATTGTCTAAATGCTGTTTGTTTTGCCTGAAGAAGACTTAGAGCGAGATCCATCGCGTTTTGTCCTGCAATGTGTTTGTCTAGATTTTTCTGTGGAACCAGTAACTTTTCGTTTTAAAATTTGCCTTCGGTCAACTAATAAATAATAAATCGAGCTTATATAGCGCTCTTCGATGAGAGAAGAAGACTCGTCCTCAACTCGCTTTGAAACTATTTGATATTAAATCTCTATATCTAAATATATCCAAAAAGGCTGTACACTGCAATTGGCAGGTCATCTGTGTTTTAGCTTGAAAACGGTTTTGAATATACCGAAAATCTGCAGTTTACACAGTGTTGGTTGTTTTTACTTTTCAATGATATTAAATCTCTCTCTCTCTCTCTCTCTCTCTTCTCTCTCTCTCTCTCTCTCTCTCTCTCTCCTCTCTCTCTCTCTCTCTCTCTCTGTTCATTTGTTTTATTAGCTTATGAATATGTATGCAAACGTAAGCCAGAAGTGTGCACACAGGCTTTCAAACGAATGCATAACGCATCTTCAAAACGTGCGTGCTTTATCGTTGTTGTTGTTGCTGCTGCTGCTGTCGTGTTGTTCTTCTTTTTGCCGTATTCCTTATTTCTTTGTTTCTTTGTTTTTATGTTTCTGCCCTTTGTTCTCTCCTCTTTGGAATACTTTTACCTCTAAC
The DNA here is from genome assembly GCA_033310375.1 of Conus canariensis. Taxonomy (NCBI): domain Eukaryota; kingdom Metazoa; phylum Mollusca; class Gastropoda; order Neogastropoda; family Conidae; genus Conus; species Conus canariensis. The sequence continues at coordinate 3,024,179 of CM065716.1, forward strand.
ATGATTCGGCTTACCGAAGACTGATGGGGACACTATGTCTTTAATCTCAGTCCTTGTTTCAATAAGTCGTTCCTTATCGTGTGTCCATCCCTCATTGTGACGACAAAATGTGCATGGAATCCACAGAATTACAGTCTGCCATTTCCACAGCGTCACACACACAGTCATGTCTGGAATAAAGGATGGAGTGGAACGGGGGAATTATGACAGATAACATGAGGTGAAAAACGCTGAGCTCAAAACATGGAGATTGTTTCGCTTTATTTTTGAAAAAAATGATCGGAAAACACTCTGTTATTGAATTAGCTCTGTGCTCTTGTTTGCTTGTTTATTAGTCTTTTTTTCATCAGCATTACTGCTGGGTTTTGGGGGTTTTCCTCCTGAAACTGCTTTGTTTTGAGTTGACTTCGTGTTGTTTGTCTTGTGTGTTTGATTTGCATGCTGCTCTTGCTGTTGCCGGAACATTTGGAATATTATTCTCGCTTTATGTCCTTCAGCTCACGCCCACCCTCTATCCCCCCTCCCTTCCCAAACAAGTGGCAGTTTATATGTTGAGCACCATCACTTGCAAAGCAATAATACACGCAAGAACACACACACACACACACACACACACACACACACACACACACACACACACACACACACACACACACATATACACACATACTGCGCGCGCTCGTGCGGGCGAGCACGGACGCACGGGCGCACGCACGCAAACTTACACATACACACACGCACATACGCACTCGCACGCCCACACAGGTATCGACTGACAGACAAACAAACAGACTGACACACTCACTCACTCACACACAAACACACAAAACACACACACACACACACACACACACACACACACACACACACACACACACACACACGCGCGCGCGCGCGCGCGCGCGCGCGCGCGCGCACGCACACACACACGCACACGCACGCATGCACGCACGCACGCTTGCACGCATGCGCGCGCACACACACACACACACACACACACACACACACACCGCGCGCGGCGAAGATATGCGCGTCAACCTAATGTAGAGTCAGCCTTGTTTTTGACAATTTGGTGGACAGATGGACATGGCCCAAGGACGAAGTCATGAAACGTTAGTGTGGATCCGTCGAACGGATCCAGTTTGAAAGGCGCATCCAGGATTAGACCATGGCGGATGTCCACGTTCTCCCAAGTGCCTTGCTGTTTATTTAAGGAACGCAAATTCTTCTAGGGAAGGATGCGTGGGAAGTGCTGTTTATTTAAGGAACGCAAATTCTTCTAGGGAATGATGCGTGGGAAGTGCTGTTCTGGTGATGGTATATATGTGTATGGCCGATCTCATTCCTCAAATGTTGTGTTCAGGATAACAAGGACAATTATTCCCAATGCATTCTGTTCAGGATTACGAGGACAATAATAAACTGCCAACGCCAAAGAAAAACTGACAGGAGTTTAGTTCTACAGCGGGAAGAAAAAACTGTCACTTTAAGTTTCAAGTCAGGTTTTGTAAAACGATTCGAAAGATTGAGAAAGGCGAAGTGCTTTCCTTTCAGATGTTTTATTTCTTAACTCTCTCTCTCTCTCTCTCTCTCTCTCTCTCTCTCTCTCTCTCTCTCTCTCTCTCTCTCTCTCTCTCTCTCTCTCTCTCCCCTCCACCCGTGGCCTCATAAGTCGGCTATTTAAGATTAGCAATGTAGCGCAGTATGCTATTTCTGTTTTCTTTTTTCTTATTAGTTTCTTTTCCCTCTTCCCTTGAATTCAGATGCGTTTGCTCTGTCTGTCTGTCTGTCTGTCTGTCTGTCTGTCTGTCTGTCTGTCTCTCTCTCTCTCTCTCTCTGTCTCTGTCTCTGTCTCTCTCTGTCTCTCTGTCTCTCTCTCTCTCTCTCTCTCTCTCTCTCTCTCTCTCTCTGTCTGCCTGTATGTCTCTGTATCTCTGTCTGTCTGTCTGTCTGTCTGTCTGTCTGTCTCTCTGTCTCTGTCTCTGTCTCTGTCTCTCTGTCTCTCTCTCTCTCTCTCTCTCTCTCTCTCTCTCTCTCTCTCTCTCTCTCTCTCTCTCTCTCTCTCTCTCTGCGTGTTTATTTTTCAGCTAATGTGTGCGTATGCAAATGTACATTAATGTCAGATGTCTGCAAATGTGTGAACGAGTGGGTGTGTTAAAAATCTCCGCAAAAGGCGCGTGCTTTTGTGGTTGTTTGTTGTTGTTGTGGTGGTGGTGGTGGTGATGGGGGTGGTGGTTGTCGTGGTCGTGGTATTATTGTTCTTATTTTCCTTAATCGTCTGTTTTGTTTTTTTCCCTGTTTGTCTTCTCTTTAGAATTGTTATACCAATGACGTGATAGCAGAGATAAATGGGCCTAAAATCTCAATTCGTCAGTGTAGAAATTGTTCTTTGAAGTTTCTCCACCTCCCAATGTTGCCCCAAATGCATACATAATCTGCAGAGTGAAGGTCTGCCTTGTCTGTACTACCTCCATGTCTGGAATACAGTCTTAAAAGAAATGGGGGTGGGGGTAGCGGGTGATGGGGGAGGGTGGGGGATTAGGACAGACAGCATGACCCGAGGACACACCACGCTCAGCTTCAGTGTCATCAAGGAGGCGTCACTACGTGCGGACTAGTCCATATACGCTACACCACATCCGCTAAGTTTTGAGACCACACTGCGCATGATTTAAAGCTGATGGATAAATGAATTAACAACAAAGATGAGAGAATTGAAGAAGAGGGTCTCGTGGCTACGACTTAGCAGATGTCTAACCTACAGCATTAGCCCAACACGCTGGTCAGACCTTGGGACGCTAAAAATAGGTAGAATGATTCTTTTTATTTGATTATTTGATCGGGAAACACAAGCATTTTTTTAATTCGTGTTCGTCCATTCCTTCAGTTAGTGATGCTGTGTACATAACTATGATAATAATGAAGACTTATATAGCGCCTATTCTCGGTTAGAGGCCAAGCTCTAAGCGCTTTACAATCCACACTCGTTTACACAACGGGCTGCCTACCTGGGTAGTGCCGACTGAAGAGCTGCCAGCTGGCGCTTCATTCAGTCGTTTCCCGTGTCATCCAGTCAATGTAGTCCAATATTGTTCACTCAGTATCCTTACTTCCTTCATTCTTTCAATTTCTCACGCAGGGTGCATGCTATTTGTAACGAGTCATCCATACCAACGGCTAAACTGGCATTCTCTTCCGAAAGTTGGTGATGGGATTTGACGTGTGTGCAAGATGTTATGCGTGCGTTCACACACGGAACCGCGCTTTATAGTCTCATTCGAAGGACTGTATCCAGGGAAATGGAGTCAGAACCAATGTTAACTCCGAGGGAAAAATCCCCCTCTACCGAAACGGCCCGGTGGAGATTCGAACCCGCGACCCCAGCATCACGAGTCCGGCGCTCTACCAACTGAGCTATTCCGGCCCCCACGTGTTAGGTGCATGGCATACGGGCAAGTTTAAAACATCCTTTTGGAGGATACATCCTTGTTTGTTCTCTATGTTTTGTCTTGACATTCTTGTCAGGCGATTGGTGTCGAAATAACATTACTTTGGAATTACGGGCATGCTTTTGTCTTATCATGAGAACAAGAGTTACCCTTCTTGTTAATCATTTATTATTACATGGTTTCTTACTGTATGCCCCTTCCCATTTCACATGAATTAAAATGAGCAGACCTGTCTAGTATCACGATTATATGTGTTTCAACACAACTCTCTGATTTTCTTTTTTCTGTTCTGTATAAAATGCTCATAGAGTGTAACTCCCCATAAAAGAAAAAAAAGACCTTTCTGAATCTGAGTTTATTCTTTTGTGTTAGTCTGTCTCTGCCTGTTTATCGTTTCGTTTGTTTCTTTGTTTTGTTTATTTTTGTCTCTAACTTTCTGTGTCATCTTGCATTCTCAATGAATAAAACATCAGCTGAATCTGCATTTCTGAATTTCTAACT
>CM065716.1:3033128-3035628 GCA_033310375.1 Conus canariensis
TATCATGACAGCCCACTCCACCAGCCAGGGCTGGCTGTCTGTCTGTCTTGTCTATCTGTTCAAACAAAGAAACAATCGACAAGAACGTTAATCTCTCTCTCTCTCTCTCTCTCTCTCTCTCTCTCTCTCTCTGTGTGTGTGTGTGTGTGTGTGTGTGTGTGTGTGTGTGTGTGTGTGTGTGTGTGTGTGTGTGTGTGTGTGTGCGCGCGTGCGGGCGCGCGCACTTGCACACATGCGTGCGCAGAGTCACATTTTTTGTTAGACAAAAACAGAAGCGTCAGATTTGCTCTGACAAACTTCTGATTTAATGTGTCTGAAATAGATGCAGTTTGTAGAAGAAAGAGAGTTAGAGAAGTAAACATACCTTTTCCATTTTGTGAAGTGGACGTCGGAGACAAAATTGATTTTGCTTCACACTCCAGTTGCTTGAGCTGAGATCCAATTGAAACCCACAAATCACAATGGCAAAGAAAGTACGTTTGGAATTGAATTGCTTTTGTCGTTAAAAATGAACGTATGTTTACGAGATTTTCTTGTCAGCATTTGCATATGGCCTTCAGAAGCCATCCATCTTTAGGAAACGTATCTGCTGATGTGAACTAGTAACTCTGTTTCAACGCCTGGCATCCTTGCGCTGAAGAGTGAAGAGATCGAAGCTGAGTACCAAATTCGTTCATTTTCGTTGTATTAATTGTTTTTGTCTTGCCGGAAGAAGACCTAAAAGGTCGAAACGCGTTGTGTTTTGTCTTGTGATTCGTTTGTCCACGATTCTCTTGGCGGTTCGCTAACATTTATTTAAGATTTGTTTAGTAACTCTGGTTTTCCAGAGGAAAATTCCTTAGAGTTCCCAGCTCTCAGGGTTTCTCTCTGTGTGCTTGTTGTATGTGCCTTCAAGTTTTGCGTAGTGTGTGTTTGTGATTGACGTTATCTGTCACTTCTTTACACTCCTACTGAATAACTGATTTCTTCTTCTTCTTCTTCTTCTTCTTCTTCTTCTTCTTCTTCTTCTTTCTTCTTCTTCTTCTTCTTCTTCTCTCCATCCCCCCCCTCTCTCTCTCTCTCTCTCCTCTCTCTCTCTCTCTCTCTCTCTCAAATTGCTTGTCTTAGAATACTGTATCTTATTTTATGCCAGTCCCTTCACCATTGTACGCAATCATAAGATGCAGACAAGTACAAAATGCGGGTGGGGGTGGGGAGGTGAGACAGTGGAAGATGGGGGTGGGGTGTAGTGTGGGGCAGCGTTGGGAATGGAAGCTAAAAGAGTGGTTTGATAAACAGTGCAATGTGCCAGTTATTGCTATCTGTTTGTAAAGAGTGGTTTGATAAACAGTGCAATGTGCCAGTTATTGCTATCTGTTTGTAAAGAGTGGTTTGATAAACAGTGCAATGTGCCAGTTATTGCTATCTGTTTGTAAAGAGTGGTTTGATAAACAGTGCAATGTGCCAGTTATTGCTATCTGTTTGTAAAGAGTGGTTTGATAAACAGTGCAATGTGCCAGTTATTGCTATCTGTTTGTAAAGAGTGGTTTGATAAACAGTGCAATGTGCCAGTTTATTGCTATCTGTTTGTAAAGAGTGGTTTGATAAACAGTGCAATGTGCCAGTTATTGCTATCTGTTTGTAAAGAGTGTTTTGATAAACAGTGCAATGTGCCAATTATTGCTATCTGTTTGTAAAGAGTGTTTGATAAACAGTGCAATGTGCCAGTTTATTGCTATCTGTTTGTAAAGAGTGGTTTGATAAACAGTGCAATGTGCCAGTTTATTGCTATCTGTTTGTAAAGAGTGGTTTGATAAACAGTACAATGTGCCAATTATTGCTATCTGTTTGTAAAGAGTGGTTTGATAAACAGTGCAATGTGCCAGTTATTGCTATCTGTTTGTAAAGAGTGTTTGATAAACAGTACAATGTGCCAATTATTGCTATCTGTTGGTGATTGTTGGGGAGTTCGAGACCATACGAGGATGATGATACATATGCATGCTTTTGTCAAACCTTTGCATACAAATGCGCGTGTGTGTGAATCATGTACTCTATAATCCGGTGTGCCTGTATTTTTTTCTTTTCTTTTTTGATTTCTTTTTCTTTTCTTGTCTTTAAATTTCATTGCATACTTTAGATTAGCAAGGACAATTGGAAGAATAGGCTCTGCCTAAAATCTCAATCCTTGATCGAATAAAAGTTTTCTGAGTTCTGAGTTCTGAGTTCTCTCTCTCTCTCTCTCTCTCTCTTCTCTCTCTCTCTTCTCTCTCTCTCTCTCTCTCTCTCTCTCTCTCTCTCTCTCTCCTCTCTCTCTCTCGTTCATCCCAGTTCTCCTATGCTCTCCACTTCCAACACCCCCTTCTCCTCTTGAAACCCTTCTTGGGCCATGTGTATAGAAAATGACGATGTGTCTTCTTGGGCCATGTTTATCGAAAATGACGAGTTGTCTTCCTGCACATCCTCCCCCCCCCCCCCCCCCCCTCAATTCTTTGTCATTGTTGCTTGTGAGTTTATTTGG
>CM065716.1:3050628-3065628 GCA_033310375.1 Conus canariensis
ACTCCTGCTGCTTTATTATTCTTTAAACATTTAATGACTCTTTCAATTTCATCCTCAGTAATTGAATCATTTAAAATGTCTAGATTGATATTTCTTTCAGATACTTCATTACTAAAAATGATATCATTACATCCAGTATTTTGATTAAGGGACTGGAAATGATTTTTAAGCTCTTCAAGAGGTATAGGACACGATGAAGCTTTTTTGCCTTTAATTTTCCTCCAATAATCCCTTGGATTTCTAGTTTTTAAAGCTCGCAATTCTCTATGCCATTTTCTCGTTGCTCTTCTTTCAGATCGTCTCAAAACATGTTTATATTCTTTGCTTTTAGCAGCAAGATTATTTAGATTAGGCACAGTATTTGAACATTTAACTTTATGTTTTGCTTTAAAGTACTGTCTTCGAGAAACCTTACACTCCTTATCAAACCAGCTTTGATTCTGCCTCATTGAATATCTATTATTGTAAGTATTAGAGTAAGTACCAAATGTATCCTTCGCTGAATCAACAAGAATTGACGAAAACCGCTTATTCATTTCACTGATTGATATTGTGCCTTGTTCAAATAAAGTTACAATTTCATCAACATTGTAATTTGCTAAATGTTCTTTATATTCATTACATTTGTTGCTATCCCATCTTCTAATCTCTGCACCATCATACCTTTGATGCAGAGAGTGTTTAGTACCATTAGGTTCATTGAAAACAAAACAGGTTTTAACTGGAAGAGACAGGCATAATGGGCAATGCACATCAGAGAACAACGCATCAAAAACATCAACTTTAAACTTACTTGCATTTTCCATCAAATATCTAGAACCAATGATATAATCAACAACTGTGCTTCCTTTACATGTGCATGTTCCAATACCAGCATCTGAACCAATTCTTCCGTTAAAAATGTATATTGACAGTGATTTACATAAATCTAAGAGACGATAACCATAATTATTAGGCCTCTGCTTATCTTGAGATGATCTTTGACAAGGTTGGAAATTATCTTCACTCATATCACAGAGAACATCAGAGAACACAGACTGAGTGAACTGATTCATATCAATAAAATCATTCATACTTTTGGTATAAGCATTAAAATCGCCCAACAACAAAACATAACAATCCTTACACACACACACACACACACACACACACACACACACACACACACACACACACACACACACACACACACACAAGAAATTGACACCAAGCACGGGAGGAGGGGGAGGGGGAGAGAGAGAGGGGGGGGGCAGACAGACAGAGAGAGAGAGACAGACAGACAGACAGACAGACAGACAGACAGACAGACAGACAGACTGACAGAGTTTTGCTAAGTTTCATAACTATTTTACAGACAAAATGCTTACAACAGAACACAAATGTTTCTGCTCTCAAATACAGGCAGGAGGAATTGAAGGCAACACGTCCACTGCCCCCCGCGGGAGATTCGTGCTGGCCACAACTAAATCACAGCCTGCACGGACAATGGCCCCTGTCAGAGTGGATTGCCGTTAGGACAGGAGATCCCCTCGGGAAATGGAGGATGGGGAGGTCACAGGAATACTTCTCACAGATTCCATTGAAGTTTGGAGAGACAATAATCTGGTTACAGTGGATTCCAGCATGGGCGAAGGAAACGTCTCGTCAGAGTGGATAAAGTTTGAACAAAAAACAAAATGTGAACCAAGAAAAACCCCGTTGGACAGAGGTGAACCCTTGTCACAATGGATTACAGTCTGGACAAAGTAAAGCCCTTGACAAATTAGATTCCAGTTACCAGCCGACTTGACAATGTGGTTAACATCACAGACTCCCGGCTGCGAGGTTGTGTGTTCAATTCCCATCAGAGCCATGTGGGATTTTTCTGCCCCGACTGGCTCCTGTCCTGAGTTGAGTTTGCTACAGGCTCAGTTGGGAAGACTAGGACCACACAGTTGAGTTTCATCCACCAAATGGATGCATCTCTGAGAGCATCACTCAAATTTTCTGACCAAGAGTGCAGGTGTATGTATCCCTTAGGACCGGTTGATACCGGGATATTTTATGAAAGGAACGGAGAACACAACCTTGTCATGCAGCCTAAAGCCAATTGAAAATCCATAGCATCATCTTCATTATTGTCATTCTTATCGACCGGCATTTTAAAAAAGCCTCAAATTCTGTAGTTCTTAATGCGCAGTTGTTATGGTGACCTCAGTTTTGATGTCCTCTCCACGTCTATGGCCTTGGTTTGATTCCGTTGGGGTCACCAGTATCTGTAATTTCATGGGGGCTGTCATTGAACGGACGTGGTGGCGCCCTCCGGAGCCAGAGCTCACTCACGCCGGCTTCGCGACTAAGCAATTATTGTCGTCAGTAGGGGCCTAGTAGGTGGTGTCCTGCGTATGTTGGATCAGAACAGGCGCCACTGAACACCACCGAAGTGACTCGGCAACAATGCAGTGTTTCCTCCGTCGGGTTGCCTCTTGACGACTTAACACAGACTGCTCCATGTGGATTGCCGGTGCCAGGGCTGCGGCGGGCCAAGCCGGGGTGTGGCTGTGGACGGGGGCTCCGAATGAGCGGCGTGGGTGCACTGCCACTGAAGCGGCACAGAAAACAGGACTGCAACAAACAGTAAAGCCCTTGACAGTTGGATTGCAATTGGAAAGAGGTGAACACCTGTTACAATGGGTTACTATTTGTTCACACAGTTGAAGAGAGGCGAACACCTGTTACAATGGGTTACACTTTGTTCAGACAGTTGGACAGAGGTGAACACCTGTTACAATAGGTTACAATTTGTTCAGACAGTTGGAGAGGTGAACATATGTTGCAATGGGTTACAATTTGTTCAGACAGTTGGAGAGAGGTGAACACCTGTTACAATGGGTTACAATTTGTTCAGACAAAAACCTCTGCCAAAATGGAGTTCATTTGGTAGAGAAGGGGAGCACTGTTATAATTAACTATGATATGGACACTGGAGGATTTCTGTAACAAGGAATTACGGTTTGGAGATTTAAGATCCTGTTCTTTCAATTGATGTACGGTTTGGACAGAGGAATGGTACCCCACTCTCAGAATAGATTACATTGTGGGCGTAAGAGACAACCTGTTGTATTGGTCAGAAATTTGAACAGAGAAAGAAAGAAAGAAAAAAGAAAAAAAGTAAGAAAAACAAATAGAACTTGAGAATGATTGTGTCTCAGACACAGAAATCTGGACAGTGCAGAACTCTTTCATACTGCTTCATGGCTCTCAGAACTGGAACAAAACCTGAACAGGCAACATTTGTCACCGAAAGGATCCCTAACTTGTACAGAGAAGACCGGGAACACGTTGGATCAGAACTAGTTGGTCAGTGCAAAGGAGGAGCGCTGTCAGGGCCTGATTATGAAGTGTCTATGACAAAGAGGTGTGTATCAGAAACAGACGGCAGTTTGCACAGTCGTTGAAGAGTAATCGTCAGAACAAACAAACAAAACAAAGCAAAACAAAACGGACTGTAGTTTTATGAAGGGTAGGGCTAATCTGAAACAAATTCTGGATTGCAGTTTGCTAACAGACAGCTCTAAACAGACGCAGAATCTAAAACGAGTAGAAAACAGGTCTTGTAAGACAGGGATCGAGGCTTTAATAATGGGGAAAAAACAACCACCTATTTGAAATGAACGTTAACAAGCCGGCATAAAGAAGACTTTTCATCACGAATTAACAGATACGGATTCCAGTGGATTGCAATGTGGTCGAAGGAAGGGTCTTAACAGAAATGGTATGTCATTTTGATGGAGAAATCTGCTTTAGAACACAAGCACGCGTATCACAAATGAACTGCAGCATACACAAGAAAAATACCCTCGTCAGAAACAAGTTACACTGTACTGAGAGGAGAGCTGCGATCAGAAATGAACAATTCAGATTCATATTCATGTTGATTATTGCTCAGCCGACCGCAAGGTGCAATATTTGAGCATGAAAAGTTCTGTCAGAAATTAGCAACAGCTTCCATACTGAAGATCTCATCCAAGACGCTATACAGTTCACACAGGCGACAGATCTTAGAACTTAGCGACAGCTTCCATACTGAAGATCTCATCGAAAGACACTATACAGTTCACATAGGCGACAGATCTTAGAACTTAGCGACAGCTTCCATACTGAATATGTCATCGAAAGACACTATGCAGTTCACATGGGCGACAGATCTTAGAACTTAGCAACAGCTTCCATACTGAAGATCTCATCCAAGACTATACAGTTCACATAGGCGACAGATTTTATCAGAGGCCTGTCACAGCTCACAGATAGAAGAATTATCAGAAACGAGCGACAACTCACACAGAGAAAAGCTGCTCTCATAAACAAGTTATCTCTCACACAGAGACAAGCTACTCTCATAAACAAGTTATCTCAATCACAGAGAAAAGCTATCTCATAAACAAGTTATCGCTCTCACACAGAGACAAGCTACTCACATAAACAAGTTATCGCTCTCACACAGAGACAAGCTACTCTCATAAACAAGTTATCGCTCTCACACAGAAACAAGCTACTCTCATAAACAAGTTATCTCTCACACAGAGACAAGCTACTCTCATGAACAAGTTATCTCTCACACAGAGAAAAGCTACTCTCATAAACAAGTTATCTCTCACACAGAGAAAAGCTACTCTCATAAACAAGTTGTCGCTCTCACACAGAGAAAAGCTACTCTCAAACAAGTTGTCGCTCTCACACAGAAAAGAGCTCATCTGAATCTGTCAACAGCTTGCAAAGAGAGGAACGAGTCAAAGCTTTCACTCTCCATCCCAGAGTAGTCTCCCTGCATGGCGGTGATTGTGTGTGAACACAAAACCTGAGTTCACCCCATACTAAAGCTACATTCTGTGGTCAAACAAACGTAGAGAAATATGAATAAGAAAAGCAAATAAACGAACAAATACATAAACAAATAAATGACTAAATAAACAAATAAAGAAAGAAAGAAGGATGAAAGAAAGAAAGAAAGAAAAAAGAAAGAAAGAAAGAAGAACTACAGATAAGCGAACGGATCTTACACTGTCAAATATTTTCATATGTTTGAGTCAGACCCTAAAACTTTCTCTGTCTCTCTCTGTCTCTGTCTCTGCCTTTGTCTCTGTCTGTCTGTCTGTCTGTCTGTCTGTCTGTCTGTCTGTCTGTCTTCTCTCTCTCTCTCTCTCTCTCTCTCTCTCTCTCTCTGTTGTTGTTGTTGTTGTTGTTGTTGCTGTTGTCGTTGTAACAACTTTATAAATCACCCGAGGAAACACACCTGCGAGACCGAAAGGTTACCAATTTGATTATGCGATAAATCACGCTACTTCCTGTTTGCCTGTCAGTCCGTCTGTCTGTCTGCCTGTCTGTCTGTCTGCCTGTCTCTCTGTTCTTCTGTCTTTGTGCCTGTCTCTCTGTCTCTGTCTGTCTGTTTGTCCGTCTGTCTGTCTGTCATGTTTATGGCTTATCTCTGATTTGATAGGTCTCTGATCTATAGATCCAGTTTCAATTTCTGTTTAATAGGTCTCTGATCTATAGATCCAGTTTCAATTTCTGTTTGATAGGTCTTTGATCTGTAGTTTCAATTTCTGTTTAATAGGTCTCTGATCTGTAGTTTCAATTTCTGTTTAATAGGTCTCTGATCTGTAGTTTCAATTCCTGTTTCATCAAGGAAGTGTCACGGTATGCGGACTAGTCCGTATACGCTAAACTACATCCGCTAAGTTTCAATACCTCACTGCGCATGATTTAAAACTGATGGATAGAGTCTCGTGACTACGACTTACAATGATAATGATGGCACAACCAATGTGTGATAGGTACCCAAGGCCTGACCAGCGTGTTGGGCTAATGCACTGGTCAGACACCTGTTAAGTCAGATCTATAACAACATCAGGTTCACACACTAAGTAGATATGTTTATAACAGGTGTGGGACCTATAGCAGCATCAAACGCACACGCTACAGTAGGCATGTTTGGGACGTTTTCCCCGTAAACCTATGACATCATCACCGACAATATGTTTCGGATGTGAGAGAGGGAGGCATTGACGGATAGACTGAGGGAGAAGTGAAGGGACGGAGGGAGAGATAAACGGATGGACAGAGGGAGAGATGAACGGATGGACAGAGGGAGGGATGAACGGATGGACGGAGGGAGAGAAGAACGGATGGACGGAAGGAGAGAAGAACGGATGGACGGAGGGAGAGATAAACGGATGGACAGAGGGAGAGATGAAGGGATGGACGGAGGGAGAGATAAACGGATGGACGGAAGGAGAGATGAACGGATGGACGGAAGGAGAGATGAACGGATGGACGGAGGGAGAGAAGAACGGATGGACGGAGGGAGAGATGAAAGAATTGATGGAGGGAGAGATGAAGGGATGGATGGAGGGAGAGATGAACGGATGGACAGAGGGAGAGATGAACGGATGGACGGAGGGAGAGATGAAGGGATGGACGGAGGGAGAGATGAAGGGATGGATGGAGGGAGAGATGAACGGATGGACAGAGGGAGAGATGAACGGATGGACGGAGGGAGAGATGAAGGGATGGACGGAGGGATAGATAACCGGATGGACAGAGGGAGAGATGAACGGATGGACGGAGGGAGAGATGAAGGGATGGACGGAGGGAGAGATGAAGGGATGGATCGGAGGGATAGATAAACGGATGGACAAGGGAGAGATGAACGGATGGACGGAGGGAGAGATGAACGGATGGACGGAGGGAGAGAAGAACGGATGGACGGAGGGAGAGATGAACGGATGGACGGAGGGATAGATAAAGGGATGGACACAGGGAGAGATGAACGGATGGACGGAGGGATATATAAACGGATGGACGGAGGGAGAGATGAACGGATGGACAGAGGAGAGATAAAGGGATGGACGGAGGGAGAGATGAACGGATGGACGGACGGATAGATAAAGGGATGGACGGAGGGAGAGATGACGGATGGACGGAGGGATAGATAAGGGATGGACGGAGGGAGAGATGAAGGGATGGACAGAGGGAGAAATAAACGGATGGACGGAGGGAGAGATGAAGGAGGGACGGAGGGATAGATAAAGGGATGGTTGGAGGGAGAGATGAACGGATGGACGGAGGGATAGATAAAGGGATGGACGGAGGGAGAGATGAACGGAGGACGGAGGGAGAGATAACGGATGGACGGAGGGAGAGATGAACGGATGGAGGGAAGAGAAGATGACGGATGGATGAGCGATGATAAACGGATGGACAGAGGGAGAGATAAACGGATGGACGGAGGGAGAGATGAACGGATGGACAGAGGGAGAGATAAAGGGATGGACGGAGTGAGAGATGAAGGGATGGACGGAGGGATAGATAAAGGGATGGACGGAGGGAGAGATGAACGGATGGATGGAGGGATAGATATAGGAATGGACGGAGGGAGAGATGAAGGGATGGACGGAAGGAGAGATGAACGGATGGACGGTGGGAGAGAAGAACGGATGGACTGAGGGAGAGATGAAAGAACTGATGGAGGGAGAGATGAAGGGATGGATGGAGGGAGAGATGAACGGATGGACAGAGGGAGAGATGAAGGGATGGATGGAGGGAGAGATGAAGGGATGGATGGAGCGATAGATAAACGGATGGACGGAGGGAGAGATGAACGGATGGACGGAGGGAGAGATGAACGGATGGACGGAGGGAAGAAGAACGGATGGACGGAGGGAGAGATGAAAGAACTGATGGAGAGCGAGATGAAGGGATGGATGGAGCGATAGATAAACGGATGGACAGAGGGAGAGATGAACGGATGGACGGAGGGAGAGATGAACGGATGGACGGAGGGATAGATGAACGGATGGACGCAGGGAGAGATGAACGGATGGACAGAGACAGAGAAGAACGGATGGACGGAGGGATAGATGAACGGATGGACCGAGGGAGAGATGAACGGATGGACAGAGGGAGAGAAGAATGGATGGACGCAGGGAGAGATGAAGGGATGGACGCAGGGAGAGATAACCGGATGGACGGAGGGAGAGATGAACGGATGGACGGAGGGAGAGATGAACGGATGGACGGAGGGAGAGATGAACGGATGGACGGAGGGAGAGATGAACGGATGGAGGGGAAGGAGAGATGAACGGATGGATGGAGCGATAGATAAACGGATGGACAGAGGGAGAGATGAACGGATGGACGGAGGGAGAGATGAACGGATGGACGGAGGGAGAGATGAATGGATGGACGGAGGGAGAGATGAAGGGATGGACGGAGGGAGAGATGAAGGGATGGACGGAGGAGAGATGAACGGATGGAGGGAGGGAGAGAAGAACGGATGGACAGAGGGAAAGACGAATGGATGGATGGAGCGATAGATAAACGGATGGACAGAGGGAGAGATGAACGGATGGACAGAGGGAGAGATGAACGGATGGACGGAGGGAGAGATGAACGGATGGACGGAGGGAGAGATGAAGGGATTGACGGAGGGAGAGATGAACGGATGGACGGAGGGAGAGATGAAAGGATGGAGGGAGGGAGAGATGAACGGATGGACAGAGGGAGAGATGAACGGATGGACGGAGGGAGAGATAAACGGATGGACGGAGGGTTAGATGAACGGATGGACGGAGGGAGAGATAAACGTAGATGGAAATAGGGAGAGAGATGAACGGATGGACGGAGGGATTAGATGAACGGATGGACGGAGGGAGAGATGAATGAATGGTGACGGAGGGAGAGATCAACGGATGGACGGAGGGTGAGATGAACGGATGGACGGAGGGTTAGATGAATGGATGGACGGAGGGAGAGATGAACGGATGGATGGAGGGAGAGATGAACGGATGGACGGAGGGTTAGATGAACGGATGGACGGAGGGAGAGATAAACGGATGGACAGAGGGAGAGATGAACGGATGGACGGAGGGTTAGATGAACGGATGGACGGAGGGAGAGATAAACGGATGGACAGAGGGAGAGATGAACGAATGTACGGAGGGAGAGATGGAACGAATGGACGACGGGAGAGATGAAGGAACGCTGGAAGCAACGGATGAACAAACGGAAGGAGAGATGAATGCACGGACGCAGACCTTAACAGTCGCATGGACAGGCGGACAGATGAACAGGCAGATATTTTCTCCCCTCCTCGCTTTCTACGGGTTTCATTTTTGTCATGGATTCCTATTTCCTCCCTTTCACATTGTGATGTATTTAATTACAGAGACACAGCAGAAGAATAACAGTGGAACTTTAAGTTTGCTGAGAACGGCTGAGGTGACTGAGGTGATAGTGGGTTGGGAAAGGAGGGAGGGAGTTGCACAATGTGCAGGGAGTTTCACACTACACGTGGCAGATCACGTGACAAACGCTTTTTCTCGGAGCTGATTAGACTGCGGCGTTCTGCAGTGCTGTGTCGGGAGGGGGATCGATTCCGCGCGCGCGCGCGCGCGCGTGTGTGTGTATGTCTGTGTGTCTGTGTGTGTGAGGCTCTGTGTGCGTGCGTTCGCGTGTGGGTGCGTGCGTGCGTGCGCGTGTGTTTTGTGTGTGTGTGTGTGTGTGTGTGTGTGTGTGTGTGTGTGTGTGGATGTGTGTGTGTGTGTGTGTGTGTGTGTGTGTGTGTGTGTGTGTGTGTGTGTGAGTGTGTGTGTGTGTGTGTGTGTATTTGAGACTCTGTGTATGTATGTGAGTGCGTATGTGTGTGTGTGTGTGTGTGTGTGTGTGTGTGTGTGTGTGTGTGTGTGTGTGTCTGTGTCTGTGTCTGTGTGTCTGTGTCTGTGTGTCTGTGTCTGCGTGTCTGTGTGTGTCTGTGTGTCTGTGTGTGTGAGAGACTCTGTGTGTGTGCGTGCGTACGTGCGTGCGTGCGTTTGTGTGTAGGTGTGTGTGTGTGTGTGTGTGTGTGTGTGTGTGTGTGTGTGTGTGTGTGTGTGTGTGTCTGTGTCTGTGTCTGTGTCTGTGTGTCTGTGTATTTGAGACTCTGTGTATGTGTGTGAGTGCGTATGCGTGTGTGTGTGTGTGTGTGTGTGTTGAGTGTGTGTGTGTGTGTGTGTGTGTGTGTGTGTGTGTGTGTGTGGTGTGTGTGTGTGCGTGAGCGTGTGTGTGTGTGTGTGTGTGTGTGTGTGTGTGTACGCGCGCGCGCGCGCGCGCCGGTGCGTAGGTACGTGTTTCCAATATTAAGATCGTTTTACTAACTTTCTGAACATCTATCAGCTTGAAATGTGACAGGAGAATGCGAGTATGACTTACAAACACATACTTACTCAAACGCACACGAACACACAGGGAAACTACCACCTCCACAGTCTCCATGAAGCCCCACTGTGCACACAAACCCTCATCCTTCCACTCCCCCCCCCCCCCCCTTTAAGCCAGTGGTGTGACGATGGCCAGCAGACTGTGCACACACACACCCTCCTTCCACTCCCCCCCCCCCCCTTTAAGCCAGTGTTCTGACGATGGCCAGCAGACTGTGCACACACACCCTCCTCCTTCCACTCCCCCCCCCCCCCGCCCCTTTAAGCCAGTGGTGTGACGATGGCCAGCAGACTGTGCACACACAACCTCCTCCTTCCACTCCCCCCCACCCCCCCCCCCCCACCCTTTAAGCCAGTGGTGTGACGATGGCCAGCAGACTGTGCACACACACCCTCCTCCTTCCACTCCCCCCCCCCCCCTTTAAGCCAGTGTTGTGACGATGGCCAGCAGACTGTGCACACACACCCTCCTCCCTCCACTCCCCCCCCCCCTTTAAGCCAGTGGTGTGACGATGGCCAGCAGACTGTCACACACCCTCCTCCTTCCACTCCCCCCCCCCCCTTAAGCCATGGTGTGACGATGGCCAGCAGACTGTGCACACACCCTCCTCCTTCCACCCCCCCCCCCCCTTTAACCAGTGGTGTGACGATGGCCAGCAACTGTGCACCACACCCTCCTCCTTCCACTCCCCCCCCCCCCCCCTTTAACCAGTGGTGTGACGATGGCCACAGACGTGCACACACCCCCCCCTTCCACCCCCCCCCCCCCCTTTAAGCGTGGTTGACGATGGCCACAGACTGTGCACACACCCCCCTCCTTCCCCACCCCCCCCCCTTTAAGCCATGGTGGACGATGGCCAGCAACTGTGCACACACCCCTCCTCCTTCCACTCCCCCCCCCCCCCCTTTAAGCCAGTGGTGTGACGAGGCCAGCAGACTGTGCACACACCCCTCCTTCCACTCCCCCCCCCCCTTTAAGCCATGGTGTGACGATGGCCAGCAGATGTGCACACACACCCTCCTCCTCCACTCCCCCCCCCCTTTAAGCCAGTGGTGTGACGATGGCCAGCAGACTGTGCCACACACACCCTCCTCCTTCCACCCCCCCCCCCCCCTTTAAGCCAGTGGTGTGACGATGGCCAGCAGACTGTGCACACACACCCTCCCTTCCACTCCCCCCCCCCCCCTTTAAGCCAGTGGTGTGACGATGGCCAGCAGACTGTGCACACACCCCCTCCTCCTTCCCCCCCCCCCCCCCTTTAAGCCAGTGGTGTGACGATGGCCAGCAGACTGTGCACACACACCCCCTCCTTCCACTCCCCCCCCCCCCCTTTAAGCCAGTGTGTGACGATGGCCAGCAGACTGTGCACACACACCCTCCTCCTTCCACTCCCCCCCCCCTTTAAGCCAGTGGTGTGACGATGGCCACAGACTGTGCACACACCCCCTCCTCCTTCCACTCCCCCCCCCCCTTTAAGCCATGGTGTGACGATGGCCAGCAGACTGTGCACACACCCTCCTCCTTCCACTCCCCCCCCCCCTTAAGCCAGTGGTGTGACGATGGCCGCAGACTGTGCACACACCCCTCCTCCTTCCACTCCCCCCCCCCCCTTTAAGCCAGTGGTGTGACGATGGCCACAGACTGTGACACACCCCCCCCTTTCCACCTCCCCCCCCCCCCCTTTAAGCCAGTGGTGTGACGATGGCCAGCAGACTGTGACACACCCCCTCCTCCTTCCACCCCCCCCCCCCTTTAAGCCAGTGGTGTGACGATGGCCAGCAGACTGTGCACACACCCTCCTCCTTCCACTCCCCCCCCCCCTTTAAGCCAGTGGTGTGACGATGGCCAGCAACTGTGCACACACCCCTCCTCCTTCCACTCCCCCCCCCCCCCTTTAAGCAGTGGTGTGACGATGGCCAGCAGACTGTGCACACACCCCTCCTCCTCCACCAGTGGTGTGACGATGGCCAGCAGATTGTGCACACACACCCTCCTTCCACTCCCCCCCCCCCCCTTTAAGCCAGTGGTGTGACGATGGCCAGCAGACTGTGCACACACACCCTCCTCCTTCCACTCCCCCCCCCCCCCGTTAAGCCAGTGGTGTGACGATGGCCAACAGACTGTGCACACACCCCCTCCTCCTTCCACTCCCCCCCCCCCCCTTTAAGCCAGTGGTGTGACGATGGCCAGCAGACTGTGTACACACACCCTCCTCCTTCCACTCCCCCCCTCCCCTTTAAGCCAGTGGTGTGACGATGGCCTGCAGACTGTGTACACACACACCCTCCTCCTTCCACTCCCCCCCCCCCTTTAAGCCAGTGGTGTGACGATGGCCAGCAGACTGTGTACACACCCTCCTCCTTCCACTCCCCCCCCCCTTTAAGCCAGTGGTGTGACGATGGCCAGCAGACTGTGTACACACACCCCCTCCTCCTTCCACTCCCCCCCCCTTTAAGCCAGTGGTGTGACTATGGCCAGCAGACTGTGCACACACCCTCCTCCTTCCACTCCCCCCCCACCCCTTTAAGCCAGTGGTGTGACGATGGCCAGCAGACTGTGCATAAACACACTCCTCCTTCCACTCCCCCCCCCCCCCTTTAAGCCAGTGGTGTGACGATGGCCAGCAGACTGTGCACACACACCCTCCTCATTCCAATCCCACCCCCCCCCCTTTAAGCCAGTGGTGTGACGATGGCCAGCAGACTGTGCACACACCCCCTCCTCCTTCCACTCCCACCCCCCCCCCCCCTTTAAGCCAATGGTGTGACGATGGCCAGCAGACTGTGCACACACACCCTCCTCATTCCACTCCCCCCCCCCCCCCTTTAAGCCAGTGGTGTGACGATGGCCAGCAGACTGTGCACACACACACCCTCCTCCTTCCACTCCCTCCCTCCCCCATTAAGCCAGTGGTGTGACGATGGCCAGCAGACTGTGTACACACACCCTCCTCCTTCCACTCCCCCCCCTTTAAGCCAGTGGTGTGACGATGGCCAGCAGACTGTGCACACACATCCTCCTCCTTCCACTCCCCCCCCCCCCCTTTTAAGCCAGTGGTGTGACGATGGTCAGCAGACTGTGCACACACACCTTCCTCCTTCCACTCTCCGCCCCCCCCCTTTAAGCCAGTGGTGTGACGATGGCCAGCAGACTGTGCACACACACCCTCCTCCTTCCACCCCCCCCGTCCCCCTTTAAGCCAGTGGTGTGACGATGGCCAGCAGACTGTGCACACACACCCTCCTCCTTCCACTCCCCCCCCCCCTTTAAGCCAGTGGTGTGACGATGGCCAGCAGAATGTGCACACACACCCTCCTATATATACACTAGTGTGGAAAGTGCAGAGTTTGAACTATATGCATCTGCCAATGTGGACTGTGTAATTCCGAATCTGCCGACCATCTGATAAGCTGAGAAGAAAAAGTGGTTGCGAACTACATTATTAGCATTTCTGAAGAAAGCAAGACTTTTATATCAGTTTTATTGTACCTGAATGGTGTGTGAGCACGCTCAGAAACCTCCTGTGGTGTAGATAAAGCTTCGGTGACACTTGCCACAAGCGTGTTACGTAACTTTGTGAATTTAACTTTTGTGCTTTTTCATATTCATTATCCTTTTTCATTGAGCATTGTTGGATTTGGTGTGTAAGTGTGTTGTATCACACTTATTTGTAGTTTTGACTTGCTTGTTTCTCATTTTCATTATCCTTTTGAATTGAAGATAGTTGTTGTGTGTGTATACCATACGGACACATTGAGTTTGTATTCAAGTGTATCCTTGCTATATTTGTTTTAGTTGCACAAATGGTGCAATCATCTTCAAAGTGGCCACAGGAAGACGGACTACGTATTGGACATCTTAATATAAACCATATACAAAACAAGTTACAGGAGGTACCCACTATACTGTATAATCAAGACAAACCCTTTCATATATTTGGCTTCACTGAATCAAGACTTTCAGATATTGTCCCTAATGCCACTGTCTTAATCTCTGGCTACAATATTGTACGCAGAGATCCCACCGAATCCAAATCTACAGGCATATTACTTTACGTTCATGAAACATTAAATGCCCAACGTTTGTATGATCTTGAAAGTTTTGGAATTGAAGCAGTTTGGTTAGTAATCAAGTTGAAGAGAACAAAACCCATCAAAATAGGATTTGTATATCGAAACCCAGCGGAAAATGCTGGTTGGATGGACAAGTTTACGGCCATGATGGATGCAGCATCGCTTGATGCCACAGAATTAATGCTTTTAGGTGATTTCAACATTGATCTATTGAAGGGCCAAACATCGTGGTCAGATAGGACCACCTCATACAACTTATCCCAAATTATAGACATGCCAACCAGAGTAACACTCACTAGCAAAACATTAATTGACCACATCTATCTTCTGAACCACAAAACGTCATTGAGAAATGTGTGCCTTTGAATGGATGCAGCGACCACTTTCCAGTATGCATTACGTGGAAAAGAAGTGGAATCAAAATTCCTAAAACTGGCCACAAACACATCACTTACAGATCTTTCGGACACTTCCACGAAGATACCTTTCTCACTGACCTCATGAATTCCCCCTTTATAAATGTTTATAATTACACTGATCCAGAGAAAGCGCTTGAGTATTGGCTACACACGTTTAATTCTGTTTATGACAAGCATGCGCCATTCAAAACGCGTCGAGTTAAACATAGTGCACAACCAAAGTGGATGACTGATGAAATACAAGCTGCTTGTTTCTTACGCGACGATCTGCT
>CM065716.1:3075628-3078128 GCA_033310375.1 Conus canariensis
TCACACACCTTAACTGTCAAAAACCTGTCTGTCACGACACCTACAATTCAACTGTCACAAGACAAACATCACACACCTTAACTGTCAAAAACCTGTCTGTCACGACACCTACAATTCAACTTTCACAGGACAAACATCACACACCTTAACTGTCACAGGACAAACATCACACACCTTAACTGTCACAGGACAAACATCACACACTTTAACTGTCACAGGACAAACATCACACACCTTAACTGTCAAAACCGTGTTTGTCACGACACCTACAATTCAACTGTCACAAGACAAACATCACACACCTTAACTGTCACAGGACAAACATCACACACCTTAACTGTCAAAAACCTGTCTGTCACGACACCTACAATTCAACTGTCACAGGACAAACATCACACACCTTAACTGTCAAAAACCTGTCTGTCACAACACCTACAATTCAACTGTCACAGGACAAACATCACACACCTTAACTGTCAAAAACCTGTCTGTCACGACACCTACAATCCAACTGTCACAGGACAAACATCACACACCTTAACTGTCAAAAACGTGTTTGTCACGACACCTACAATTCAACTGTCACAGGACAAACATCACACACCTTAACTGCCACAGGACAAACATCACACACCTTAACTGTCAAAACCGTGTTTGTCACGACACCTACAATTCAACTGTCACAGGACAAACATCACACACCTTAACTGTCACAGGACAAACATCACACACCTTAACTGTCAAAAACCTGTCTGTCACGACACCTACAATTCAACTGTCACAGGACAAACATTACACACCTTAACTGTCAAAACCCTGTCTGTCACAACACCTACAATTCAACTGTCACAGGACAAACATCACACACCTTAACTGTCAAAAACGTGTCTGTCACGACACCTACAATTCAACTGTCACAGGACAAACATCACACACCTTAACTGTCAAAAACCTGTCTGTCACGACACC
This sequence comes from Conus canariensis, assembly GCA_033310375.1. Lineage (NCBI taxonomy): Eukaryota > Metazoa > Mollusca > Gastropoda > Neogastropoda > Conidae > Conus > Conus canariensis. Next base: position 3,076,598 of record CM065716.1, read on the forward strand.
TACAATTCAACTGTCACAGGACAAACATTACACACCTTAACTGTCAAAAACGTGTTTGTCACGACACCTACAATTCAACTGTCACAGGACAAACATCACACACCTTAACTGTCAAAAACGTGTTTGTCACGACACCTACAATTCAACTGTCACAGGACAAACATCACACACCTTAACTGTCAAAAACCTGTCTGTCACGACACCTACAATTCAACTGTCACAGGACAAACATCACACACCTTAACTGTCAAAAACCTGTCTGTCACGACACCTACAATTCAACTGTCACAGGACAAACATCACACACCTTAACTGTCAAAAACGTGTTTGTCACGACACCTACAATTCAACTGTCACAGGACAAACACCACACACCTTAACTGTCAAAACCCTGTCTGTCACAACACCTACAATTCAACTGTCACAGGACAAACATCACACACACCTTAACTGTCAAAAACCTGTCTGTCACGACACCTACAATTCAACTGTCACAGGACAAACATCACACACCTTAACTGTCAAAAACGTGTTTGTCACGACACCTACAATTCAACTGTCACAGGACAAACATCACACACCTTAACTGTCAAAAACGTGTTTGTCACGACACCTACAATTCAACTGTCACAGGACAAACATCACACACCTTAACTGTCAAAAACGTGTTTGTCACGACACCTACAATTCAACTGTCACAGGACAAACATCACACACCTTAACTGTCAAAGACGTGTTTGTCACGACACCTACAATTCAACTGTCACAGGACAAACATCAACAACCTTAACTGTCCAAAACGTGATTGTCACGACACCTACAATTCAACTTTCACAGGACAAACATAAAACATCATACCTGGCAAAAACGTGGCTGTCAAGACACCTAGAATTCAACTTTCACAGGACAAACATCACACATCTTGACTGTCAAAAACGTATCTGTCACGACACCTAGAACTCAACTGTCACAGACAAACATCACACATCTTAACTGTCAAAAACGTCTTCCTCCAAAGATAAAATCCAGTTTGTAAACCACCTGCGTGAACCTGGTTAGCATCGCGGACTCCCGCCTTGGAGGTCCTTGGTTCGATTCCCATCAGAGCCATGAGTGATTTTTCTGCCCCGACCGGCTCCTTTCCAGAGTTGAGTTTGCTGTGGGCTCAGTTGGGAAGACTGGGACCACACTATCGAATTTCATCCACTAAAGGGAATGCATCTCTAAGAGTGTCGTTCCTAAACAACGCTGCTGGTGTCTGTATATCTCGGGCCTGATTGATGCCGGGATATATTATGAAATCCGAATCCTGAATGATATTCTGACATCTCTTGATGACGACAAAGTATCTGTTCTTCTTCTTCTCGACCTGTCTGCTGCTTTCGACACAATTGATCACGAAATACTCCTTTCACGTCTGAGCACAAACTTTGGCGTATGTGGCATTGCACTAAATTGGTTTAGATCGTATCTGTCAAACAGATAGCAGTTCGTCCTTATTAACGAGAAACGGTCTTCTAAAATGTCATCA
>CM065716.1:3088128-3095628 GCA_033310375.1 Conus canariensis
CTATTGATTGATCCACCCTACTACAATCCACTGTCACCCCTATTGATTGATCACCACTACAATCCACTGTCACCCCTTTGATTGATCACCCACTACAATCCACTGTCACCCCTATTCATTGATCACCACTACAATCCACTGTCACCCCTATTGATTGATCACCCACTACAATCCACTGTCACCCCTATTCATTGATCACCACTACAATCCACTGTCACCCTTATTCACTGATCACCACTACAATCCACTGTCACCCCTATTCATGATCACTCCACTATACATCTACAATCCACTGTCACCCCTATTCATTGATCACCCTTACAATCCACTGTCACCCCTATTCATTGATCACCACTACAATCCACTGTCACCCCTATTCATTGATCACCACTACAATCCACTGTCACCCCATTCATGATCACCACTACAATCCACTGTCACCCCTATTCATGATCACCACTACAATCCACTGTCACCCCTATTCATTGATCACCACTACAATCCACTGTCACCCCTATTATTGATCACCACTACAATCCACTGTCACCCCTATTCATTGATCACCACTACAATCCACTGTCACCCCTATTCATTGATCACCACTACAATCACTGTCACCCCTATTGCATTGATCACCACTACAATCATGATCACCTACTCACTGTACACAACCCACTATTCCCCTATTCATGATCACCACTACAATCCACTGTCACCCCTATTCACTGATCACCACTACAATCCACTGTCACCCTATTCATTGATCACCACTACAATCCACTGTCACCCCTATGATTGATCACCACTACAATCCACTGTCACCCCTATTCACTGATCACCACTACAATCCACTGTCACCCCTATTCATTGATCACCACTACAATCCACTGTCACCCCTATTCATTGATCACCACTACAATCCACTGTCACCCCTATTCATGATCACCACTACAATCCACTGTCACCCCTATTCATTGATCACCCTACTACAATCCACTGTCACCCCTATTCATTGATCACCACTACAATCCACTGTCACCCCTATTGATTGATCACCACTACAATCCACTGTCACCCCTATTCATTGATCACCCACTACAATCCACTGTCACCCCCATCATTGATCACCACTACAATCCACTGTCACCCCTATTCATTGATCACCACTACAATCCACTGTCACCCCTATTCCTTGATCACCACTACAATCCACTGTCACCCCTATTCATTGATCACCACTACAATCCACTGTCACCCCTATTGATTATCCACCCACTACAATCACTGTCACCCCTATTATTGATCACCACTACAATCCACTTCACCCCTATTCATTGATATCCACCCACTACAATCCACTATCACCCCTATTCATTGATCACCACTACAATCCACTGTCACCCCTATTCATTGATCCACCACTACAATCCACTGTCACCCCTATTGATTGATCACCACTACAATCCACTGTCACCCCTATATTGATCACCCTACAATCCACTTCACCCTATTCATTGATCACCACGTACAATCCACTGTCACCCCTATTGATTGATCACCACTACAATCCACTGTCACCCCTATTGATTGATCCACCCGCTACAATCCACTGTCACCCCTATTGATTGATCCACCACTACAATCCACTGTCACCCCTATTCATTGATCACCACTACAATCCACTGTCACCCCTATTGATTGATCCACCCCTACAATCCACTGTCACCCCTATTCATTGATCACCACTACAATCCACTGTCACCCCTATTCATTGATCACCACTACAATCCACTGTCACCCCTATTCATTGATCACCACTACAATCCACTATCACCCCTATTCATTGATCACCACTACAATCCACTGTCACCCCTATTCATTGATCACCACTACAATCCACTATCACCCCTATTCATTGATCACCACTACAATCCACTATCACCCCTATTGATTGATCACCACTACAATCCACTATCACCCCTATTCATTGATCACCACTACAATCCACTGTCACCCCTATTCATTGATCACCACTACAATCCACTATCACCCCTATTGATTGATCACCACTACAATCCACTATCACCCTTATTCATTGATCACCACTACAATCTTCACCCCTATTCATTGATCCACCCACGCACGTTGTTCCCCGCTGTGACGTCAGGTTGTAGACGGCGAAGGCACCACTACTCCCCTCCCCACTCCCCTCCCCGCCCTCTGGTAGATAGCAGTAGCCTAATGCCAGTGCTCCGTCTGAATGTCTGTTTCCATGTATCGCAGACACATCATCACACACCCCCCCCCCCCTCCCCTCTCTCTTTCCTTGTTGCATTCGCCTGCCTTTTTTGTTTCATTGTGTGTTGGGTTTTTTTTTTTTCGTTTTGTTCATTTGTTTGTTCTTTATTTTGTGACTTCGGAAATGAAATACTTCAGCTAGTTTTTGTTTTTTTTTCTCTCTGAAAATGGAAAGGAAAAATTAGTAAAAGAAATATATCGGTTTGTAAGGTTTTCTGTTATTCTTTCATATTGAGAGAGTGGGTTTATTGTCATATTGATTGTTTTAGGTTCGGGTTTGCGCAAAAACAAAAATAAGAAAAATCAGATGTCTCTCGTCAAGAAGAAAATAAGAGAGAGAGAGAGAGAGAGAGAGGGGGGGGGGCAGGAGAGAAGAGAGAGAGAGAGAGAGAGAGAGAGAGAGAGAGAGAGAGAGAGAGGAGACAGACAGACAGACAGACAGACAGACAGACAGACAGAGATGTATGTGGGTGTCTTTCTTTAACTAGAAAGCAGAGATCAAATTCGCTGACAAGCAAGCGTAACCCTCCATCTTCCAACCCCCCCCCCCCCCGCCTCCTCCCCCCACCTCCAACATTAATCCCTCAGCAATGAATGAATCCGTATTCATGTCCATCAGCCAATTGCAATGAACCTCAAGTGACTGGTCATCCTGCGTAATAAGACAGACACAAGTTCATGGCAGCACAACACTTTCGCATGCAACACTACAACTATCGCCGCTTCCAGTGTGCCTGTTGTAACTTCGGTCAAGACGTATGTCTTTCAAAGGAGAGGCGGAATAGACAGCGATGGATAGTCTGCCAGCATGGTGTGACAGTGGGGATGGTACGTGTTGCCACTGCTCTTGGTTCTTAGGTACAACGCAACGGGGTAGGTCCACTTACCTTTTTTTTTTTTTTTGCTGTCCCATTTTCTGGGCCACCTCAGTGGCATTGCACCCACACCGCTCATTCCAATCCTCCTGTCCACAGCCACAGCCCAGCCCAGCCCGCCGCAGCCCCGGCACCGGCAATCCACAGGGAGCAGTCAATGTCAAGTCATCATGAGGCAACCCATTGGAGGAGACACTGCATTGCTACCGATTCACTTCGGTGGTGTTCAGTGGTGCCTGTTCTGATCCAACATACGCAGGATACCACCTTTTAAGCCCCCTACTGACAACAATAATTACTTAGTCATGGAGCAGGCAAGAGTGAGCTCTCTCCCTCCGGAGGTCGCAACCACTTCCGTTCAACGACAGCCCCCATGAACTTGACGATACCGGTGACCCCGATGGAATAAAACCAAGGCCACAGACGTGGAGAAGACCAGAGCCCTCTCTCATCAGTCATGCGCCACATGGTAGAGGAGATGTAAGCCGTCCTGTACTGTAAGCTGTATGTCCAGGATTTCTTCAGTCTGCCTGAAGGTACCCACTTTCCCGTTTACTCTGTACAATGGCCATGGACAGGGAGTCTTAGAGAGATAGGTTACGTGCCAACACCAGCAAGCTACTGTACAATAGCCATTAATACGGAGTCTTGGAGAGAGAGAGACAACATGTCAACACCAGCAAGCTACTGTACAATGGCCACTAACAGGGAGTCTTGGAGAGATAGATACAAGCTTACAGCCCTTGTTAATAAAACTGTTGACACAGTGGTATAATGTTCTTCACCTTCATCCTTGGGAACAGCGATGGAAATCGTAGTTGCTGTGCCAGATTTAACCCTTCGCCCCCCCCCCTCCCCATATCTCCCATCTTTGCTGTCCTTCCCCTACTGAACGACCATTCTGTCACACTGCACCAGTTTAGTTGCCACATCAAAAAACCACGATGTTCTTTCAACGCCCATCGTCCTCCGAATTGGATGAAGATAACTGACAGCTCGTTCATTTTCGTTGTCCTGAGTGTTGTGTATCTTGCCTGAAGAAGACCTAAGAGGTCGAAACGTGTCGTGTTTTGTCTTGATTCGTTTGTCAACGTTTTTCTGGCCGGATGTTTGTCAGTAACCTCACAATTTCACTATTGTGTTATCAGGAACCATCTATATTGTTTGCCACTAGCTAGGCCTCCAAAGCATGTCTCTAATGTCCAGCCCTACACAAACAAAAAGAAAAAGAAAGACAAAGAAAGGAAATAAGGAACGACGTAGACGGAAAAGAAGGAAGGAAGGTGAACATGGAGGATGGAGAGGGGAGGAGACATGACCAAGGAATGAAAAACGACGAGGAAAAAGAAGTGAAAATGTTAAAAGAAAGAAAATGATTCCCAAAGACTCCAAAGGGAGAAGGGGGAAGAGAAACTTGGATAGCTGCATTTACATAAACAACAATGCACCCAGAGTTCACAAACAACAATGCACCCAGAGTTCACAAACAACAATGTACCCAGAGTTCAAGCATCGCCAATATTCATGAGGCATCGACTGTATTTAAAATCATGGCTTTTGTTTTCTCTATAGAAGTTCATTTTCGGACAAAAATGATAATCGACAAAAGAAACTTCTTCCTACACAATGTCAGTCATTGTGCCGCTCACATATCTTAAAAAGGATTGGTTGATTCGTCTTTGGATTATGAGACAACAAGTGTTGAAAGTGACAGTTTTCTCTCTCTCTCTCTCTCTCTCCTCTCTCTCTCTCTCTCTCTCTCTCTCTCTCTCTCTCTCTCATCACACACACACACACACACACACACACACACACACACACACACACACACACACACACACACACACACACACACACACTAATCTACGTATTAGAACTCTTAATCATAAACTCTCTCTCTCTCTCTCTCTCTCTCTCTCTCTCTCTCTCTCTCTCTGAGAGAAGAAAATTAACTACCATATTTGGACAGAGGACACCGCTACGTCACGAGGAAGATGATGCGATTAACGATTTCGTCATTCGATCATAATATCATACACCCTGCGTAGGCAAGGCACCACCAGTTTTGTCCATCTGTGACATCGGCGTGGGAGTGAAGACTGGAGGATCTGATACCCCCTCCTCCCACCCTCTCCCCCTCCTCCCACCCTCTCCCCTCTCCTCCCACCCTCTCCCTCTCCTCCCACCCTCTCCCCCCTCCTCCCACCCTCTCCCCTCTCCTCCCACCCTCTCCCCTCCTCCCACCCTCTCCCCCTCCTCCCACCCTCTCCCCCCTCCTCCCACCCTCTCCCCCTCCTCCCACCCTCTCCCCCCTCCTCCCCCCCTCTCCCCCTCCCCCCCCCCTCTCCCCCCTCCTCCCCCCTCTCCCCCCTCCTCCCACCCTCTCCCCCCTCCTCCCAACCTTCCCCTTCTGTCCTTTCCTAGCCCCCACCCCATCCCGTCTGCTGGCATTTAGCCACGTTCAGAACTCTAACGGCAATACACCGATAAGGCTTCATCAGTCTGCTGGCATTTAGCCACGTTCAGAACTCGAACGGCAATACACCGATAAGGCTTCATCAGTCTGCTGGCATTTAGCCACGTTCAGAACTCGAACGGCAATACACCGATAAGGCTTCATCAGTCTGCTGGCATTTAGCCACGTTCAGAACTCGAACGGCAATACACCGATAAGGCTTCATCAGTCTGCTGACATTTAGCCACGTTCAGAACTCGAACGGCAATACACCGATAAGGCTTCATCAGTCTGCTGGCATTTAGCCACGTTCAGAACTCTAACGGTAATACACCGATAAAGCTTCATCAGTCTGCTATAGACAGACGCTCTAACGGTAATACACCGATAAGGCTTCATCAGTCTGCTGGCATTTAGCCACGTTCAGAACTCTAACGGCAATACACCGATAAGGCTTCATCAGTCTGCTATAGACAGACGCTCTAACGGCAATACACCGATAAGGCTTCATCAGTCTGCTATAGACAGACGCTCTAACGGCAATACACCGATAAGGCTTCATCAGTCTGCTGTAGACAGACGCTCTAACGGCAATACACCGATAAGGCTTCATCAGTCTGCTGTAGACAGACGCTCTAACGGTAATACACCGATAAGGCTTCATCAGTCTGCTGTAGACAGACGCTCTAACGGCAATACACCGATAAGGCTTCATCAGTCTGCTATAGACAGACGCTCTAACGGCAATACACCGATAAGGCTTCATCAGTCTGCTATAGACAGACGCTCTAACGGCAATACACCGATAAGGCTTCATCAGTCTGCTATAGACAGACGCTCTAACGGCAATACACCGATAAGGCTTCATCAGTCTGCTATAGACAGACGCTCTAACGGCAATACACCGATAAGGCTTCATCAGTCTGCTGTAGACAGACGCTCTAACGGCAATACACCGATAAGGCTTCATCAGTCTGCTATAGACAGACGCTCTAACGGCAATACCTCGATAAGGCTTCATCAGTCTGCTATAGACAGACGCTCTAACGGCAATACCTCGATAAGGCTTCATCAGTCTGCTGTGGACAGACGGTCTGTGTGACATGTCTGTATTCCAGCCGACGCTCTCTTACTGTCGTCTGTTCGCCACAAACCAATCCCTGGTTTTTACAGCCTGTATGACTCTACAGAGCGGACAGGAGGATTAGATAGATAGTGGTGGAAAAAACCTAAACCACACACACACAGAACAGACAGACACGCAGACACAGACACACAGACACAGACACAGACAGACAGACAGACAGACAGACAGACAGACACACACACACACACACACACACCACACACACACATACACACACACACACACACACACACACATACACACACACACGTTCAAACTATAACCGTAGTACATCGATAAGGATTCATACGTCTGCAGCAGACAGACGGTCTCTTTGGCCTATCTGTATCCAGCCAGCCCTCTCTACAGACATTCTCTTTGGCATATCTGTATTCCAACCATCCCTCTCTACAGACGGTCTCTTTGGCCTATCTGTATTCCAGCCAGCCCTCTCTACAGACGGTCTCTTTGGCCTATCTGTATTCCAGCCATCCCTCTCTACAGACGGTCTCTTTGGCCTATCTGTATTCCAGCCATCCCTCTCTACAGACGGTCTCTTTGGCCTATCTGTATTCCAGCCAGCCCTCTCTACAGACGGTCTCTTTGGCATATCTGTATTCCAGCCAGCCCTCTCTACAGACGGTCTCTTTGGCCTATCTGTATTCCAGCCAACCCTCTTTACAGACGTTCTCTTTGGCATATCTGTATTTCAACCATCCCTCTCTACAGACATTCTCTTTGGCCTA
>CM065716.1:3103128-3106066 GCA_033310375.1 Conus canariensis
CTCCTCCCCTCCTCCTCCTCCTCCTCCTCTCCTCCTTCCCTCTCCTCCCCTCCTCCTCCTCCCTCCTCCTCCTCTCCTCCTCCCTCCTCCTCCTCTCCTCCCCTCCTCCCCTCCTCCCTCCTCCTCCTCCTCCCTCTCCTCCTCCTCCCCTTCCTCCTCCTCCCCCTCATCCACCTCCTCCTCTCCCTCCTCCTCCACCTCCTCCTCCTCCCCCTCATCCACCTCCTCCTCCTCCTCCTCTTCCTCCTTCTCCTCCTGCTCCTCCTCTCCCTCCTCCTCCACCTCCTCCTCCTCCCCCTCATCCACCTCCTCCTCCTCCTCTTCCTCCTTCTCCTCCTGCTCCTCCTCTCCCTCCTCCTCCACCTCCTCCACCTATCCTGCAGTCTCATGCCCACTTTTCCCGCCTGCTGCCTCCCATTTCGCAGACAGAAAGTCTAGTTGATGCCCCTCCCCCCCTCCCCCATGCCCCCCTTCCCTGCCTACCACCCCCTCACCCGCTCCCCTCCACACCTAGTCTTGGCTCCTTTCCCCCAATATCTCCTCTCCCCATTCTGAAAAGTGCACGTTCCGCCCTCCCCCATCCCCCCTTCCCCCCTCCCCCTTTCTCCAAAGGGCCATCTCCCATGTCGCAGACACAAAGCCCAGTTAAGCCAAACCAAAGAACATGTCCACCAGTTATATGTCTCTGCCTCTTTGTCTCTGTCTCTAACTCTCTGTCTGTCTCTCTTTTGCCCCCCCCCTCCCCCCCCCTCCCCCAATTTCATCTCACTTTGCTTAATACCTTCTACGTATTTTCATGCCTTACGAAAAATGATTACATGTTGTGCCTTGCTCTCTCTCTCTCTCTCTCTCTCTCTCTCCTCTCTCTCTCTCCTCTCTCTCTCTCTCCTCTCTCTCTCTCTCTCCTCTCTCTCTCTCTATGCGTGCGAGCGTGCGTGTATGTGTGTGTTCAAAACTATGTACGCACTTTGTCATATTCACTTCTGTCTGTTTTCATACATGCCAATCTTGTACGTTGTAGTACATAATTTACATATGTTCACCCAGCCCACCTCACTCCCTACCCCCACTCTCTCCTTCCTCTTCATTATTGTTATTCTCATTTTTATTTCTATTCTTTTTATTATTATTTCTTTTTTGTTTATTATTATTCTTATTTTTTTTTGTTTTGTTTTCATTTCTCTTCTATTTTCATTTGATGTTCCTCTATGATTACATGACCGCTTTGCTTGCTTCTTTGCTTTCTTACATTAATTGATTTCACTGCATGTTGTAGTCCCTACTCAGGGCGAGGACTGGATGTAAAAAAGCACGTCAGTGCTTATCTATTATCCTCGTAAATAAAGAATTTTGTCTTGTCTTGTCTTGTCTTGTCTGTCTGTCTGTCTGTCCGTCTGTCTGTCTGCCTCTGTCTATGTCTCTCTCTCTGTCTCTCTGTCTTTCTCTGTCTCTCTCTCTGTCTCTGTCTCTGTCTCTCTCTCTCTCTCTCTCTCTCTCTCTCTCTCTCTCAGTGCTATCGCTCTTTCTCTTAGTTCTCTCAGCTCCCTCTCTCTCTCTCTCTCTCTCTCCTCTCTCCTCTCTCTCTCTCTGCTCCTCTCTCTTCTTTTCTCTCTCTCTGCTCTCTCTCTCTGTGTCTTTCTCCTCTTTTCTCTCTGTCTCTGTCTTCTCTGCTCTCTCTCTCTCTCTCTCTCTCTCTCTCTCTCTCTCTCTCTCTCTCATGCTCTCTCCTCTTCTCTTCTCTCTCCTCTCTGTCTCCCTCTCTCTCTCCTCTTCTCTTAGTCTCTCTTCTCTCTCTGTCTGCCTCCCTCCCCCTCTTCGTCTCTCTGTCTCTCTGTCTCTCTGCCTCTCTCTCTGTCTCTCTCTCTCTGTCTCTCTGTCTCTCTCACCCCCCACACCACCCACCTTCCCCCATCCCCGGATGTAGCCGTGCAGGGTTAATGCCACTCTAGTGGCGGAGACGATGTGATTAGTTAAACATGTTTTAGTTCAAATGGCGAGAGGCTTTTCTGAATGACAAAGAGACAACCCAACAAACGAGGTGAACAAAGACAGGCAGTATGGTGATCGCACAGAGAGTTAGAGGGGGGCGGGGGGGGGGGGGGTAGTGATAGGAGATGTAGTGATCGTACAGGGAAATAGCGAGGAGCGGAGTCACAGTCGCACAGAACATGGAATAGCAAAGTCTGGCAGGCGAAGAACATGAATCACTTAACGTCGATCAAACAGAGAGCGTGACGTCTTCAGTCTGACGTCACGGTAGGGGTGTGCGTGGGCGGATCAATAGACAGGGGGGGGGGGGGGAGGGGGGAGGGGGGGGGAGGGGTGGGGGGGAGGGGGGAGGGGGGACAGGGGGGGGGGGAAGGAGAGGGGAGACAGGGGTGGGGGGAAGGAGAGGGGAGACAGGTGAGGGGAAGGAGAGGGGAGACAGGGGTGAGGGGGGAAGGAGAGGGGAGACAGGGTGAGGGGAAGGAGAGGGGAGACAGGGGTGGGGGGGAAGGAGAGGGGAGACAGGGGTGGGGGGAGGAAGGAGAGGGGAGACAGGGGTGGGGAAGGAGAGGGGAGACAGGGTGGGGGGAAGGAGAGGGAGACAGGGGTGAGGAAAGGAGAGGGAGACAGGGTGAGGGGGGGAAGGAGAGGGGAGACAGGGGGGGGGGAAGGAGAGGGGAGACAGGGGTGAGGGGAAGGAGAGGGGAGACAGGGGGAGGGGGGAAGGAGAGGGGAGACAGGGGTGGGGGGAAGGAGAGGGAGACAGGGGTGAGGGGAGGAGGAGAGGGGAGACAGGGGTGGGGAGGAGAGGGGAGACAGGGGTGAGGGGGAGGAGAGGGAGACAGGGGTGAGGGGAAGGAGAGGGGAGACAGGGGTAGGGGGGGAAGGAGAGGGGAGACAGGGGTGAGGGGAAGGAGAGGGGAGACAGGGGTGGGGGGAAGGAGGGGAGACA
>CM065716.1:3121166-3133666 GCA_033310375.1 Conus canariensis
AATGTATCAACCAAGTAACCAATCTGACTAAACAAGTTAAGCATCTGTATTAAAAGGAAGATTCAACTTCATAACGTAATGCCTGAATACTGTACAGGGCTGGATCTTGGAAAAAAAAATAGGGACGGGAGTGTGTGTGTGTGTGTGTGTGTGTGTGTGTGTGTGTGTGTGTGTGTGTGTGTGTGTGTGTGTGTGTGTGTGTGTGTGTGTGTGTGTGTGTGTGTGTGTGTGTGTGTGTGTGTGTGTGTGTGTGTGTGTGTGTGTGTGTGTGTGTGTGTGTGTGTGTGTGTGCCTGCCTGTGTCTGTGTGTCTGTATGTCTAAGTGCTATAATGAAAGTTCAAATCTGACGGACGGAGAGGAAAATAATAGATCCCCTTCTCGCCATTAAATTCACTTTAACAGAAAAACGAAGGGCTATTCTCCCCACCACATGGACAACAACAGATGAGTCATTTTCGTTCTTTGTTTGTACTGTCTTAAATGTTAAATGTGATTCATTTTTTCGCCTGAAGAAGACCCAAGAGGTTGAAATGCATCGTGTCTTGTCATGTGCTTTGTTTGTCAATGTCATTGGCGGTAACTAACACCCTCTCTTTCTAAATTTTGCTTCGTTCGCCGCCGTCAGTCACTCCATTTTGAAACTTTAACAGAAAAACGAAATTAAACATGGATCGAACCCAAAATCTAAACGCCTTTATAGCATGAATGACCATGCATGAACGAGCCGCCGATGTAGCGGTCAACGTCGTTGACCGCTACATCGGCGGCTCGTGTCCCATCAGGGCCACTTATTTGCTTGATACTTCAGTCCTAGCCGGCTCCAATCCAAAGCCGATTGTGCTTTCGTGCTGTCCTCTCTTGTAATGTCCTTTATAATGTCCTCTACACTTCTATGCCCGTGTTTCATGTCTATGGCGAAGTCGGTATTCACAAGGTTTCAAAGTGAGGTGATTGTTAGGCGGAAACTGAAACAAACTCAAAAGAAAAAAAAAATACTATTCCGGTGGAGGAAAGGGACAAGCAAAATTACAAGACAAAACACGACGCGTTTCGACCTCTTTGGTTTTCTTCAGTCAAAATAAACGACATTCAGGAATGAAAACCAAGAACGAGTAAACACTGATCTCTTCAACGTGGCTCAAAATAGACGTTGAATGGTTTAACAAAATGGGCGTTGAATGGTTTAACAAAATGGGCGTTGAATGGTTTAACAAAATGGACATTGAATGGTATGTTAAAACAAAATGGACGTTGAATGGTTTTAAACAAAATGGACGTTGAATGGTTTAACAAAATAGACGTTGAATGGTTTACCAAAATAGACGTTGAATGGTTTAACAAAATTGAGACGTTGAATGGTTTACCAAAATGGACGTTGAATGTTCAAAATGGCGTTGAATGATTCAACATTCCATTTATTTTGCGCCTATTTGAGGAGATAAGTGATTGCTCGTTCTTCGTATGCATGGTCCTGAATGTTGTTTATCTTGACTGAAGAAGACCAGCGAGGTCGAAACGCGTCGTATTTTGTCTTGTAATTTGTTTGTCTCTTTCGTCCGGCAGAATACCTTTCTTTTTTCTTTTAATTTTGTTTCCATTTCCGCCTGCAGTGACCTCACTTTGAAACTGACCAATACTGACTTCGCCTTGGACTCTCCCTATGGGCACAGAAGTGTAGAGCGAATGTTTGTTTTGTTGTAAGTTTGTTACAGTATTGGTAGGTTCATGGGGACTGTCGGTGGATGAATATAGGCAGCGCCCTCTCAAGGGAGATCATTCATTCACGCTAGCTGTGTGAGTGAACAGTAATTGTCCCTTACAGGGTTGGATGAACATCCTATTAGCTGGAGGTCCCTCCAGACATACTCCTGGGACCAGGGGCGATGGGGAGTCATGGTATCAGTTACATTGGTTCTGATTCAGTGCCAGGAGTGGTCGGAGGATGGTGTTTCTTTACGGGGAATGGATGGTGTATCCTTGTGCTGCCTTTGCACCAGAATTCCCGAGGTCCTTCTCCAGGCTGTTTGATGTGAGTTCGCATGACCCGATGAAGTCATTTTGGGCAGGGCCGCTCTTAGTGACCAATCTCCTGGACGATGGTGTGGCTTTGACCAGCCGTCCGCACCAGAGAAGGGGAGTGCTTGTTTGGACAGAGCCCTGGACCTTTAGAGGTCTTCCTGATGACCTCGTGGGTCACTGACCTTTCGTCTTCCTTTTCTTTCAGATGTTCAGGCTCCGAAGCGAAGGAGCATACTTCTTGGTCTCTCTACTCGGCAGCATGACATTCTGCGGCCTCATCTTCCGATCCACAGACATCGTGATACGGAGCGGTTTGCCGTGCACACAGTCTTTCTTTTTGCGCTAATTATTGCCGACAGTGGGGAAGGTTACTGGTGACACAGTCCGTATTTGAATGAGATTCAGTTTCATCAAGGTGTCACTGCGTGCGGATTAGTCCATACACGCTACACCACTTCCTCTAAAATTTGAGACCACACTGCGCATGATTTAAAGCTGACGGATAGATGTATTAAAGACTAAGACGAGAGGATTTAAGAAGAAGGTCTCGTGGCTACGACTTAGCATTAGCCTAACGCGCAGGGCAGACCTTAAGCAACCTACTTAACATTGGCTGTGCCATTATTATAATTGTATGTGTGTATGGTGAATGTACACACACACACACACACACACACACACACACACACACACACACACACACACACACACACACACACACACACACACACACACACACACACACTGTGCAGAATTTCATGAAGAAGGTAGCCTTTATTCTTTGCTTCATTTGATTCCTTCAGGTGAAGGTGGTAAACATAACACAATATGAAAGTATCAGTGCACCAAACATCAGTACATGAGATAAACCCAGACGCTTTGTATCAAACGACAAAATATTAAAACCGGCGTGCGAATGTCCGTCAGTAACTGAACATACATATATTGCATGGTGAATAAGTATTAGTTTTATCGAGAGAGAGAGAGAGAGAGAGAGAGAGAGAGAGAGAGAGAGAGAGAGAGAGAGAGAGAGAGAGAGAGAGAGAGAGTAAAACTCCGATTTAAACGATCAAATAAATGAACAAACATACCCACCCACAAATAAAAACTGACTGCAGTGTTAGCTATATTTACTTGCTTATTCTAACGGATCTGAGAGATCTTTGTTCAATAATCATCAAACGAGAGTGGAATTTGTGATTTTCGCTAAAAAAAAACAAAGTCTCAGTGAAAATGTCATTTCAAATTGAAAAAACTCTCTGTCTGTCTGTCTGTCTGTCTGTCTGTCTGTCTGTCTGTCTTCTCTCTCTGCAGCTTAAGTAAGGATTAAAAAAGATAAATCTGCTGCCTTTCCCTCCTCTTTCCCTGTATGAAATATTGATTTTTTCGATTCTAAATCCGGAAGTCGTTTTCCTTTTTTCACATAGTCGTCTATCCTGGGGTCACTTGTGCTTCGTTGCACGAGTTTTCCGTTTTAAGATGAATGTCCTTGCCCCTAGGTGGCGCTTCAGTGTAGCGGAGGTTGCCGATGTTTGCCGAAGTGGATGTTATCCCGCACAAGAGGTCTCATCTATCTGACGTGCTGAATGGCCAAGAAGCTCCATGGTGCACTCCATATAAGTCAGTATAACATTTTGTGATTGAATACGGCAGTTTACATGGCATTAGTTATAAATATTTCAGTGCAAATTCAACACAACCATTTACATGTTGTTCCAGTTGATGTCATTTTTTTTTTGTAAGCAAAAGTTGATTTTTTCTGTTGGTCGTTTATAATGTGGAACAAATGTTTTATTAGTTTCATGAACTAAGTTTTAGGTTTGAATTAGAGTGTCTAAGTTTGACTTGCTTCGGCCCATTATATGATTCCCGTTGTCGGCTGGACTATAAACAACATGACTTGATGTCTTCTCTCTGCAGGCGGTACAGCAGCCAGGAGATAGGAAGTGAGAGGAAAAGATGCCCCCTGCCACATCAGTGTACAGCAGCCAGGAGATGGGAAGTGAGAAGAAAAGATGCCCCCTGCCACATCAGTGTACAGGCTGAGTAAACCACCGACAATGTCATCTTCTGCATGAAGCTAATGGCACGACAACTGAGTGGGCGACAAGAGTGTCTGGACAATCTTCAAACATCAGATGGACGGCAGAGTCCAAGGAGACCAATACTCTACGTGGGAATATGAATTGAAAAAAGACTACAACTATGACTTCGTCTCACCCCCAACCAACGGATACGGGCCTCCCAATACAGCCTATACAAAACTATGGTCTTCTCTCTTTGTCAAAAGTGTAAAGACTTGAAAGAGGAGGGACTGGACTACATCAGACAAAAAAGGAACCGTCTGTTCGTACCGGACTCTGGGATTGCGGCGTTGGCTTTCATGAACAAAGGCAGGAAGAGAGAGCAATCAATCAAGACAAGATGAGCAATCATGCGCACAGGACAAAGAACGGTCAATCCTCACATCAGAAACAACACAGTGACCGCAGCAAGTCAGGCGGAAAATACCATCATGTGGATGACTGACCTCTGCCCTCTGATGACCAGGGACAATGGGGACCCATCGGGGGTGAGGGAAGGAGAGGAGGGGACAATGGTGGGGGAGGGGGAGGGGGGAGTTGGTCAGCTGAAAGATCTCTGTCCAGACTGGCTCCATTGTTGACCCATGGGGAAGTTGGGGGGGGGGGGGGGGGCGGAACCTGAAGGGAGGAAGGGAGTTGGTGGTTCAAAGCATCGTCTTTCATTCGATAACGAATGGTGTGTGCAGCAGCCAACAATGGCATTGTCTCATTTCACCTAATCCCGGTTCACCTGCCGGCATGTCCTGTGTGCAGCAGCCAACAATGGCATTGTCTCATTTCACCTAATCCCGGTTCACCTGCCGGCATGTCCTGTGTGCAGCAGCCAACAATGGCATTGTCTCATTTCACCTAATCCCGGTTCACCTGCCGGCATGTCCTGTGTGCAGCAGCCAACAATGGCATTGTCTCATTTCACCTAATCCCGGTTCACCTGGCGGCAGCTGCCAACAGTGGCATTGTCTCATTTCACCTAATGCCGGTTCACCTGGCGGCAGCTGCCAACAATGGCATTGTCTCATTTCACCTAATGCCGGTTCACCTGGCGGCAGCTGCCAACAGTGGCATTGTCTCATTTCACCTAAGCGGTCACCTGGCAGCTGCCACGGGCATTTCTCATTCCCTAATGCGGTTACCTGGCGGCAGCTGCCAACAATGGCATTGTCTCATTTCACCTAATCCCGGTTCACCTGCCGGCATGTCCTGTGTGCAGCAGCCACAATGGCATTGTCTCATTTCACCTAATGCCGGTTCACTTGGCGGCAGCAGCCAACAATGGCATTGTCTCATTTCACCTAATGCCGGTTCACCTGGCGGCAGCTGCCAACAATGGCATTGTCTCATTTCACCTAATGCCGGTTCACCTGGCGGCAGCAGCCAACAATGGCATTGTCTCATTTCACCTAATGCCGGTTCACCTGGCCGCATGTCCTGTAAGCAGCAGCCAGCAAACTGTTTTTGGCTTGTGGAGCGGTGAAACCTGGAATTTCACGAATAACAAACAAATCAGACACAGACACACGCGCCGACGCGCGCGCGAGCGCGCACACACACACACACACACACACACACACACACACACACCATGCACGCACACACGCACAACACACACACACGCATGCACGCACACACGCACGCACACACCAACGCACGCGCACGCACGCACACACACCACGCACACACACACACACACACACACACACACATATTAAATCTATAATGCGATAGATAGGCAGACAGATAGACAGATAAACAGACAAACAGACAGACAGATAGATAGATAGACAGACAGACAGATAGATCGATAGATAGATCGATAGATAGACAGACAGACAGACAGATAGATAGATAGATAGATAGATAGATAGATAGATAAATAGATAGATAGACAGTCATAGATAGATAGATAGATAGATAGTAGCAACAGACGGACGGACGGACGGACTGACACGGACTGACAGATGAGAGAGAGAAGAGAGAGAGAGAGAGAGAGAGAGAGAGAGAGAGAGAGAGAGAGAGAGAGAGAGAATGGATAGATTGTTGTAATGACGGAGGGAGTGTTAAACTGCACGTCTCCTGCTGTCCTTTCTTAACCCATTCAATGACATTGCACTCTCCCAGAGTGCATGAGTATTTTTCATCTGGTAGACCCGCCTTTCATGTGAAAGCGTTTAAATCGTTTCAGATCACCTCAAGACATGTCTTTTGTATGTATCTAAACACAGTGAGAGTTGACTCCCTTGACTACATTCCTGAGCTTCAGCTTCATTGAAACAAGATGGCTGCGTCAACTTCATCCTCAAGCCAGTGAGTAAAATAACTTGCTAAAATAGCTTTACCCTCCATAATGATGTTTATTTATGACATTTAGCATATTGAGAAGCTATAATAATGATAGCTTTTGCTAAGATAGAAAGTTCCATTGAATTTTTTTTTCATATAAATTGCACTCTCCCAGAGTGCATGGGCACGAGCGGCAACGCCAAGTTGCACAACCCTTGCACTCCTGTGCAGTGCATGGGCACGGGCGGCAACGCCAAGTTGCACAACCCTTGCACTCCTGTGAAGTGCATGGGCACGGGCGGCAACGCCAAGTTGCACAACCCTTGCACTCCTGTGCAGTGCATGGGCACGGGCGGCAACGCCAAGTTGCACAACCCTTGCACTCCTGTGCAGTGCATGGGCACGGGCGGCAACGCCAAGTTGCACAACCCTTGCACTCCTGTGCAGTGCGTGGCACGGGCGGCAACGCCAAGTTGCACAACCCTTGCACTCCTGTGCAGTGCGTGGCGGCGGCAACGCCAGTTGCACACCTTGCACCTGGCAGTCGGGACGCGGCAACGCCAAGTTGCACAACCCTTGCACTCCTGTGCAGTGCGTGGGCACGAGCGCCTACGTGATTTTTTAGTGGTACTTTTATTGCAAGTGTTGCTTTCTTTCGACTGTGGCTGTCTCTTTCGGTCTCCATCTTTTGATCTTTGGCTCCCGTGTTCCATTTTTGTTCTGATGGTGGGAAGGAAGAGGGAAATGGGAGGCGGGTGGGGGGCATGTAAATATAAACCATATGAACTTGGATGACATCAAGAAAGATGATGACTTTTAAAAAAAACACTGTTTTTTGCAATCCCAAGTGATCACGCATTTGATTTTGTTTCAGGATGCATAGGAGGTACACAGTGCATGAAGTACTTACCATCCTTGAAGACGATGACAACATGATCACGGGAGATTTCTACATACCCCCTCCAGGCAATGAAGCAGCAAGTGATGAAGACAGTGGAGATGAAGACGAGGGAACGAACGTTGAAACGTCTATAAAGGCTGCAATTGAAGAAAAAAAAACGAAATGCGCGCGCGCGCGTGTGTGTGTGTGTGCGTGAGAAAGAGAGAGAGAGAGAGAGAGAGAGAGAGTGTGAGTGTGTGTGTGTGTGTGTGGGTGAGAGAGAGAGAGAGAGAGAGAGAGAGAGAAGAGGATGTTAACCTTATGAATTGTTACACACACACACACACACACACACACACACACACACACACACCACACACACACACACACACAACTGAGGCGCCCACTCGTGCTTACTTATCCCCTGTTGTTGGGGAAGAAGCGGTGAAAAATCTCACAGCTGTCAGCCGTTGACACTCAGCATGCCAATTTATAATGACCAGCTCGGTTCCAGAACAGGAAACGACTGTCAGATAATGACATTTTGATACCCTTTGTCATGTATATACAAAACAACATTATCTGTAATAGTGTTTGCCTCGCTGAAAACCAAGGCTCTGTGTGTGTGTGTGTGTGTGTGTGTGTGTGTGTGTGTGTGTGTGTGTGTGTGTGTGTGTGGTGTGTGTGTGTGTGTGTGTGTGTGTGTGTGTGTGTGTGTGTATGAAAGTGAGAGAGAGAGAGAGAGAGAGAGAGAGAAAATGTGTGTGTGTGTGTGTGTGTTATATATATATATATAATATTGTGTGTGTGTGTGTGTGTGTGTGTGTGTGTGTGTGTGTGTGTGTGTGTGTGTGTGGTGAGCCCCTGCCATCTTCATTGATGCAGGAAAAACTGTCCACTCTTGACCATAAAAGTTTCAGTTTCAGTTTCATGGGGGAGGTATCACTGCGTTCGGACAAGTCCGTATACGCTACACCACATTCACTTAGTTTTGAGACCTCACTGCGCATGATTTAAAGATGATAGGTAAATAATTATGACTAAGATGAGACCTCACTGCGCATGATTTAAAGATGATGGATAAATAATTAATGACTAAGATGAGAGAACTGAAGAAGAGGGTCTCGTGGCTACGACATAGCAGATGTCTGACCTACAGCATTAGCCCAACGTGCTGGTCAGAGTAGAGTAAGCAACCTATCATTGGCTGTCCCATTATTGACTTCCAGAACATTTCACGTCCTTCTTTCCTCGATCTCTGCACAGCTGTTGATACAATCCACCATTCTGTTTGGGTTTCCTGTCAGTGTAACGTTCTGTACGTGACCTTTCTGCAGTGATTGATACAATCCACCATTCTGTTTGGGTTTCCTGTCAGCATAACGTTCTGTACGTGACCTTTCTGCAGGATTGATACAATCCACCATTCTGTTTGGGTTTCCTGTCAGTGTAACGTTCTGTACGTGACCTTTCTGCAGGATTGATACAATCCACCATTCTTTCGTCTTATACCAGATTGATCACAGTTTGGTCCTGTCAGTACCTACCTCGCTTATAAACTTTTTGGTTCCCGTCGGTAACGTGACTGCCTTTCTGCAGGTTGATACAATCCGCCATTCTGTTTGGGTTTCCTGTCAGCATAACGTTCTTACTTGACCTTTCTGCAGCTGTTGATACAATCCACCATTCTGTTTGGGTTTCCTGTCAGTGAACGTTCTGTATGACCTTTCTGCAGCTGTTGATACAATCCACCATTCTGTTTGGGTTTCCTGTCAGCATAACGTTCTTTGACCTTTCTGCAGCTGTTGATACAATCCACCATTCTGTTTGGGTTTCCTGTCAGCATAACGTTCTTTGACCTTTCTGCAGCTGTTGATACAATCCACCATTCTGTTTGGGTTTCCTGTCAGCATAACGTTCTTTGACCTTTCTACAGGATTGATACAATCTCACCATTCTGTTTGGGTTTCCTGTCAGCATAACGTTCTTTGACCTTTCTGCAGCTGTTGATACAATCCACCATTCTGTTTGGGTTTCCTGTCAGCATAACGTTCTTTGACCTTTCTGCAGTGTTGATACAATCCACCATTCTGTTTGGGTTTCCTGTCAGCATAACGTTCTTTGACTTCTGCACTGTTGACAATCCCCTTCTGTTTGTTTCCTGTCAGCATAACGTTTTTGACTGTTACAGGATATCATCTACATTCGTGGTTCTGTCGCAATTTCTTTACACGGCTTCTACTTTGATGTCTCACTTCTTTTGTTTCACTATTCTTTTTGTTATTCATTTGTTTCATCTCAGCGTAACGTTCTCTATACGGCTTTTCTGTAGCATTCGATACTACATTATTAATAATAATGATACTACTACTACTACATACTACTACTACTACTACTACTACTACTACTACTAATTATTATTATTATTAATTAGTATAATTAATATTATATTATTATTATTATTTATAGAGTTTAATCTTACGTAAGCCCTAAGCGCTTACAAATATAGAAAAAAAAATTAGGAAAATATAAATAAAACCAGTAAGAAGATAAATATTGCAATAAGTGACATGCACCTACAAACAAGAGTGCATATTGATATGCACTTACGCGCGCCAGCGCGCACATACACACACATACAAACACACGCGCGCGCGCGCGCGTACACACAACACACACACACACACACACACACACACACACACACACACACACACACACACACGATCCAACACACCCTGTCACACATCAACGTACACAACAGCATGCGCGCACGCACGCACGCACACACGCGCACGCACGCGCGCGCGCACCACACACACACACACACACACACACACACACACACACACACACACACACTATCCAACACACCCTGTCACACATCAACGTACACAACAGCATGCGCGCGCGCACGCACACACGTGCACGCACGCACGCACACACACACACACACACACACACACACATACACACACACACACACACACACACACACACACGCACACACACACACACACACACACACACACACACACACACACGCACGCACGCACGCACGCACGCACACACACACACACACACACACACACACACACACACACACACACACACACCTGTCGCAGAATTAATTTGATGGTGAAGAGAAGGGGAAGAAAGAACTGCTCGTGACAGGTGAAGAGGGTTGTTTTAAGAGATGCCTTGAAGGAAGACAGCGAGTTTGAACTACGCATCCACCATTCAATTTTTGTTTCACCATTCTATTTTTGTTTCCTCTCAGCATAACGTTCTCTACAAGGCCTTTCTGCAGCATTTGATACAATCCACCATTCTATTTTTGTTTCCTCTCAGCATAACGTTCTCTACAAGGCCTTTCTGCAGCTTTTGACACAATCCACCATTCTAGCTTTGTTTCCTCTCAGCATAACGTTCTCTACAAGGCCTTTCTGTAGCTTTTATACAATCCACCATTCTAGCTTTGTTTCCTCTCAGCACAACGTTCTCTACAAGGCCTTTCTGTAGCTTTTATACAATCCACCATTCTAGCTTTGTTTCCTCTCAGCATAACGTTTGTCAAGGGCGTTCAACCTCTCACAAAAGCCATTAAACGCTTAGAGGCAAAAGGGACGTTGTACGTAGTATACAAATAGGTAATAGAACCATTAACCAGTGTGCCTTACCCATCGCACACGGTCGAACCGTGTCAAGGAGGACGAAGCGGTCAGGTGACAGATGGCACCTAAGGTAGTAAGGAGTTCGGACCTGCCCGACAGCGAAAGGGGAGAGGAATGTAACCACTAGGACCTCGGTGCACCAAGTGAGCGCTAAATACTCAGTCAGCTGAGGTTCTTTTGTAAACAGTCATTGAAGAGCAGGAGTCTTGGACTCGTTCGGATGGTATTGCCGTGGGTCACTGGGTTGGTTCTATTGTCAGGCTGGTTGAACGCGCGTGGATGTTGTTATCGTAGCCCTCTTTAAGATAATTACTGTGTTAAAGTGGCCTCCGAAGTCGGCGGGAATTTTCGATGTCCATCTGGTGCCAAGTGTTTGTTTGCTAATCAATTAGGTAGGGATGTGTGCAAATGCTGATGTGTGGAAGAACGTAGCGAATGGGGAATTCAGGGTATTTGTGAACTAGGGGTTTGAGAAGCAGCATGGACAAAGGCATGGCCCGAAGGGGAATCCTTTGTTTCCATCCCTATATAAACTGAGGGAGAACAACGTGAAAGGAAGAACACCACAAGAGAGAGAGAGAAGGCAGAGGAGAGAGAGAGAAGAGAGAAGGGCGGGCAGGACAGAGAACGGGTCGAGAGAAACGTGGTCTGGGAGATAGAAGAGACAGCAAAGTCTTAGGGAAAGACAAGCTGGAAGAGAAGAAAACTAAGTTTGAAACCCAGAGGTGGGTGAAGACAGACAAACTGAAAATTGAACCCAGAGGTGGGTGAAAGAGACGAAGAAGAAGAGTTCTACGTCGAGATCCCAGAGACGACCACGAAGACCCAGTCCTGAAACCTGGAGCCAGTCAACCAAGGGCCTCACCATCAAGCAGTGCTGAAGAAGACGTGAAGAGACTTTTCAAGAACTGTGGTGTGGTGTGAAAGCGTGGTTGTGTGTGTGAAAACCTGGACAGGTAAGAATTCATTTTTATTATAACCCGGGATTAGGAAGTATTGATCTTTTATGTGTTGATTTGTTCATTTTGTGTAATTGGATTTTTCATGTTTGATTATAGTAGCATAGAAATTGTATTTCTTGACTCAATCGTGTTAGGAGAGAAACGAATGCGTGACATCCCATTCCCAGAGAGAGGTGAATGTTTGGTGGGCGCATGAGTGTGCATATGCGTGTATGAGTGCAAAGATAACCTTGGTGTGTTAAGCCTGACCAATAATACATCAACTTGGTGCACTTAAGCAATACCATCACGATTTCCCCCGTCCTGGACAACGTTCTCTACAAGGCCTTTCTGTAGCTTTTATACAATCCACCATTCTAGTTTTGTTTCCTCTCAGCATAACGTTCTCTACAAGGCCTTTCTGTAGCTTTTATACAATCCACCATTCTAGCTTTGTTTCCTCTCAGCATAACGTTCTCTACAAGGCCTTTCTGCAGCATTTGACACAATCCACCATTCTAGCTTTGTCTTGTGTCTGCATAACTCATTCAGTTCATTCGGACTGAGAACTGGCCACCTCAGCCGAATTAAGATCGTCCACACAGACAAATGTCCGTGTGG
>CM065716.1:3151166-3158666 GCA_033310375.1 Conus canariensis
ACCACGCACGCACGCACCACCACACACACACACCACACACCACACACACACACACACACACACACACACACACACCACACACACACCTCACCACACACACGCGCGCCGCGCGCGCGCGCGCACCGCACTCACGCACGCACGCACGCACGCAAGCACGCACACACACACACACACGCCAAGAAGAAAGGTTGGAGAAAGAATATGAGAGGGGCAGTTATATGGGGAGGGGTGTACCGATGAAGAAAGAGGGATATCTGTTTAGATGACTTTGCTGATCAATTGATACAGTAGCGTGGAAAACGCTTACTGTAAGGGGCAGAGGATGTCCGCAGTGCTCAAGAAAGAAATGTTTGTCTGTTGAATCGACGAGGACCACTTCAGTCATCTAGGGGCTGAGGGGGTGGTGGTGGTGGAAGTGGTGGTAAGATGATTTGTGGACACGCAGATGGCTGATCAAGCCGATGCGTGCACGGAATGTGCGGTGACAGCGTGGACAGGCAATGTGGGAGACCTGCCGTTGATTGCTGGTGCGGGCTCTCCTTGCCTGTCTCTTTTGCTGAGCTGCAGCTGTCCTCCTTTCTTTGACATAAGTTGAAATCAATTGTCAGTGAGTCAATGATTTTGTTTATTTGTAAGTTGGCAATCAACTCCATTCATCACTGATGAAAACTACGCAGACAATGATACACCCGAAGGTGCAGGTGGGACCCAGAGAAGTCCTGTCCTCAACTGCCGAACAAACCAGCTGGGAGCAACGCTGCACCACCCTTGGAAGCCTGTGTTATATTCACAGTGGGTGCAGGCACACACAGGGCACTCCATTAAGACGTCAAAGAACATAATTGCTCAAGGGACATGGTTTCAATGGCGAAAAACGGATTTACTCTTTTAATGACAGGGATTCCAGAATAATGCGAGGCACTGAGAGAAACCCAAACCGATCCAATTTGTAACAGAAAACTGTCCGATCTCAGAGAAAGGACACAATGTCAGAGAGTGGAGCAGGCGGTCAGTGAGTTGACCAATTGACATTTGTTGTTTTCTAATGCGTAGTGCCACTTTTGCATCTTATATGAAAGATGTCTGCCAATAGATTCAGTGAAATAACTACGTACATTTCCAACTCCTTTAGACAACCAGAGAGAGAGAGAGAGAGAGAGAGAGAGAGAGAGAGAGAGAGAAGAGAGAGAGACAGACAGACAGACAGACAGAAACAGACA
The DNA here is from genome assembly GCA_033310375.1 of Conus canariensis. NCBI lineage: Eukaryota > Metazoa > Mollusca > Gastropoda > Neogastropoda > Conidae > Conus > Conus canariensis. The sequence continues at coordinate 3,152,387 of CM065716.1, forward strand.
AACAGACAGACAGACAGGCAGAGACACAGAGACAGAGAAACAGAATGATGTTGGGGTGAGGGAGGAAGGAGTGTGTATGTGTTGGAGACAGAAAGAAAAACAAAAATCGAGGCACACACACAGAGATAGAGGGACTGAGACAAAGATGCAGAGTTAGAGACAGAAAGGAAATAAGGTTCACAACATAGAGAGATAGAGGGACAGAGACAGAGAGGCAGAGTTAGTGACAGAAAGGAAATAGGTTCACACACACAGAGATAGAGGGACAGAGACAGAGAGGCAGAGTTAGAGACAGAAAGGAATATAGGTTCACACACACATAGAGAGATAGAGGGACAGAGACAGAGAGGCAGAGTTAGAGACAGAAAGGAATATAGGTTCACACACATAGAGATAGAGGGACAGATACAAAGAGGCAGAATTAGAGACAGAAAGGAACATAGGTTCACACACACATAGAGAGAGTAGAGGGACAGAGACAAAGCCAGAATTAGAGACAGAAGGTTCACACACACATAGAGAGATAGAGGGACAGAGACAAAGAGGCAGAATTAGAGACAGAAAGGAACTAGGTTCACACACACATAGAGAGAGATAGAGGGACAGAGAAAAACACGCAGAATTAGAGACAAAAAGAAATACAGGTTCAGAAGGATTTAGACGGAGAAACATGCAGACAGCCACCAGGAAGAAAGAGGAAAAAGAAAAATTGGAGATGGATAGTAAAATGGTGTGGGGAGAGAGAAAGAGAGAGAGAGAGAGGGGGGGGAGGGAGGAGAGAGAGAGAGAAGAGAGAGAGAGAGAGAGAGAGAGAGAGAGAAACAGACAGACAGACAGACAGACAGACAGAGACAGACAGACACGCAGACAGACAGACACGCAGACAGACAGACATAAAAACAAACAGCTAAACAGAAAGACTTTAAGAAAGAGAAGAGAGATGGGCAGTTATAAGAGAATGGGTGGAGTGTGAAGTGGCAGAGGAGGTGGAGGGGGGGGGGGGTCCATTGGATAGATTGAACCGATCAATACAGGCGTAGGCGTGGTGAGCAAAGTGTAAGGGGCGATGGATGCTTGTAGCGGCAGAGAGATTGAACTTTGTATGAGCACTGTGGCTGCACACCAAAACTGCATCCCTCAAATCCTTGCTTAAGGAGTCGAGTATATATAGACTGGCGCAATTAGACAGTTTTGAAAAGTTTTATTGTGTCTTAAACTTGATTCTCCTCATCTTCTTTCATATGTCCATCAGGGTACAAGCCAGGTGGTTCCAAGCAGACAGAGAGAGAGAGAGAGAGCGACAGATTAAACTCAAAGGAATGGGACTATATGGAGGCTACCACCTGGTGCAAAGATAGGGTCACGGGTGAGTGCAAGGGTCTGAAATGTGACGTCAACTAAAGGAATGGTCATGTATTTGAAGATTGTATATGATGTCATCGGTGGAACCCCCCCCCCCCCCCCAAACAATGGAAATGATTGGTGGAGGATTGTTCTTTTGATCAATTATAACTTCAACATTAAATACTGGCTCAAACTTCTGGTAGGCCTCCAAACGCGTTCAGGCCTGGTGTAATTTAGTGTAAAATCCTAATCGTGGCGTGTGGCCTGTGAGACTTATCTTAGAAATGTCCAAGGGAAAAAGCGTTCAATCATTTACAGTATTGATTGAAATCATGTGTGTCGTTTTACCATTAAACAAAAACCTCATGGAATGACAACTTGTGTGAAACTTAACGCATTGCCCACAGTCTGCTTTACCTGAAACCTCGAGGGACCAAATGTTTCTTTCATTTTTTTTAGCAGATCAGAATTAGAATCAGCTGAACAAAATATGGAACAGCAAGAAATTCTCCCTTGGAATCAAACTGAAATTTTACAACACCAGTGTGATTTCAACGCTGTTATATGGCTGTGAAACCTGGCAACTGAAGACCACCCTGGAGAAGAAACAATGCTTTTGATTCTAAAGTGCCTACGTAAGATCTTGGGCATCAAATGGTCAGACTTTATACCAAATGAAGACGTCAGGGAAATGTCCAAACAGCTCCACGTGTCAACCATCATCTGCAGACGGCGCCTCCACTGGCTGGGTCATGTCTTAAGATTAACCTTTTCAAAACTTGCAAACGAGGCCATTGAATGGACCCCAGCAGGCCAGGGAAAAAGAAGACGACCCAGGATGAGCTGGCGACAGACAGTGGAGAGAGACCTCAGACTCGTTGACAGAGGATGGAATGACACTAGCAAACTGGCTGAGGATCGTGCACAGTGGAGCGCCTTGACTGCCTCATGCGTCGCAAGACACGGCAGCATCTAAGTCTAAGTCTAAGTAAGAAATAGAAATGTTATTTCTTCACTCTAGTGGGAAATCACAAAAATGAGCACCCAGTCATGACATTCAGAGCAAAGTCCTTCACGCTCATCATTATTGTGTTCATTCTGAAGGTGCTGCTATGTTTGTAATTAACTTGCTCATGAGCATTGTGTTCATTTCTGAGGGTGCTGCTATGATTGTAATTAACTTGCTCATGATCATTGTGTACATTTCTGAGGGTGCTGCTATGACTGCAATTAATTTGCACCCCTACGCGAGGGCAGTAGCCTAGCCATGAATAAACTCTCTCTCTCTCTCTCTCTCTCTCCTCTCTCTTCTCCTCTCTCTCTCTCTCTCTTTTTAGCTGATCTCATTTCTCTGTGTCCATCAGTCAGTCTGTACGTCTGTCTCCCAATCTATTTGTCTGTCTGTCTGTCTCCCTCTCTCTCCTCTCTCTCTCTCTCTCTCTCTCTGTATCTCTCTCTCTCTCTCTCTCTCTCTCTGTAACTCTCTCTGTAACTCTCTCTCTCTCTCTCTCTCTCTCCTCCTCTCTCTCTCTCTCTCCAGAAGTCTATATCCTTCTTTCTCTATGTCCATCAGTCTGTCTGTCTGTCTGTCCGTCCGTCTGTCTATCTGTATATTGTCTGTCTGACTGTCTATCTGTCTGTATGCCAATCTGCCCCCTCCAACCCCCCCCCCCCCAGCTCTTTCTCTCGCCCCCCCTCCCTCTGTCTCTCTCTCTGTCTCTCTCTCTCTGTCTCTCTCCCTCCTTCCCTCCCTGCCCCCCCCCCCCTCTCTCTCTCTCTCTCTCTCTCTCTCTCTCTGTTTGCACCACTACCGTTCTGATTCCTCACACTGGCGGTCACGTTGATTGCAGGGTGAATTTGTGCAGTGCCAGATGGAATTAATCGGATCTCTTCCTGACTGAAGGACGCTGACACTGCAGACAGAGGTCAGCATAGACTGGAACTGACTGAGTTAGCATGCCTGAGTTCACCAATGGAACAGACACTGCAGACAGAGGTCAGCATAGACTGGGACTGACTGAGTTAGCATGCCTGAGTTCACCAATGGAACAGACGCTGCAGACAGAGGTCAGCATAGACTGGGACTGACTGAGTTAGCATGCCTGAGTTCACCAATGACGACGAGATGGACATGACACTGCAGACAGAGGTCACACATGCCTGAGTTCACCAATGGAACAGACACTGCAGACAGAGGTCAGCATAGACTGGAACTGACTGAGTTAGCATGCCTGAGTTCACCAATGGAACAGACACTGCAGACAAAGGTCAACATGCCTGAGTTCACCAATGGAACAGACACTGCAGACAGAGGTCAGCATAGGCTGGAACTGACTGAGTTAGCATGCCTGAGTTCACCAATGGAACAGACACTGCAGACAGAGGTCAGCATGCCTGAGTTCACCAATGGAACAGACACTGCAGACAGAGGTCAGCATGACTGAGTTCACCAATGGAACAGACACTGCAGACAGAGGTCAGCATGACTGAGTTCACCAATGGAACAGACACTGCAGACAGAGGTCAGCATGCCTGAGTTCACCAATGGAACAGACACTGCAGACAGAGGTCAGCATGACTGAATTCACCAATGGAACAGACACTGTAGACAGAGGTCACTGAGTTCACCAATGGAACAGACACTGCAGACAGAGGTCACTGAGTTCACCAATTGAACAGACACTGCAGACAGAGGTCAGCATGACTGAGTTCACCAATGGAACAGACACTGCAGACAGAGGTCAGCATGCCTGAGTTCACCAATGGAACAGACACTGCAGACAGAGGTCAGCATGACTGAATTCACCAATGGAACAGACACTGTAGACAGAGGTCACTGAGTTCACCAATGGAACAGACACTGCAGACAGAGGTCACTGAGTTCACCAATTGAACAGACACTGCAGACAGAGGTCAGCATGCCTGAGTTCACCAATGGAACAGACACTGCAGACAGAGGTCACTGAGTTCACCAACGGAACAGACACTGCAGACAGAGGTCAGCATGACTGAGTTCACCAATGGAACAGACACTGCAGACAGAGGTCACTGAGTTCACCAACGGAACAGACACTGCAGACAGAGGTCACTGAGTTCACCAATGGGACAGACACTGCAGACAGAGGTCACTGGGTTCACCATGGGATAAACACTGCAGACAGAGGTCACAAGTCAGCATGACTGAGTTCACCAATGGAACAGACACTGTAGACTGAGGTCAGCATAGACTGGGACTGACCAAGTCAGCATGACTGAGTTCACCAATGGAACAGACACTGCAGACAGAGGTCACAAGTCAGCATGACTGAGTTCACCAATGGAACAGACACTGTAGACAGAGGTCAGCATAGACTGGGACTGACCAAGTCAGCATGACTGAGTTCACCAATGGAACAGACACTGCAGACAGAGGTCACAAGTCAGCATGACTGAGATCACCAATGGATCAGACACGCCGACGTCTGCAGGGTTAACACGGGTTCAAAACTGGCGACAGTATAAAGGAACACGCAAGGAAACATTTGTTTTAACGTTAACAAAAGTATGGCGTACCTCTTTGTTTAGAAGAGGTATGGATAATCCCTTTCTTTTCAGTTAAAAAAATAAATGGTATATAATAATAATAATAATAATAATAATAATAATAATAATAATAATATATGAATACTTATATAGCGCCTATTCTCGGCTAGAGACCAAGCTCTAAGCGCTCTACAATCCACACTCGTTTACACAACGGGCTGCCTACCTGGGTAGTGCCGACTGAAGAGCTGCCAGCTGGCGCTTCATTCAGTCGTTTCCCGTGTCATCCAGTCAATATCGTTCAATATCATTCACTCAATTTCCTTACTTCCTTCATTCTTTCAATTTCTCACGCAGGGTGCATGCTATGTGTAACGTGTCATCCATACCAACGGCCAAACTGGCCTTCTCTTCCGAAAGTTGGTGATGGGATTTTACGTGTGTGCAAGATATGCGTGCGTTCACACACGGAACCTCGGTTTATAGTCTCATTCGAAGGAGTGTATGGGGAAATGGAGTCAGAACCAATGTTAACTCCGAGGGAAAAAATCCCCCTGTACCGAAACGCCCCGGCGGAGATTCGAACCTGCAACCCCAGGATCACCAAGATTACGAGTCCGGTGCTCTACCAACTGAGCTATTCCGGCTCACATACACACATACATACATGTATACGTACGTGCGTACGTACATACATAAATACATACATGTATACATACGTAGTGCGTACATACATACGTACATACATACATGCATCCATCCTTACATACATACATACATACATACATGCATACATACATACATACATGCATACATACATACATACATACATACATACATACATACATCTCTCTCTCTCTCTCTCTCTCCTCTCTCGTGCGTGCGTGTGTGTGTGTGTGTGTGTGTGTGTGTGTGTGTGTGTGGTGTGTGTGTGTGTGTGTGTGTGTGTGTGTGTGTGTGTGTGAGAGAATGTTTTCAATCTATGACAAAGGCATTACTCCCATGGAGACAGAGATTCCAGCGTCAATGCCAGATATTGACTGAAACCAAAACGGATCCAATTTGTAACAGAAGACTCCCCAATCTCGGAGAGAGGACACAATGTCAGAGAGTGGGTCAGGCGGTCAGTGAGTTGACCTGTAGTCCCAGGTGGTGTGACTGACGGAGACGGACAGTCGGTGACCAGGACAGGAACAGGCTGTACAAGCAGGGGAGTGTACTGGTGTGTCCGCCACAACACTCTGACTGTCACTGACCGTCCTTTGGAGGTCCACCAAGACACTGCCCCTCACTGACCGTCCTTTGGAGGTCCACCAAGACACTGCCCCTCACTGACCGTCCTTTGGACGTCACCAACACACTGCCCCTCACTGACCATCCTTTGGAGGTCCACCAACACACTGCCTCTCACTGA
>CM065716.1:3163666-3201166 GCA_033310375.1 Conus canariensis
GATTGAGTTCAGTGTTTTCTTTTATGTTTTTTATGGTTTTCTCTAAGATTTTTTTACTAATTTTCCCTAGTTCAGATTTGGAAGGGTTTATCAGTCTACATGTTGGGTTGTTCAAGAAATTGGGTTTGTGGTCTTTAAGTGTAATAAAGGCTTCTCTAGCTGCTGTGGTCTCTACTCTGTCACTTAGGTCCATTTGGTGCACAAGTTCCTTTTCTTTCTTTCTGATGTGATCATATGTAGCCTTGTCAGCCTTTCTGTAATTTTTCTGGATATTTTTATCAAGGAGTTTTGAGTACTCTTCAGGTTCTATTTTGTAAAAGTTATTGGTTTTATCCGCCTTCACAAATATTTTGGTGTCATTTTGAATTTGTTTAATTTCCTTTTCTAACGCTGATTGAAATTTGTTATTAGATTTTTTGAATTCTATGTTGGCTAACATTCTTCTCATTTTTTCTTCAAATGTTTTCATTTCTTCAATGGCTGGTGGTACTCGCCATGACTTGAAGTCGTATGTAGGTATCACGGAAAACCAATTCAAAACTAGATATGCAAACCATAAACAATCATTCAACAAAGAAAGATACAAAAACCAAACAGAATTGAGTAAATACATTTGGAAACTTAAAGAAAAAAACATAGACTACAACATATCTTGGAAAATTTTAAAAAGAGCAGCATCATACAACAACATTTCAAAAAAATGCAATCTATGCCTAACAGAGAAATACATTATACTAGGTAAACCACAGTTGGCAACTCTAAATGTTAGAACAGAAATGGTTAATAATTGCAGACACAGATGGAAGTTTCTATCAGCGAAAAAAACCAACACCTGAGAAACACATGTAGCACGGGAAAAAACAACAGCAAACCAGCTAGCTATATATATACGTGGCACTGGCAACGCAAGCTCATCACATCCTGACGACCGCACAGCGTGAAACAAATTTGTAGATGTTTTTAGAAGCTTGATTTTAACTTACTTTTAATATAACAAATGTCGCTCCCACTGTGGTTGAGCACTGTTTTTAAGATTGCGCTGATCCTCAGTACCATTCTCTCTCTCTCTCTCTCTCTCTATATATATATATATATATATATATATATACTATTAATGCATATATACTAACTGTTGGTCTCCTTTTGGCCTCCCTTGCATCCTTAAATGGATCCTTAAGCATAGGGTTGAAGATTCTCCCCTATATTCTATACTGCTTACATAACGATTGTAGATTTTTAAAGCAACTTATTTCCTTACCACTTTCTTTACGTTTTAGTTTTCAACCTTCGCTGGCTGCTTTGAGGTGCTGTCGATTCTATTTCTGAACCCTTGGTGGTGAGAATACCACAGATTTATATAGACTGGGGAATATCTCACTTTGATGCCAAGGAAGCACAGACACAATCAGCCGTGCCTTAGCGATGAGTCCAATCCAGCGGACGAAAGGCCTTGGAGCCGACGATATGAATGGTTCTCTCTGCAAGATGGATTTCGATGACTCGCTAACTATGTGCTGCTAGTGAAAGGTTTATTAATTCAAATATATATGTCCAAAAATAATCTTTGCCAAGTCATCAATTTAAAGATGGCGGAATTGTTAGCCTGCACTTGTTTTTCTCCAACTACTGAATTGTTCATATATATATATATATATATATATATATATTCGTTTTTTCCCACTATTAAATTGTATATAAAATGCTGAACAAATAAGTAGTGGGGGAAAACAAGTGTAGGCTAACAATTCTTCCATCATTATAGTAATGACTTGGCAAAGATTTCAACTTTAAAAAAATGGGGGTGGGGGTAAAGATGAAGAAAGTGGGAACATAAAATTAAGAAAATATATTATAAATATAAACCCCTTCACTAGCAGCTTGAGAAAATCATCATAATCTCTCTTGAAGGCAGATCTACTTATATTGCCTGCTCCTAGGTCTTTTATCCGCTGGATCGGACTCATCAGGAAAACACAGCTGATTGTGTCTGTGCTTTTGGCGTCAAATAGAGGCACAGTCCATAATTGTGTGGTGTTCTCACCACCAAGGGTTCAAAAAAGGATCCAACAGCACCCCCAAAGCAGCCAGCGAAGGGTAGTAAATGGAACAAAACGAGAGTGTGGAGAGGAAAAAAGTTGCTAAAAAACTAAAAATAGTATGCAAACAGTATAACATGTAGGGGACAATCTTTGAGCCTTAGGATCCATTCAAGGATGCAAGGGAGATCAAAAGATATGGAACAGTCTGAGTGGTCAGCTCTGCTGTTCAATAACCCAAGCATTGAGAGCGGCTAAGGATTGTGCAGATGAGTGCAGAACAACCTTTACTTGGATCTCCTAAGAGATGCAATCTCCCATATATACAAATATACGTGAACGGGACATTTAAACGGTCAAGTGGACGCCTGATGGGTCTTGCTCCCCTGAACATGCAGATATTGCTGTTAACAGGGGATGGGTGGGAAGATGCGGGTGGATGGGTATTGGGGCTGTAGGCAGGGTCATGCATGCGCTTAATTAGCACAGAGAACACTGAACATCACAACAATGACTCAATAGTTTGCAGCATCCTCTCCGGTAGATAGCCTGGTGGCATCATACACCTTTATTGTTTGTTCGTCCGTCGTGTCGACGAGAACCACTTCAGTCACCTGGTGTTGGGGAAGAGGGGGGGGATGATTTGTGGATACGCAGGCGGCTGATCAAGCCGATGCATGCACGGAATGTGCGGTGACAGCTTGGACAGGCAATGTGGGAGACCTGCCCTCGATTGCTGGCACTGGCTTTCCTTCCCTGTCTCTTTTGTTGCGCTGCAGCTGTCCTGCTTTCTTCACATAAATTAATTGGCACTTTCGTGGATAGAGTAGCGCCATCTAGCTCGATCCATAGCAATTTGTTCCCATGTGTCTGGGTTGATGTTAACCGCTTTTAAGGATGTTTTGAGAGTGTCTTTGAAGCGTTTCTGCTGACGTCCATGGGAACGCGTTTCTTGTTAAGCTCACTTACAGCTCTGTCGAAGAGTTTATGCTGAGACTGATGTATGATGACCATGGATATGACTAAGTACGGTACAGAAGGAATAAACAGTCTCGATCAAAGCCACAATGAGAGAATGGAAGATGGTGGAATTATAATAGTATTAAGAAGAAGAAGAAGAAGAAGAAGAAGAAGAAGAAGAAGAAGAAGAGAAGAATTTGAAGAAGAAGAATTTGAAGAAGAAATTTGAAGAATTTGAAGAAGGAATTTGAAGAATTTGAAGAAGAATTGAGAAGAAGAAGAAGAAGAAGAAGAAAGAAGAAGAAGAAGAAGAGAAGAAGAAGAAGAAGAAAACGATAATAATAATAACAATTACAATAATGATTATAATAATGATATAAAGCCAACTAGTCAGGTAAGTGATGTCAACGTTTGAAATAGACGGGTATCAATGTCAGTTCTGTTTTGCTCAGGTTTAAGTTCGTTTGAATTCAGTTCAATAAGTTTTAGCACCTAGCCATTTTGTCACCTGTTGCGCCCAATTTGAGAAGATAAGTCATTGCTCGTTCTTCGTTTTCATTGTCCTGAATGTTGCTTATCTTGCCTGAAGAAGACCTAAGAGGTCCAAACGCGTCGTGTTTTGTTTTGTACTTTGTTTGTCCCATTTGTCCTGCGGGACAGTAATTTTTCCTTTCAGTTTGTTTCAATTTCCGACTGCAGTCATCTCACTTTCAAACTATCTTTACAATTCATTTTACGTGTTACTTCGTCGGGTGTGTGTGTGTGTGTGTGTGTGTGTGTGTGTGTGCGTGCGTGCGTGCGTGCGTGCGTGCGTGCGTGCGTGCGTGCGTGCGTGTGCGCGCTTGTGTGTGTGTGTGTGTGTGTGTGTGTGTGTGTGTGTGTGTGTGTGTGTGTGTGTGTGTGTGGTGTGCCGTTTAATCTGTCAGTGAATCGGTGAGTTTGTTTATTTGTTTGTAAGCTATCAACCTCCATTTACCGATATTACATTGATGAAAACTTGAACATTGATGAAAACTTGAACATTGATGAAAACTTGAACATTGATGAAAACTTGAACATTGATGAAAACTTGAACATTGATGAAAACTTGAACATTGATGAAAACTTGAACATTGATGAAAACTTGAACATTGATGAAAACTTGAACATTGATGAAAACTTGAACATTGATGAAAACTTGAACGGAAATGCTTTCGATCTGTAGCCACGGCATTTCTCCCGTACAGACAGACGTTCTATAATCAACGGCTGGTGTGGATAGACACCGAAACGGATCCAGTTCGTAGCCGGATCCAATTCGTAGCCGAAGACTGCCCAGTCTCAGAGACAAGGAGCTTACCTCTGGCAATGGAAAAGGCGATCAATAAGCTGTCTTCCGGAACCAGGCTTTCTGAATGGCTGCCACTGAAAGCCAGCTTCCGGGAAGGGAACAGGACTTGTAAAGTCACTAACTGCACTTCCGTTTCCCGTACAAGAAAAAAAAATACCCTGCCTCTCGTGAACTGTTCTTCAGAGACTGAAACTTTCAGCCTCCCTTCGACACTGTGAAACTTTCAGCCTCCCTTCGACACTGTGAAACTTTCAGCCTCCCTTCGACACTCGTGAAGCAACATGAGAACGGGGAGCGTGATGAATCTAATGCGGTCACTGACGTCATGGAGATCCTCTCTCTTCTCTCTCTCTCTCTCTCTCCTCTCTCTCTCTCTCTCTCTCTCTCTCTCTCTCTCTCAAGGAGAAAAATACGACTTTTAAAACAAGGACTCTTTGAAACTGACCCTGTTCTGACCCTGTTCTGTGTTGTTTTGTACAGTGCTGCATACCACTGTACAATATCGCATGATTATGCAATGTGCTTCACTACCGCATGAAGTGTGCACTGTGTACGCTTTTGTATTGAAACGTATCATGTTCTGTTACATTGTATTGTACTGTATTCTGCTGTGCTGTGCTGTGCTGTGTCGTACTCAACTGTGCTAATAGCAAACAAGTAGGGTAACTCTAACTCTCGCACCCAAGATGAAATTAATTCACGTGTATCTTTGTTTTCATCATGGGAGCAAGAGCTACCTTACTTGTTTGCTACTTACTGCTCACTGTTCGCTGCCTTTGTTTTGTGTGCTCTTCTGCTTTTTTGTCGTGTTCCAGCAACGCTGCAGTTTGTTTCCTTTTACATTGTAATATTCTATACTGAACTATGTAATATTTGAATACATTGTACTACGTTGCATTGTTCTGTATCACATTCTCTTATTTTGACTTTACCTGGCTGTAATGTGCTTTACTTCTCTGTGCTCTACAACACGCTACTGTATCGTATCGTCATGACGTTTTCAACCCCTCTCCCTCTCAGCCTTACAGAACGTAGCTGAGCGTGCGGATACCCATGAAGCAGTTCGTTTCGGGAAAGAAATCTATGACACACACGTATTGATAAGACTACTGATGGTCGGCAGGATTCTTCTCTGGCGGGGAGGTGTCACGGCTGTAAGTCTACTGCCTGTGCTCTAGCGAGGTAGGTGTCCAGACTCACTCTGCGTTTCTGCCGCGGCGTGTCACAGCCACCTACTGCCATACTGGCGGGCGGTGTACAGGCATCTACTCCGTCTGGCAGCGGGTGTCACAGCCCCTAGGTAGCGGACATTCTCTGGCGGGGGGTGTCACAGCCACCTACTGCCGTCTGGCGGGTGGTGTCACAGCCACCTATGCCGTCTGGCGGGGGTGTCACAGCCACCTACTGCCATCTGGCGGGGGGTGTCACAGCCACCTACTGCCGTCTGGCGGGGGTGTCACAGCCACCTACTGCTCTGGCGGGGGGTGTCACAGCCACCTACTGCCATCTGGCGGGGGTGTCACAGCCACCTACTGCCATCTGGCGGGGGGTGTCACAGCCACCTACTGCCATCTGGCGGGCGGTGTCACAGCCACCTACTGCCATCTGGCGGGGTGTCACAGCCACCTACTGCGTCTGGCGGGGGTGTCACAGCCACCTACTGCCATCTGGCGGGGGGTGTCACAGCCACCTACTGCCATCTGGCGGGGGGTGTCACAGCCACCTACTGCCATCTGGCGGGGGGTGTCACAGCCACCTACTGCCATCTGGCGGGGGGTGTCACAGCCACCTACTGCCATCTGGCGGGGGTTGTCACAGCCACCTACTGCCATCTGGCGGGGGTTGTCACAGCACCTACTGCCATCTGGCGGGGGGTGTCACAGCCACCTACTGCCTCTGGCGGGGGGTGTCACAGCCACCTACTGCCATCTGGCGGGGGGTGTCACAGCCACCTTGCCATTGGCGGTGCAAGCACTGGATCGCGGGGGGTGTCACAGCCACCTACTGCCATCTGGCGGGGGGTGTCACAGCCACCTACTGCCATCTGGCGGGGGTTGTCACAGCCACCTACTGCCATCTGGCGGGGATTGTCACAGCCACTACGGCCATCTGGCGGGGGGTGTCACAGCCATCTACTGCCGTCTGGCGGGGGGTGTCACAGCCACCTACTGCCGTCACTGCCATCTGGCGGGGGGTGTCACAGCCACCTATTGCCGTTGCTGCCGTGTAGAAGAGGGAGAAAGGGGGTCGGGGTCGGGGGCGCTGGTGTGAGGACTGCAAAAAGAACTAGTCTGATGTGTCTGGATGAATGAGCAAGATATGGGAGGGGGAGGACGTGTGGGGCTAGGATGACGTCATTCACAGAGCAAAGGCAAAAAAGCACAGCATTCCCAAATCGAAAAAAAAAACTCAAAGAGACGAAAAGAGAAATAGAAGATTTGGGTTAGAGGACGTGGGAGGGACAGAGACAGAAAAAAGCAACAGTAACACTGGAAGGTAAACACACACACACACACACACACACACACACACACACACACACACACACACACACACACACACAAGAGAGAGAGAGAGAGAGAGAGAGAGAGAGAGAGAAGAGAGAGAGAGATTGGAAAAAAACATTTATGAGACATTTACAAACGGGGGTGTGGGCGTGCTGGAGATAGAGGATGGAGCATTCAGGTGGATGTACTGTTCAATACAGGCGCAGGCGTGGAGAGCGAAGTGTAAGGGGCAGAGAATGGTGAAGTGGTCAAAAGATGAAAACGTTTGGATGTGAAGTGGTCAAAAGATGAAACATTTGGATGTGAAGTGGTCAAAAGATGAAACATTTGGATGTGAAGTGGTCAAAAGATGAAACCTTTGGATGTGGAGGAGCCTGAAGAGCTCTGATGACCGACACTCGATAAAAGGAGAAAGCGGAGAGAAGGAAATGTTTGATGGAGAAGTGGCTCCCCCTGAGGGCAGGAGAGCAAGAGGGGAATGATGTGTCGAGGGAGGGTGAGTGGGGAAGGGTAGAGAAGGCGCGTCCACGAACATTTGTGAATGATTCTACCGAGGGTGGTATGCTGTGATTTGAAGCAGATAAAGAAATGACATTGGGGGGAGGGGGGGGGGGTTACAGCCCTCAATCAGTCAATACTATTGTCTTATGCCAGTTCTACTATCAAGACCATGCAAGGACAATTCTGCTATCACCTTCCATAACACCTGCACACGGTGCAATTTGCCCTATGAAGACAATGCAAGGGCTGTGATCTCCACACAAGAGACAGGTGGACATAGTTATCAGTCTGCCTTCCTTAGAAAGCACTTGAGCTCACAGACATGTCCACATTTTTCCATACTTCAACAATGCCTTCTTCTTCTTCTTCTTCTTCTTCTTCTTCTTCTTCTTCTTCTTCTTCTTCTTCTTTTCTTCTTCTTCTTCTTCTTCTTCTTCTTCTTTTCTTCTTCAAATTCTTCTTCTTCAAATTCTTCTTCTTCAAATTCTTCTTCAAGTTCTTCTTCTTCAAGTTCTTCTTCTTCTTCTTCTTCTCAAATTCTTCTTCAAATTCTTCTTCAAATTCTTCTTTGTTCCTTAGGTAGAATCTCGAAGTTTTATTCAATATGCGTGTTGATGTAACTGAGTAAATAGATTTCTTTATGGTAAAACCAGACACCCCACTTTGCCTTGCTCTCATATCACTACTTTTTCCTTCCTTACTCCAGTAAGAACTCGGAATGTTCACAAACTGGTAAGATTTCCACGCACGTGATCTGACCTTAAAGATCGACACTTCACCATATATGATAAATTGGGGCGTATAATTCAGCATTCTCAAAAACAAAATTCAAAGAATAATCCCAAACATCTGGAATTTTGACCACCTTGTCCAGCATAAGGTAACCTTAAATGGCACGAGGGAGGGATAAGGCTCAGTCAGGGTCAAACAGATCCACAATCATCCTCCACATGTGGACTTTCCACCAGCTGTCATTAAAAAACAGATCCACAATCCTCCTCCACATGTCAACTTTCCACCAGGTGTCATTAAGTCAGGGTCAAACAGATCCACAATCATCCTCCACATGTCAACTTTCAACCAGCTGTCATTAAAAAACAGATCCACAATCCTCCTGCACATGTCAACTTTCCACCAGCTGTCATTAAAAAACAGATCCACAATCCTCCTCCACATGTCAACTTTCCACCAGGTGTCATTAAGTCAGGGTCAAACAGATCCACAATCATCCTCCACGTGTCAACTTTCCACCAGGTGTCATTAAAAAACAGATCCACAATCCTCCTCCACATGTCAACTTTCAACCAGCTGTCATTAAGTCAGGGTCAAACAGATCCACAATCATCCTGCACATGTCAACTTTCAACCAGGTGTCATTAAGTCAAGGTCAAACAGATCCACAATCATCCTCCACATGTCAACTTTCCACCAGGTGTCATTAAGTCAGGGTCAAACAGATCCACAATCATCCTCCACATGTCAACTTTCCACCAGCTGTCATTAAAAAACAGATCCACAATCCTCCTCCACATATGGACTTTCCACCAGGTGTCATTAAGTCAAGGTCAAACAGATCCACAATCCTCCTCCACATGTCAACTTTCCACCAGGTGTCATTAAAAAACAGATCCACAATCCTCCTCCACATGTTAACTTTCCACCAGGTGTCATTAAAAAACAGATCCACAATCCTCCTCCACATGTCAACTTTCCACCAGCTGTCATTAAAAAACAGATCCACAATCCTCCATCACATGTCAACTTTCCACCAGCTGCCATTAAAACCTGTACAGCAGTTTTGGCATGATCTCATGTATCCTGCATCTAATTTTCGATGTGGATCCGCTATACCAATCCGGATCAGTGGTTTTTCCTTTGCTACCTTTCATCTGTCTACCAAGTGACATGAAAACAGGTTGAATGTTTTTTTTTTTGGGGGGGGGGGTTGGATGAATTTGTACATACTGGACCCGTCCTTTAAGACAAGTGTTTCAGCCCTGAACTCCTTACACTCTAAGGGGGCCGGGTCACATCCAGGTCATGACTCCCAGATGCTGCCGGGATTCAAACCGGCAACTTTTGGGTGGGTGGGCGTCTCAAGGCCTACCTTTTTAGATGGATACCTTACCCCCACTGCCAACGGACACCTGTTCTAAGTTGGGAAATTTCTACCTTATGAAGTTGACTTTTGTTTCTCTTTAACCAGATCCAGCTGGAACTCTTTTCGGCGGCCTCTGCCATTGCCTTCAGGGTTCTGGTCCGCTTCTTACCTGAAATCCCGAGCTGTTTCACGAAGTCATAGGCTGATGAGCCTACAAATCCCCTTGCTACAAATCCCCTTGCTACAAATCCCCTTGCTCCAACTTCTTTAGCGAGGATCCGGGCCTGGAAGCTGGATACCCTCAAGCTAGCAGTCTTCTAGAGATGCGTTTACTCCAATCTGCAATAACAATCACAAAACAGCAACAACAACAACAACAACAACACCAGCAACAGCAAGAGCAACGACAGACGTTAGTCAAAGCATAACCTCCCAAGCAGAGGCACAGATAACATGTCTTCCATTCTACGGCATTTTAAATGTGTTTTCACCGTAATTACGAAATGTTTTAAATTTATCCTCTCTGTGTTTGTGTACTGTGTTTTCTACGGCATTTTCACGTGTTTTCACTGTAATTACGAAATGATTTAAATTTCTCTTCTGTGTGTTTGCTTGTGTACTGTATTTTATTTCGTGGGTATGATTGTAGTTGTTAATACTGTCTGAATTGTCATTGTTTCATTGATGCTAAGAATCTCTGTAAAATGGTATGAAGATGAAGACGGAGAGACGTAATAACGATGCAAAATGGTATGACGATGAAGACGGAGAAACGTAATAACGATAAAATGGTATGACGATGAACACGGAGAGACGTAATAACGATGTAAAATGATATGAAGATGAACACGGAGAGACGTAATAACGATAAAATGGTATGACGATGAAGACGGAGAGACGTAATAACGATAAAATGGTATGACGATGAACACGGAGAAACGTAATAACGATGTAAAATGATATGAAGATGAACACGGAGAGACGTAATAACGATAAAATGGTATGACGATGAAGACGGAGAGACGTAATAACGATAAAATGGTATGACGATGAAGACGGAGAAACGTAATAACGATAAAATGGTATGACGATGAACACGGAGAGACGTAATAACGATAAAATGGTATGACGATGAAGACGGAGAGACGTAATAACGATAAAATGGTATGACGATGAAGACGGAGAGACGTAATAACGATAAAATGGTATGACGATGAAGACGGAGAGACGTAATAACGATAAAATGGTATGACGATGAAGACGGAGAAACGTAATAACGATAAAATGGTATGACGATGAAGACGGAGAGACGTAATAACGATAAAAATGGTATGACGATGAAGACGGAGAGACGTAATAACGATAAAATGGTATGACGATGAAGACGGAGAAACGTAATAACGATAAAATGGTATGACGATGAACACGGAGAGACGTAATAACGATAAAATGGTATGACGATGAAGACGGAGAGACGTAATAACGATAAAATGGTATGACGATGAAGACGGAGAAACGTAATAACGATAAAATGGTATGACGATGAAGACGGAGAGACGTAATAACGATAAAATGGTATGACGATGAAGACGGAGAGACGTAATAACGATAAAATGGTATGACGATGAAGACGGAGGAGACGTAATAACGATAAAATGGTATGACGATGAAGACGGAGAAACGTAATAACGATAAAATGGTATGACGATGAAGACGGAGAAACGTAATAATAAAACCAGGCATGGTTTCATGTACTTGTCATAACACCTTAAGTGATGTGTAAAGAATTGTAACAGAAGGATTGAAATGACAATTTTAAAACAAAAAAATAAAACACTTTCAAACCCTACTCAAATGGTTATCTCAGCTTCGTTTACTATCACACACACATGGGCTCATGCCCACACTCCAATGCATACACATATGTATACACACACAAGTGTATACTCACCACACACGTATACAAATGATAATGATGGCACAGCCAATGTAAGGTTACTCAAGGTCTGACCAGCGCGTTGGGCTACTACATATGTCAGACATTTGCTAAGTTAGTTTTTAGGTGACTTGTCTTATTAAATTCGGCGCAATGATAAGCAATTGCTTGTTCTTCGTTTCTATTGTCCTGAAAATTGTTTATCTTGCCTGAAGGAAGAAGACCTAAGAGATTGAAAAGCGTGTTTTGTCTTATAATTTGTTAGTCCATGTTAACCAGTGGAGTTACTGAAAATTCCTTTCAAAATCAGCGAAGTCACAGTCACGGAGACCCTCTTCTTACATTGTCTCATCCTAGTCATTAATTCATCGATCCATCTGCTTTGAAACCATGTGCAGTGTGGTCTAAATACGTAGCGGATGTGAAGTAGCGTATATGGACTAGTCCGCACGCAGAGACATCTTGATGAAACTGAAACTGAAACTCATTTACTATTCCCCTTTGCTAACCTCCATATTCCTTCCGCTATGTTAGCCATGGTCATTTCAAAATCTTGGGTGTTTGGTAGGTCTGGGAAAGGGGAGGGGAAAGTCAGAGTGGGAAGGGAGCACGTACAGTTGGCTCCCACTCTGTCTGGCTTCCCAGACAAAGTCATTGTGAAGAGATAGGTGGGGAGATTGAGGGTGGGTATTGGGGCAGTAGACAGTTCTCCTCAACGTGTGAAATCAGAGAAGACGAAGGCTCAATACTACGGAAGTGACAGAGTAGCATGAAAGCTTTTTCTGTGGTGGATGGGTGGCAGTCAGACGTGTGTAGTTCCTCTGAAGTTTGGCGCCAGGTCTGCTACAGAACAATGCTGGATATCGCTATTAGAATCTGCAGTCCGGATTAAAGCCAGCTTGTGCACATACACACGGGCAAGGTATACACTGACACATACACATGGACCCCTGTCTACACACCCATGCACACATATATGCACACACATACACACACCACACACACATACAACGATAATAATGGCACCGCCATTGTTAGGTAGGTTACTCAAGGTCTAACCTGCACGTTGGGCTAATGCGTAGGTCAGACATCTGCTAAGTCGTAGTCACGAGACTCTCTTTTAAGATTTTCTCATCTTGGTCATTGATTCATTTATCCATCAGCCTTAAATCATGCGTAGTGTGGTCTCAAAACTTGGCGGATGTGGTGTAGCGTATATGGACCAGCCCGCACGCAGTGACGCCTTCTTGATGAAACTGAACTGAACTGAACTTCTGAGAACGGAAGACATTACGGCAGAGAAACAACAATAATGGGGCCGGAATAACTCAGTTTTGTGGAGCCCGGCGTAATCCTAGTCAACTGTAATCCTGGTGGATGGCAGGTTCGAATCTTCACTGGGGCATCTCGGAACAGAGGCGTTTCCCCTCAAAATTGACATTAGTTCCTACAACATTTACCACAGTCCTTTGAATGAACACTTAAACTGAGGTTCAGGGTATGAACGCACACATAACACGTAAAATCCCAGCACCAACTTTCGAGGAGAAGGCAAATTTGGCCGTTGGTATGGATGACCTGTGTATATACACACACACACAACTGAGTGAGTGATAAAGTGAATCATGTGGGAAACGACTGGGTGTAGCACCAACTGGGAGAAGTTCAGTCCCTCTTCTCAGGTAAGCAGCTTGTTGTATAAAGGACAGTATGGATTTTTACAGTGCTTGAAGCATGATCCCTTACAAAGGATAGGCGTTACACAACAACAACAACAATAACAATCACAACAATATCAACAACAACAATAAAACTAACAATAATAGTAACAACAATAACAATAGCTATAATAACAATAACAACAATACTGCTACTACTACTATTACTAACATAATGATAATGACAATGATAACAACAACAACAACAACAATGATAGTAATAATGATTATAACAATGATGATCATGATACCAGAGCTAAGCAGTTAGGCAGGCAGACTGGTATCTAGATAAGTTCATTTGAGTTCATTTCACGGTTCATTTCGGTCAGTTCATTAAGCCAGAGTAATAACAATGTCAACAAGACGATAAATTTGTCAATGAGATTTAGCAGTTACTTTGACAATTTGCTTGTTTGCTATCAACCCCTTTCACTGTCATCCGTTTAAGGAAGCTAGTATCGATTTGCGTTCAGCCAATAAATACCCAATACAGACACACACAATGACAAAGGCATTACTTCTGCTGCGATAGAGAGATTCCAGAGTCGATGCCAGACGTGGGCAGAAAGCGAAACAGATCCAGTTCGTCACAGAAGACTGTCTGTTCTGAGACAGAAGAACTTAATGGATGGAGGAGATGATCAATGTGTTTACCCGTAATGCTGGGCGATCTGACTCAGTGGGAAGGGGGACGGTCAATACCAGCAAGACAACAACAGGCCGTAAAGTCTGACCTGCACTCAGGTGTCCGGTACAGCCAACTGCCCCTCACTGACCGCCCGTCACTGCACGTCACACATTGATCCACCAGTCACAGCTGCTGGAGGAGGAACTGAAGAAAGGATTCACGATGGCTGAAAATAGAGTCGTGGACGATATGGAGTTGTTTCCGTTACTCTCTGTGTCTCTGTCTGTCTTTGTCTCTGTCTCTGTCTCTGTCTCTCTGTCTCTCTGTCTCTCTCTCTCTCTCTCTCTCTCTCTCTCTCTCTCTCTCTCTGTGTGTCTCTGTCTCTGTCTCTCTCTCTCTCTGTCTCTGTCTCTCTCTCTGTCTCTCTGTCTTTCTGTTTTTGTCTGTCTGTCTGTCCGTCCGGCCATCTCTCTCTCTCTCTCTCTCTCTCCTCTCTCTCCCTCTCTCTCTCTCTCCATTTATGAACTGTATTTGTGTCCGCTTTTTTACTTCTGATATAAAGCCAACATATTGTATAACGGTCCTAAGTTCTCATCTCTCTCTCTCTCTCTCTCTCCTCTCTCTCTCTCTCTTCTCACACACAACACACACACACCACACACACACACACACACACACACACACACACACACACACACACACACACACACACACACTCACACTCACACACACTGATTAACCGGATTTGTGACTGCTCATCCGTTGACCTTCCGTTTTTTTGTCTTGTTGGCCAAAGCCAATGTACTATAAAGCATCTCTCTCTCTCTCTCTCTCTCTCTCTCTCTCTCTCTCTCTCTCTCTCCTCTCTCTCTCTCTCTCTCTCTTAAAGTGAACTTCATTTTTTGTTAGAATGTCAAACGTATACATTTCTAAGAGAAAAATATTTGTCAAAGTATTACCAACATACATTAATTAATGGAGAATGCTTAGCTCGAATGTTACAATCTGAAGACGTCATGCTCTTAAGAAATTTAGCAATGTATATATTTTATGCATTTAAGACTAGATATACGCATTTAAATAGGAAGTAAAGCTGCACTCTTGTAATTGAATTGCTGTCTTAAGGTTTTTTTGTCTGCTTAATTTCACATGCCAATGTAACTCCCTTGACTTTAGTTTGATTTTGATGTGGGATGTTATACTTATTTTTTGCGTGTTGTCCTTATGTTATTTGCTTTGATTCACTCATGTTAACGTGTATCCATTGTATACAGGCCGGTGGCCTTACAGTTAAAGTTTCCGAGTTCTCTCTCTCTCTGAGCGCAATCAGAGGAGATCACTTCTGAATCAAAGGCTATTTTCACTACTTTCCCTCTGTATGTAGCAGTCTGTGTGTTTCACTGTGGCTGAAGCACTGCTTTCCCTCTGTATGTAGCGGTCTGTGTGTTGCACTGTGTGGCTGAAGCACTGCTTTCCCTCTGTATGTAGCGGTCTGTGTGTTTCACTGTGGCTGAAGCACTGCTTTCCCTCTGTATGTAGTAGTCTGTGTGTTTCACTGTGGCTGAAGCACTGCTTTCCCTCTGTATGTAGCAGTCTGTGTGTTTCACTGTGGCTGAAGCACTGCTTTCCCTCTGTATGTAGCAGTCTGTGTGTTGCACTGTGGCTGAAGCACTACTTTCCCTCTGTATGTAGCAGTCTGTGTGTTGCACTGTGGCTGAAGCACTGCTTTCCCTCTGTATGTAGCAGTCTGTGTGTTGCACTGTGGCTGAAGCACTGCTTTCCCTCTGTATGTAGCAGTCTGTGTGTTGCACTGTGGCTGAAGCACTGCTTTCCCTCTGTATGTAGCGTCTGTGTGTTGCACTGTGGCTGAAGCACTGCTTTCCCTCTGTATGTAGCAGTCTGTGTGTTGCACTGTGGCTGAAGCACTACTTTCCCTCTGTATGTAGCAGTCTGTGTGTTTCACTGTGGCTGAAGCACTGCTTTCCCTCTGTATGTAGCAGTCTGTGTGTTGCACTGTGGCTGAAGCACTGCTTTCCCTCTGTATGTAGCAGTCTGTGTGTTGCACTGTGGCTGAAGCACTGCTTTCCCTCTGTATGTAGCAGTCTGTGTGTTGCACTGTGGCTGAAGCACTGCTTTCCCTCTGTATGTAGCAGTCTGTGTGTTGCACTGTGGCTGAAGCACTGCTTTCCCTCTGTATGTAGCAGTCTGTGTGTTGCACTGTGGCTGAAGCACTGCTTTCCCTCTGTATGTAGCGGTCTGTGTGTTTGCACTGTGGCTGAAGCACTGCTTTCCCTCTGTATGTAGCAGTCTGTGTGTTGCACTGTGGCTGAAGCAGTGCTTTCCCTCTGTATGTAGCAGTCTGTGTGTTGCACTGTGGCTGAAGCAGTGCTTTCCCTCTGTATGTAGCGGTCTGTGTGTTGCACTGTGGCTGAAGCAGTGCTTTCCCTCTGTATGTAGCGGTCTGTGTGTTGCACTGTGGCTGAAGCACTGCTTTCCCTCTGTATGTAGCGTCTGTGTGTTGCACTGTGGCTGAAGCAGTGCTTTCCCTCTGTATGTAGCAGTCTGTGTGTTGCACTGTGGCTGAAGCACTGCTTTCCCTCTGTATGTAGCGGTCTGTGTGTTGCACTGTGGCTGAAGCACTGCTTTCCCTCTGTATGTAGCGGTCTGTGTGTTGCACTGTGGCTGAAGCACTGCTTTCCCTCTGTATGTAGCAGTCTGTGTGTTGCACTGTGGCTGAAGCACTGCTTTCCCTCTGTATGTAGCAGTCTGTGTGTTGCACTGTGGCTGAAGCACTGCTTTCCCTCTGTATGTAGCAGTCTGTGTGTTGCACTGTGGCTGAAGCACTGCTTTCCCTCTGTATGTAGCGGTCTGTGTGTTCACTGTGGCTGAAGCACTGCTTTCCCTCTGTATGTAGCGGTCTGTGTGTTGCACTGTGGCTGAAGCACTACTTTCCCTCTGTATGTAGCGTCTGTGTGTTGCACTGTGGCTGAAGCACTGCTTTCCCTCTGTATGTAGCGTCTGTGTGTTGCACTGTGGCTGAAGCACTGCTTTCCCTCTGTATGTAGCAGTCTGTGTGTTTCACTGTGGCTGAAGCAGTGCTTTCCCTCTGTATGTAGCGGTCTGTGTGTTGCACTGTGGCTGAAGCATGCTTTCCCTCTGTATGTAGCAGTCTGTGTGTTGCACTGTGGCTGAAGCACTGCTTTCCCTCTGTATGTAGCGTCTGTGTGTTGCACTGTGGCTGAAGCAGTTTGAAGTCTGCTGCTCTGGAATCCTGTGGTGGGGACGGCATCAGGACAAGTGGAAATCCTAAACGCCAGCAAAGAAATTGGCATTAGCCTCGGTTGACTGAAGATCCAGATGGAATCATTCAGCACGCTGTGCATTGATCCAGGACCCCATGGTCTGCCTGGGTGAGTCAGGGGATTGACTGAGGTGTCTCAGGATAGCCCTGCCTGTCCTGACTCTGACGTCACTGTGAGTGGCCTGACGTAGCGGACCACTGTGGTCAGTCATCTCGGTGGCCACACACTGGTGATGTGTGCATGAGACCAGTCTGTGGTGAGGTACAACACAATGACTGAGATGAATAAGGACTGCCGCATTATGGCAATGAAACTGAATGTGGACCAGCCGCCGTGGCGAAGTGGTTAGCGTCGCGGACTCCCGGCTGGGAGGTCGTGGGTTCGAATCCCATCAGAGTCATGCGGGTTTTTCTGCCCCGACAGGCTCCTACCCAGAGTTGAGTTTGCTACGGACTCAGTTGGGAAGACTGGGACCACACAGTCGAGTTTCATCCACTTAATGGATGCGTTTCTGAGAGTGTTGCTCAAATTTCCTGACCAGCACTGCTGGTGCCTGTATCTCTCGGGCCTGGTTGACGCCGGGATATATTATGAAAGGAAGTGTAGAGTACAGCCCTGTCATGTAGTCTCAGACCGAAATGGACATCCTCATTATCTACCATCGATCAGCATAAAAAAAAATGTCTCAAATTCTGTGGCCCTTCATGCCCTGCTTTCATGGTGACCTCAACTTCGATGTCCTCTCCACATCTGTGGTCTTGGTTTGGTTCCGTCGGGGTCACCGGTATCGGCGAGTCCATGGGGGTTGTCGTTGGACGGACGTGGTGGCGCCCTCCAGAGGGAGAGCTCAATCACGCCGGCTCCACGACTAAGCAATTATTGTCGTCAGTAGGGGGCTTAGTAGGTGGTGTCCTGCGTATGTTAGATCAGAACAGGCGCCACTGAACACCACCGAAATGACTCGGCAGCAGTGCAGTGTCTCCTCCGGTGGGCTGCCTCTTGACGACTTGACATTGACTGCTCCCTGTGGATTGCCGGTGCCGGGGCTGCGGCGGGCCGACCGGGCTGTGGCTGTGGACGGGGTGTCGGAATGAGCGGCGTGGGTGCACTGCCTCTGAAGTGGCGCAGAAGTTGGGACAGAAAAAAAAAAAAAAAAACTGAATGTGGATGATAAGTGGTGATATAGAATATCCATCACACAACGATGTAATTAATCATGATTTTCATGATGATGTTACTATTCTTGTTATCATTATCAGTATTATGATTATTACTATTTCCATTATCGTTATTATCATTGTCATTATTGTTATCATTGTCATGATGATGATGATTATGATGATGATGATGATGATGATGATGGTGAAAATCATTATTTATATCATCATCATCATTATTGTTGTGTATATTTCGCTCTGGCTGAGCCAACAGATAGATAGGTAGATAAGAGATGAATAGATAGATAGACAGATAGATAGATAGATAGATAGATAGATAGATAGATAGATAGACAGAAGATAGATAGATAGATAGATAGATAGATAGATAGATAGATAATAGATGTGTGTGTGTGTGCGTGCGTGCGTACGTGCGTGCGTGCGTGCGTGCATGTGTGTGTGTGTGTGGCGCGCGCACGCGCGCGCGCGCGAGCGTTCGTGCGTGCGAAGCGTGTGTGTCTGTGTGTGTGCCTGTGGTCTGTCGGTATGTAAGCCTATTCCTGAGTTCTCTGCTTTTTGAAAGCAGTCCTTGGTTGTCGTCATTTCTCTGATACAAGTACGCCGGATACTGTGCTACACTCCGGATCTTGACGTCATCGTCTGATCCAAAGATCTGCGCATTGTCTGAACCATCTGTCTAGATAGAGGGAAGTCGAAATAGGTCCGTTTTCCAATGTTCTGCGAGCTTCTTGCTTCTTTGGCAATTTGGGGGCTTTAATGCACTTGTTCAGGCGTGTCTAATTTGTTTATTACTATGCTCCTCACGCGGGCAGTTCCATTGTCAGGGTGAATGGACGTCCTTTTTCCGCCCACCTTGAGAAGATAAATGATGGCTCGTTTTTCGTTTCCACTGCCCTGAATGTTATTGTGTCTGAAGGAGACAAGATTTTGAAGCGTGTCGTGTTTTGTCTTATTATTTATTTGTCCCTTTTGTCCAGCAAAATAGTATTTTTCTTTTATGTTTATTTCAGTTTCCGCCTGAAGTTACCTCACTTTGAAACAAAATGATTTATATTGTGTTTGAATCTGCATATCAGTAATATCAGCCTAGTCTGAACTTTATTCCAGGAAGAACACTTTCTCAAGCTCAGGTACGGAACATTAGCAACAGAACAACAACATTAAGAACAAAATAACGAGAAAAATCACAGCAACATCCAAAGAAATGACAAAAACAGTCACAGAGGTCCTTAACGCTGGTACTGTGGTCTGCGTCCATTTTGCCGACAGAGACTGGAATCCTTCACATTTCTGTATATAAGCTGGGTTGGGAATTCCAGATATATCCATGATTCTCCCGATGGCTACTAAGGACATGCACATTGAAAAGTTACGAAAGAAAAAAAAACTGAAACTTTAATCGCTGATCTAGATTTTTTTTTCTTCCTTTATACCTTTCATTTATTTATTCATGTGTTGCCATCTCAGTCTTTGGTAGATGTATTTGTGTAAAGAAAGACAACTCGATAGATGTATTTCTGTGAAGAAAGACAACTCGAACATACTATTTGTAGCTTGGATCTTGCAATACCGCTTATTATGTGAACCTCTCCATTCCTAGTCTTGCCTTGCCTTGATATGCCATGCCTTGCCCCTGATAATTGTTTTTCTTTAAAAAAAAAAGAAGTCTTATTTACAAAGGAAACAAACTCACCCTAGCATGTCAGGCTGATCTTTACAAATGGAAGAAAACAGGCAAATGAAATTCTTATATGAGTCTGGTTCCCTCATCTTTTTTTTTTTTTTAATCTATTTCTCTTGTTTTTGCTCCGTTACATGCGCGTGTTTACGATCGTCTGGGAGTTTTAATGTTCTGATGTGTATAGGTCTGTTAACTACCAATACCCCGGGACTGCTGAATGTAAAAGTGACATTTAAACAGTCTGGGTTTCAGTCTCCACGTCAATCTGGTGTGTTGAAGGATAAAGTAAACGTCTGATTGTAAGTTTACATGTCTTGAAAGGTCAATCCATGTCCGTTGTTTTCTAAGCCAGTCCTTGAGTTTCAGCAGGATGTAATGAAATATAGTACACGTTTTAATGAATTGTTTTCAACCCGATGTTCTAACCGTGTCTGTTGTTGTCTTTTGTTACAAGTCAATTGCTGGATTTTTAGCCTGCAATTTGATAACTGAGAATTTGATGAATGAGACTCTGTTTTCCCCCTTTATTGATAGTGATTTTGATAATCATATATGAAATATTCGGAAAGTAATCTTGTTAACACAGGCCACTCCTTTTACACCCATTCTTATCTTTTTTCTGTGGTGCATTCCATGCCATGTACCACTCACAGTGAAACATGTTCTTTTAGAGTGTTGGGACTTGCATGATGTGAGACATAAACACTTTACAGCAGACTCCATGAAAACCTTATTCAGAGATGTCCCACCTGATGTGATCTTTGAATGTCTGAAAGAGGTCAACATTTTTCCATCTGATCTAAGCTTTCACGGAAGAAATATTTTTAACTAGAAGGTGTATTTGAAACTATTTTTTTAATTGTTTTTTTTTAAATTTTATTTATTTATTTGTATTTATTTATTTATTTTTTTGATGACTTGCGAGTTGACTTAAACGTGGTGACAGCCCAATATGGCCCTTTGCGGTCGGCTGGGCTATAAGCAGCATTCTCTCTCTCTCTCTCTCTCTCTCTCTCTCTCTCTCTCCTTCTCTCTCTCTCTCTCTCTCTCTCTCTCTCTCTCTCTCTCTCCTTCTCTCTCTCATCTTGATGATCAAAATAAAGGATGTCAGAAGCAGTGGTCTGTCCAGGTTAGTTACTGTTCGCCTGGACAGTGTCTGGATCGATGGACAATGGAGGCGGCCATATTCCTGTCTTATACCCATCCTCCATATCACGACACTGTAGATCATGGATGCCACAAGATACACGTGTGCAAATGAATTGCATGCTATGTGATTATTTATCACAGCATTTCAAGGGCAGTAGGGAAAGGCTCGACGCAGCCCGTATCCTATCCGAGTATCCTGGGGCATGTTGGGAATTTTTTTTAATATTTCCATAACGCATCGATCAATAAATTACAGCATTTTGTTTTATTGTATATCAGATCTTTGAAGTGTGTACTAGCACAAAGGGAGTTCAGTGGCTAGGTGACCTGATCATAAGTGGTCCTGAGACGTTTGAACAAATCCCAAGCTCTAGCACACATGCATTGTTTGTTTGTTTGTTTGTTTGTTTGTTTGTTTTTTTGTTTTCTCACCTGCTTCGCAGCTTTTATGTCCTTTGTTCTGTTTCCAGCATTAACTTCACTGGCAGCTGTGAAAAACCGTTGGATTGTTTGTTATCCTGAAATTACCACTATTCCTACCATGGGTGGGTGGTCATATTCATGGCATGACCTCTGAGAATATTGACCCGGGGTGTGAAACTTCAGTCAAGCCTGGACACAAGCAACTAATCTGTAGAAAAAAAGACAGTGCCAAAAGTTTCCGTTAGCTGAATGAAGTAATAATGGTCCATATAAGCGAATGAAAAGTTACTTAAGCGTACCCATGTGTCCACTTACACATTGACGTATTCTATTCCGGGTTCCCCGGTTGGCAAATGACAAGTGACTGGGTCTACACCCAGACAAGTGACAAATTAGACAAGTGACAAGGTTACCGATCATATTACAGTTTGTCTATGCAGGCAAGTGACAAATTTACTGAACGTATTACAGATTGTCCATGCAAGGCACATTTACTGAACGTGACAAAGTCTGTCCATACAGGCAACTGACACATTTACTGAACGTGACAAAGTCTGTCCATGCAGTCAAGTGACACATTTACTGAACGTGACAAAGTCTGTCCATGCAGGCAAGTGACACATTTACTGAACGTGACAAAGTCTGTCCATGCAGGCAAATGACACATTTACTGAACGTGACAAAGTCTGTCCATGCAGTCAAGTGACACATTTACTGAACGTGACAAAGTCTGTCCATGCAGGCAAGTGACACATTTACTGAACGTGACAAAGTCTGTCCATACAGGCAAGTGACACATTTACTGAACGTGACAAAGTCTGTCCATACAGGCAAGTGACACATTTACTGAACGTGACAAAGTCTGTCCATACAGGCAACTGACACATTTACTGAACGTGACAAAGTCTGTCCATACAGGCAACTGACACATTTACTGAACGTGACAAAGTCTGTCCATACAGGCAACTGACACATTTACTGAATGTACCACAAATTGTCCATACAGGCAACTGACACATTTACTGAACGTATAAAAGGTTGTCCATACAGGCAAGTGACAAATTAGCTAAACATAACCCATGTGTCCCTGTAGCAAAGTGACAAACAAGCTGAACATAACAGATGAGCCTGTCCTGGCAAGTGACAAGTCACAAGTAGGCAGACAAGTGACAAGTCGGATGATATGAACGTATTACAGGAGTGCGTTTGTACAAATGGCAGTCACCTGAACATCTCTGTTTGGTAACTAGCGAGAATTTAGCTGAATGTTGCCCCTGAACATCTCTGTTTGGTAACTAGCGAGAATTTAGCTGAATGTTGCCCCTGAACATCTCTGTTTGGTAACTAGCGAGAATTTAGTTGAATGTTGCCCCTGAACATCTCTGTTTGGTAACTAGCGAGAATTTAGCTGAATGTTGCCCCTGAACATCTCTGTTTGGTAACTAGCGAGAATTTAGCTGAATGTTATCCAAGGGTCACAATGACGACAGTGAATCTGACGTTGCTCAAATGTTGGTCAAGGGAAACGGCAAGAAAGTTGAACATATAGCTTTAATTGTCTGTCTGTCTGTCTGTCTGTCTGTCTGTCTCTCTGTCTGTCTGTCTGTCTGTCTGTCTCTCTCTCTCTCTCTCTCTCTCTCTCTCTCTCTCCCTCTCTCTCTCTCTCTCTCTCTCTCTCTCTCTCTCTCTCTCTCGCCCCGTACTTTTTTCCCCCAAACATATTCATACACTGATTGTTGCCTTTTAAAAAAAATATGTATTGTTTGATTTTGTTTCTTACTACATATGTATTTTTGTTCTTGCCCAGAGGGCTGGATGTAAAAAAGGTGGTATGCTTAATCCAAAGCCTTTTAAGATAAAACTCGTTCGTTGGTTCTTTCGTAGCAGGCAAGCGTCAACTTTGCTGAACGTAACCTAGGCGCCCCTGTAGACAAGTGACACGCTAGCTGAACATACCCCTGGTGTCCCCGTAAGCAATTGACAATAGAACAGTCATAGGCACGTGGAAATGAATTCCTGGGGAACATCTAGTGTCGTTTAATTGACAAGTGAACACTCATAGGCACGTGGAAATGAATTCCTGGGGAACATCTAATGTCGTTTTATTGACAAGTGAACAGTCATAGGCACGTGGAAATGAATTCCTGGGGAACATCTAATGTCGTTTTATTGACAAGTGAACAGTCATAGGCACGTGGAAATGAATTCCTGGGGAACATCTAATGTCGTTTTATTGACAAGTGAACACTCATAGGCACGTGGAAATGAATTCCTGGGGAACATCTAATGTCGTTTTATTGACAAGTGAACAGTCATAGGCACGTGGAAATGAATTCCTGGGGAACATCTAATGTCGTTTTATGACAAGTGAACAGTCATAGGCACGTGGAAATGAATTCCTGGGAACATCTAATGTCGTTTTATTGACAAGTGAACACTCATAGGCACATGAAATGAATTCCTGGGGAACATCTAATGTCGTTTTATTGACAAGTGAACAGTCATAGGCACGTGAAATGAATTCCTGGGGAACATCTAATGTCGTTTTATTGACAAGTGAACATCATGGCACGTGGAAATGAATTCCTGGGAACATCTAATGTCGTTTTATTGACAAGTGAACACTCATAGGCACGTGGAAATGAATTCCTGGGGAACATCTAATGTCGTTTTCACTGACAGAAAGATCATGGTGACCGACATCTAATCCTCCTGTTCGTCACGTCTTCCTTCCTTCCTTCTTCCTTCCCTCCTTTCTTTCTTTTTCTCCCCTTCCTTCCTTCCTTCTTTCTTCCCTCTTTCTTTCTCTCCCCTTCCTTTCCTTCTTTCTCCCTCTTCCTTCCTCCTTCTTTCTTCCCCTTCCTTCCTTCCTTTCTCTTCCTTCTTTCTTCCCTTCCTTTCTTTCTTCTCCCTCCTTCTTCCTTCCTTCCTTCCTTCCTTCTTTCTTCCCTCCTTTCTTTCTTCTCCCTTCCTTCTTCTTCTTTCCTTCTCCTTCTTCTTCCCTCCTTCTTTCTTTCTCCCCTTCCTTCCTTCCTTCCTTCTTTCTTCCCTCCTTTCTTTCTTCTCCCTTCCTCCTTCCTTTCCTCTTCTTCTTTCTTCCTTCTTCCTTCCTTCTTCTCCTCCTTCCTTTCTCCCTTCCTTCCTCTCCTTCCTTTCTTTCCTTCCTTCCTTCTTCCTTCCTTCCCTTTCTTCCTTCTTCTTTCCTTTTCTTTCTTCCCTCCTTTCTTCTTATCCCTTCCTTCCTTCCTTTACATTCATTGCCCAACACTTTCTCAGTATTTATAGAGAGCTGGGGCTTGAGTTGGTGCTGTGTGAAAGAGAAGAACGCTGCTAAAGATAACATCCCCTGTTCCTAAAACCTGGATTCGCTCAGCTTATAAACACACACAAAAAAACAGGACTCTGCTTTTAGAGTGAGTGTACTTTGGAATTACAAGGTTACTGCAATTTGCTGGGAAGACAGGAGACAGGGACAAAAGTGGGTGGGGGTGGGGGGGGGAGGAAAGGACAGGAGGGAAGATGGATGGAAGACGATATCAGGGTGGTTGCAGATTCATAGAGGCAGAAAATCGTCACTGTTCGGTGCCTGAAAATAAACTTCATCTTGAAGATAAATAAATATTACCAATTTTGCCAGCATGCCCATTTTTTCTGACAGAAAAGGGGGCAGTATCAATACATCACTACCATCAGGCAGTTTTAACGAGACAGTTTAATGTTTGGATTCTATTCATATAAATGTATTTCATTTACTCACACATTTATTTCTAAAAGGGATTAGATTTTGTGAGCGTCTGCCGGTTTTTTTGTCAAGAAAAAATGTAACTACATGCGAACGACTCCATCGGAAAATAATAGCTCGACACAAAAAAAGAACAAGAAGGAAAAAATCATGATGAAGATGATGATGAGGGATGATGAGGATGATGATGATGATGATGATGATGTGATGGTGATGGATTGATGGTGATGATGGCTAATGATGATGTGTGTGCCGCTGCTGATGCTGCTGCTGCTGCTGCCGTGCTGCTGCTGCTGCTGCTGCTCGCTGCTGCTGCTGCTGCTGCTGCTGCTGCTGCTGCTGCTGCTGCTGCCTACTGCTGCTGCTGCTGCTGCTGCTGCTGCTGCTGCTGTGATGATGATGATGATGAAATTGTTAACTGCTAGAACCTGCTTTGATCTGGTTATACGTACATTTCTAAGCTTCCCTATCAGAGCACCTGTAACAAAGTAGAATGTAGAATCGCTGTTGAATTTTAAAAAAAAATCGATGCATAGAGCCGTGGCGAAGTGGTTAGTGTCGCGGACTCCCGGCTGGGAGGTCGTGGGTTCGAATCCCATCAGAGTCATGGGGGTTTTTCTGCCCCGACAGGCTCCTACCCAGAGTTGAGTTTGCTGCGGACTCAGTTGGGAAGACTGGGACCACACAGTCGAGTTTCATCCACTTAATGGATGCGTTTCTGAGAGTGTTGCTCAAATTTCCTGACCAGCACTGCAGATGCCTGTATCTCTCGGGCCTGGTTGACGCCGGGATATATTATGAAAGGAAGCGTAGAGCAGAGCCCTGTCATGTAGTCTCAGACCGAAATGGAAATCCGTAGCATCATCTTAATCATCCTCATTCTCATCGATCAGCATAAAAAAAAATGTCTCAAGTTCTGTGGCCCTTCATGCCCTGCTCTCATGGTGACCTCAGCTTCGATGTCCTCTCTACGTCTGTGGCCTTGGTTTGGTTCCGTCGGGGTCACCGGTATCGGCGAGTCCATGGGGGGCTGTCGTTGGACGGACGTGGTGGCGCCCTCCGGAGGGAGAGCTCACTATCCCCGGCTCAACGACTAAGCAATTATTGTCGTCAGTAGGGGGCTTAGTAGGTGGCGTCCTGCGTATGTTAGATCAGAACAGGCGCCACTGAACACCACCGAAGTGACTCGGCAGCAGTGCAGTGTCTCCTCCGGTGGGTTCCCTCTTGACGACTTGACATTGACCGCTCCCTGTGGATTGCCGGTGCCGGGGCTGCGGCGGGACCTGCCGGGCTGTGGCTGTGGACGGGGTGTCGGAAAGAGCGGCGTGGGTACACTGCCTCTGAGGTGGTGCAGAAGTTGGGACAGCAAAAAAAAAAAAAATCGATGCATAGAATTATATGTGCTTAATTCGATGTGTCCATTTTCCCCACATAAAACAGCGACGTTTCCACGTGAGCTTTTGCTAGATGTACCTGTCAGAAAGGGGGGAACTAACTCTCCGCATGTACACACACACACACACACACACACACACACACACACACACACACACACACGCACGCACCACACACACACACACACACACACACACACACACACACACACACGCACACGCACGCACGCACACGCACGCACGCACACACACACACACACACACACACACACACACACACACACACACACGCGCGCGCGCGCGCGCGCGCGCGCGCGGTTTGCGTTCATGAATAAAATATGCCAATATATGTAGAACACACTTTGTGCGCATGCACGGAAGTGCGCATGCATGTGTGTGTGTGTGTGTGTGTGTGTGTGTGTGGAGTGTGAGTCTCTGTGGTGTGGTGTGTGTGTGTGTGTGTGTGTGTGTGTGGTGTGTGTGTGTGTGTGTGTGTGTTTTATTTTAAACATCTCTTTAGAATGCTAACTTTGACGAGGTGACAGACCTGAAATGTCCCTTAGCGGTGCGTGGCAAGCACTCCCACACGCATTCTGTCTGTCTGTCTGTCGGTTTGTCTGTCTGCCTATCTGTCTGTCTGTCTGCCTGTTTCTGTCTCTGTCTGTCTGTGTGTCTGTGTCTGTCTCTGTCTCTTTCTATGTGTCTATCTGTTTCTCTGTCCGTCTGTCTGTTTCTGTCTGTCGGTTTGTCTGTCTGCCTATCTGTGTCTGTGTGCCTGTCTCTGTCTCTGTCTGTGTGTCTGTGTCTGTCTCTGTCTCTTTTTCTTTCTCTTTCTATGTGTCTATCTGTTTCTCTGTATCTGTCTGTGTGCCTCTCTGTCAGTCTGTGTGTGTGTCTGTCTGTGTGTCTGTGCGTATGTCTGTCTGTCTGTCAGTCAGTCAGTCAGTATGTATGTATGTATGTTCTCTCTCTCTCTCTCTCTCTCTCTCTCTCTCTCTCTCTCTCTGCGTGTCTGTCTGTCTGTCTGTCTGTCTGTCTGTCTGTCTGTCTCTCTCTCTCTCTCTCTCTCTCTCTCTCTCTCCTCTCTCTCTCTCTCTCTTTGTTTGAACTTTTTGTACTCCCAGTTCTTATAGAACGGGGAGTACTTTACAATGGGAACGAAGAAATGCTCTGGGTGTGTGTCTGTTACTAGCGGCTATAATGGCCCATAACGGTTTTTCTTCTTTATGGAATATCTTAGAAAGTACTTGGCCGATCTCCTGAAAATTTGAAGGTATGTTCATTATGGGTCACGGATCATGCCCGATGTTTTATTTTACCGTTATGTCCGTTACTAACGGCTATAACGGCCCATAACGGTTTTTCTTCTTTATGGAATATCTTAGAAAGTATTTGGCCGATCTTTCTGAAAATTTGAAGGTATGTTCATTATGGGTCACGGATCATGCCCGATGTTTTATTTTACCGTTATAGCCGTTACTAACGGCTATAACGGCCCATAACTGTTTTCTTCTTTATGGAAAATTTCAGAAAGTATTTGGCCGATTTTTCTGAAAATATGAAGGTATGTTCGTTATGGGTCACAGATAATGGCCCATGTTTACCAGAATAGCCGTTACTAACGGCTATAACGGCCCCCAAAAGTTTTTCCTCTTTATGGAATATATCACGTGTATTCAAGATAAACTGGGAGTACGTTTATATGCTTTGCGTCTTGTCCGTTTTACGTTTTGCTACGTGTGCTGTTCTATATCACGTCACATTGTTGGTCCCCCCTCAGCAGGGCAAAGGTTGGATGAACGAAGCACATCATTCATTAGTGCTTAAATATACTATCTTCGTTAATAAAGAATTTTGTTCTCTCTCTCTCTCTCGCTCTCTCTCTCTCTCTCTCTCTCTCTCTCTCTCTCTCTCCTCTCTCTCTCTCGTTTATTTACACTCCTGACTGGAAATGGATTACGCAAGGTTCTTTCATATGTATCCCCTTTGTAAGGGGCCACGGCCTTTATGAATAAACATCTCTCTCTCTCTCTCTCTCTCTCCTCTCTCTCTCTCTCTCTCTCTCTCTCTCTCTCTTTGGGAATAAAAAGAAAAAGGTGACAACTAATTTTCAAATCCACCGCCCACACTTCATAATGAAGTTCTGCTGACCATCCAGATCATAATGAAGTTCTGCTGACCATCCAGATCATAATGAAGTTCTGCTGACCATCCAGATCATAATGAAGTTCTGCTGACCATCCAGATCATAATGAAGTGACCATCCAGATCATAATGAAGTTCTGCTGACCATCCAGATCATAATGAAGTTCTGCTGACCATTTTCAGACCCACTCACTGACCACAGAGGGAGGACAGGGGACGCCAGAGCCAGGGGGCAGAAAGTGACCAGTGGTTCCACCGCCGACCTTTCCTGCTGACCACTGAGGAGGAGTCAGGGGAGGTGCTAATCCAGTTCCAGTGACCTGACTAAGGTCAGCGTCTGCCAGACAGCCAATCAGCGAGAAGGTCAGAGGTCCCAGTCCTGTTGGCCAGCACACGACAAGGTCGTGGCCTTCTGTGGCACTGTGGTGCCAGCTCGTAAAGGTGCTGAGGTCTGTGTCTCAATCCTGGAAGCTTAATGCTGCTTGTAAGGAAAGAGAGAGAGCCTGCAGTGTTAGGGGTTGTGTTGGATGACAACGCTTCTGGCCCTTAAGAACGCCCTAAGTATTATCAAACGGTGTTTGTTTGCAAACCTGGCTTAAAGTAAGCAGATGACGTCGTCTGGGGGAGGGGGGGGGGGTGACATATGTAATAGATAGACAGATAGATGGATAAATAAATAAATAGATAAACAGACGCAGATAGATAGATAGATAGATAAACAGACGCAGACAGATAGATAGATAGATATATAGATCGACAGACATATAGATAGATAGATAGATAGATAGATAGATGTTGAGGGCTAGGGGATTCATTGATTTCCGTCGATTTTCAGACCACTGGTGACACTTCTTGTCACAGCGTTAAACTTTCACTTGGACAAAGAGTAGCCACCTGCCTTTAGGAGGGTGGGGAGGGAGGGGAGAGGTGGGAAGGGGTGGGGCACATGGGGAGGGGCGGACATTCCATCGCCATCCATCCATGCCAGCGGATACGTTGAGAACACGACCAGTGATAATTGGGGGTGCAGACATCTAATCCAATTGCAGTCACACAGAAGTCGCTGTCTGTCACGACAATTCAATCAGTCGGACGGTCGGTCAAAGGTCAGTTCTGTTATTACCTGTCATTGGTCAGAGTCTTCCCTGCCCTCCGCTGATTGGTCCTGGACTCAGGTGTGAAAAGATGGCGCCCTTCTGTGGCCTGATGCGATAGAGTCTCAGTCAGATAGACCCGCGGTGTGTTGCTGATGCTGTTGTGTTTTGCTCTGCTGGGTTTGCTTTCAGAGTCTGAGGGTACAGGGTATTATGGCGGGAGGGGAGTCGTAGGGTTCGGGGGATGAGAGGTTTTGTTGGTGGTTTGGGTGTCATTCTGTTGTTTGGTTATGTTGGTGTTTGGTGTCATTCTGTTGTTTGGTTATGTTGGTGTTTGGTGTCATTCTGTTGTTTGGTTATGTTGGTGTTTGGTGTCATTCTGTTGTTTGGTTATGTTGGTGTTTGGTGTCATTCTGTTGTTTGGTTATGTTGGTGTTTGGTGTCATTCTGTTGTTTGGTTATGTTGGTGTTTGGTGTCATTCTGTTGTTTGGTTATGTTGGTGTTTGGTGTCATTCTGTTGTTTGGTTATGTTGGTGTTTGGTGTCATTCTGTTGTTTGGTTATGTTGGTGTTTGGTGTCATTCTGTTGTTTGGTTATGTTGGTGTTTGGTGTCATTCTGTTGTTTGGTTATGTTGGTGTTTGGTGTCATTCTGTTGTTTGGTTATGTTGGTGTTTGGTGTCATTGTGTTTGGTTATGTTGGTGTTTGGTGTCATTCTGTTGTTTGGTTATGTTGGTGTTTGGTGTCATTCTGTTGTTTGGTTATGTTGGTGTTTGGTGTCATTCTGTTGTTTGGTTATGTTGGTGTTTGGTGTCATTCTGTTGTTTGGTTATGTTGGTGTTTGGTGTCATTCTGTTGTTTGGTTATGTTGGTGTTTGGTGTCATTCTGTTGTTTGGTTATGTTGGTGTTTGGTGTCATTCTGTTGTTTGGTTATGTTGGTGTTTGGTGTCATTCTGTTGTTTGGTTATGTTGGTGTTTGGTGTCATTCTGTTGTTTGGTTATGTTGGTGTTTGGTGTCATTCTGTTGTTTGGTTATGTTGGTGTTTGGTGTCATTCTGTTGTTTGGTTATGTTGGTGTTTGGTGTCATTCTGTTGTTTGGTTATGTTGGTGTTTGGTGTCATTCTGTTGTTTGGTTATGTTGGTGTTTGGTGTCATTCTGTTGTTTTGTGCTATGCTGTTACGTTTCTTCAAGACACTCTGTATAGTGTTGTGTTGTGCTGTGCTGTGCTGTGCTGTGCTGTGCTGTGCTGTGTTGCGCTGTGCTGTGTTGTGTTATGCTGTGTTGTGTTGTGTTGTGTTGTGCTGTGCTGTGCTGTGCTGTGTTGTGCTGTGCTGTGCTGTGCTGTGCTGTGCTGTGTTGTGCTGTGCTGTGCTGTGCTGTGCTGTGCTGTGTTAATGTTGTATTGTACTGCATTGTGTTGTGAAAAGGCGACAGATTTTCTTGTTTGATCTATCTATCTATCTATCTATCTATCTATCTATCTATCTGTCGTCTGTCTGTCTGTCTGTCTATCTATCCATCTCTGTCTGTCTGTCTGTCTCTCTCTCAATCTCTCTTTCTCTCTCTATCTCTCTCTCTTTCTCTCTGTCTCTGTTTCTGTCTCTCTCTCTCTCTCTCTCTCTCTCTCTCTCTCTCTCTCTCTCTCTCTCTCTCTCTCAAACCTGGCTCACCTCCAAGTCTGCCCTGTTCACACTGCAACAGACTGTTCATTGCGAGGATCGGCCTGATCAGCCATCTTTGTACACACACACCGCCACCCAGTGATAGCTGAAGTCGTGGTCATCTTCGCCCGCAAAGGACAAACAACATTGTTGTGTTGTGTTGTGTTGTGTTGTGTTGTGTTGTGTTGTGTTGTGTTGTGTTGTGTTGTGTTTCGTTGAGTTGTATTGTATTGTACTGTATTGAATTCTATTGCATTGTATTGTATTGTAGTGTCTGGTATTGTGCTGTATCGTATGGTATTGTATTGTATTGCATTGTTTTGCTTTGTATTGTATCGTATCGTATAGAACTGTATAGTATTCTTTTGCTTTGTTTTGCATTATGTTGTATTGTATTGCATTGTCTCGTATTACATTGTATCGTGTTGTGTCGTATTGTCTCGTGTTGCATTGTATTGAATCGTGTTGTATTGAGTTGTACTGTAGTGTATTGCATTGTATTGAATCGTGTGGTATTGCATTGTATTGTATCGTGTTGTATTGCATTGTATTGTATCGTGTTGTATTGCATTGTGTTGAATCGTGTTCCATTGTATTGACTGTAGTGTATTGCATTGTATTGTTCTGTTTTGCTTTGTTTTGTATGGTGTTGTATTGTATTGTATTGAATTGCATTGTATTAGATTTATTGATTTCTACTCACCTAGTCACGGGAGAAGAAGAATACCATCCTTCGCGCTGCCTTTGGGGCGGATGTTTGACCCACACAGCCATAGACACCATTGGGAGAAAGTGAACCTGATCAGCATCTACAGCATGCAATAGCAGTGCTAACAAACTGTTGGCCTTAGTGCCTGTCACCTGTCATCAACAGCATGCAATAGCAGTGTGAACACACTGTTGGCCTTAGAGCCTGTCACCTGTCATCAACAGCATGCAATAGCAGTGTGAACACACTGTTGGCCATACAGCCTTTCACCTGTCATCAACAGCATGCAATAGCAGTGTGAACACACTGTTGGCCATACGGCCTGTCACCTGTCATCAACAGCATGCAATAGCAGTGTGAACACACTGTTGGCCATAGAACCTGTCACCTGTCATCAACAGCATGCAATAGCAGCGTGAACACACTGTTGGCCATACAGCCTGTCATCTGTCATCAACAGCATGCAATAGCAGTGTAAACACACTGTTGGCCATACAGCCTGTCATCTGTCATCAACAGCATGCAATAGCAGTGTGAACACACTGTTGGCCATACAGCCTGTCACCTGTCATCAACAGCATGTAATAGCAGTGTGAACACACTGTTGGCCACAGGCCTGTCACCTGTCATCAACAGTATGCAATAGCAGTGTGAACACACTGTTGGCCATAGAGCCTGTCACCTGTCATCAACAGCATGCAATAGCAGTGTGAACACACTGTTGGCCATAGAACCTGTCACCTGTCATCAACAGCATGCAAAAGCAGTGTGAACACACTGTTGGCCATACAGCCTGTCACCTATCATCAACAGCATGCAATAGCAGCGTGAACACACTGTTGGCCATAGAGCCTGTCACCTGTCATCAACAGCATGTAATAGCAGTGTGAACTGCTGGCCATAGAGCCTGTCACCTGTCATCAACAGCATGCAATAGCAGTGTGAACTGTTGGCCATACAGCCTGTCACCTGTCATCAACAGCATGCAATGCAGTGTGAACACACTGTTGGCCATACAGCCTGTCACCTGTCATCAACAGCATGCAATAGCAGTGTGAACACACTGTTGGCCATAGAACCTGTCACCTGTCATCAACAGCATGCAAAAGCAGTGTGAACACACTGTTGGCCATACAGCCTGTCACCTATCATCAACAGCATGCAATAGCAGCGTGAACACACTGTTGGCCATAGAGCCTGTCACCTGTCATCAACAGCATGTAATAGCAGTGTGAACTGCTGGCCATAGAGCCTGTCACCTGTCATCAACAGCATGCAATAGCAGTGTGAACTGTTGGCCATACAGCCTGTCACCTGTCATCAACAGCATGCAATAGCAGTGTGAACACACTGTTGGCCATACAGCCTGTCACCTGTCATCAACAGCATGCAATAGCAGTGTGAACACACTGTTGGCCATACAGCCTGTCACCTGTCATCAACAGCATGCAATAGCAGTGTGAACACACTGTTGGCCATACAGATTGTCACCTGTCATCAACAGCATGCAATAGCAGTGTGAACACACTGTTGGCCATACAACCTGTCACCTGTCATCAACAGCATGCAATAGCAGTGTGAACTGTTGGCCATACGGCCTGTCATCTGTCATCAACAGCATGCAATAGCAGTGTGAACACACTGTTGGCCATACGGCCTGTCACCTGTCATCAACAGCATGCAATAGCAGCGTGAACACACTGTTGGCCATACAGCCTTTCACCTGTCATCAACAGCATGCAATAGCAGTGTGAACACACTGTTGGCCACAGAGCCTGTCACCTGTCATCAACAGCATGCAATAGCAGTGTGAACACACTGTTGGCCATACAGCATGTCACCTGTCATCAACAGCAGTCAATAGCAGTGTGAAC
This sequence comes from Conus canariensis, assembly GCA_033310375.1. Taxonomy (NCBI): domain Eukaryota; kingdom Metazoa; phylum Mollusca; class Gastropoda; order Neogastropoda; family Conidae; genus Conus; species Conus canariensis. The sequence goes on from CM065716.1 coordinate 3,197,739, forward strand.
ACACTGTTGGCCACACAACCTGTCACCTGTCATCAACAGCATGCAATAGCAGTGTGAACACACTGTTGGCCACTACAGCCTGTCACCTGTCATCAACAGCATGCAATAGCAGTGTGAACACACTGTTAGCCATACAACCTGTCACCTGTCGTCCACAGCATGCAATAGCAGTGTGAACACACTGTTGGCCACACAGCCTGTCACCTGTCATCAACAGCATGCAATAGCAGTGTGAACACACTGTTGGCCACAAGCCTGTCACCTGTCATCAACAGTATGCAATAGCAGTGTGAACACACTGTTGGCCATAGAGCCTGTCACCTGTCATCAACAGCATGCAATAGCAGTGTGAACACACTGTTGGCCATAGACCTGTCACCTGTCATCAACAGCATGCAAAGCAGTGTGAACACACTGTTGGCCATACAGCCTGTCACCTATCATCAACAGCATGCAATAGCAGCGTGAACACACTGTTGGCCAAGAGCCTGTCACCTGTCATCAACAGCATGTAATAGCAGTGTGAAACTGTGGCCATAGAGCCTGTCACCTGTCATCAACAGCATGTCAATAGCTAGTGTGAACACTGTTGGCCATACAGCCTGTCACCTGTCATCAACAGCATGCAATAGCAGTGTGAACACACTGTTGGCCATACAGCCTGTCACCTGTCATCAACAGCATGCAATAGCAGTGTGAACACCTGTTGGCCATACAGCCTGTCACTGTCATCAACAGCATGCAATAGCAGTGTGAACACACTGTTGGCCATACAGCCTGTCACCTGTCATCAACAGCATGCAATAGCAGTGTGAACACTGTTGGCCATACACTGTCACTGTCATCAACAGCATGCAATAGCAGTGTGACACACTGTTGGCATACAGCCTGTCACTGTCATCAACAGCATGCAATAGCAGTGTGAACACACTGTTGGCCATACAGACCTGTCACCTGTCATCAACAGCATGCAATAGCAGTGTGAACACACTGTTGGCCATACAGCCTGTCACCTGTCATCAACAGCATGCAATAGCAGTGTGAACACACTGTTGGCCATAGAGCCTGTCACCTGTCATCAACAGCATGCAATAGCAGTGTGAACACACTGTTGGCCATACAGCCTGTCACCTGTCATCAACAGCATGCAATAGCAGTGTGAACACATGTTGGCCCAGAGCACTGTCACCTGTCATCAACAGCATGCAATAGCAGTGTGAACACACTGTTGGCCATACAGCTGTCACCTGTCATCAACAGCATGCAATAGCATTGTGAACACACTGTTGGCCTAAGAGCTGTCACTGTCATCAATAGCATGAATAGCAGTGTGACCATGTTGGCCATAGAGTTGTCACCTGTCATAGATGCATAGCAGTGTGATCTGTGGCCATCATGTGGTAAAGGCTGTCATCAACGCATGCAATTAGCAGGACACATGTTGGCCATACGGCTGTCATCTGTGCATAACGATCAGCGGTGAACTCACTGTTGGCCATACGAACCTGTCACTGTCATCAACAGATTCAAAGCAGGTGAACACACTTTGTGCCATACAGCCTTTCACTGTCATCACAGCATGCAATAGCTGTGAACTGTGGACAGAGAGGTATAACAGCATTGATAGAGTGGAATGTGGCCGAATCAATACTGCATCACAGCATCAATAGTAGTTGTGACACGGGCAACAGACTGTCATCTGTCACGAACACCATCAATGCAGTTGAACAACTTCACACTAACTGTACTTTTAAAGATGAGGTGTGAAAAAGAATTTCATAGCTGTATGTCTACCGCAGAATGCAGTGTGAACAATGTTGGCCAACAGACGTCACATGTCATCAAAGCATGAATAGCGTGTAAAACTGTTGGCAAAAAGACTGTCACCTAGTGGATAACACGTGCAATGCATGTGAACAACTGTTGGCCATAGACCTGTCACTGTCATCAACAGCATTTTGAATAGCAGTGTGAAAACTGTGTGGCCATGAACCTGTCAACTGTCATCAACAGCATGCAAAAGCAGGTGAAACACTGTGGCCATAGCAGCCTTCACCTGTCATCAACAGCATGCAATAGCAGGTGAACACTGTTGGCCATAGAGCCTGTCACCTGTCATCAACAGCAGTCAATAGCAGTGTGAACACACTGTTGGCCACACAGCCTGTCACCTGTCATCAATAGCATGCAATAGCAGTGTGAACACACTGTTGGCCACAGAGCATGTCACCTGTCAGAGGTTGACTGTGTCTCGAGCACCACATGATGAAAGGCTGACTCCATCCCTCTCTTTCCGCCACATTTCACATTCCCTAGACTGAATCAGGTACCTACGTACTTCGGGGTGGTTAAAGAGGGTTTTCTGGGTGGACAGAGAGGGCTTTCTGGGTGGACAGAGAGGGTTTTCTGGGTGGACAGAGAGGGTTTTTCTGGGTGGACAGGAGGGTTTTCTGGGTGGTTAGAGAGGGTTTTGTAGCCGAAAACAAATCTGACACCACTAGTGGTTCGAGCTCACGGCCGTCAGCTCTGTGACCATCTGTCCACGAACCCCTCATCTTTCTGGACGATCAGAAACATCAACACTAACTGTAGATATTAAAGAAGGGGAAAAAAGAATTTCTGAGGTGAGATGCTGCCCCGGAATCTTCAATATCTCGATCAAGAACATCAACACTAACTGTAGATATTTAAAGAAGGGGAAAAAAGAATTTCTGAGGTGAGATGCTACCCCGGAATCTTCAATATCTCCATCAAGAACATCAACACTAACTGTACATATTGATAGAAGGGGGGAAAAAGAATTTCTGAGGTGAGATGCTACCCCGGAATCTTCAATACCTCGATCAGGAACATCAACACTAACTGTACATATTGAAAGAAGGGATAAAAAAGAATTTCTGAGATGAGATGCTACCCCGGAATCTTCAATATCTGGCACAAAGATCGCATCACTGATGACATCTGCAGCTTTATCAGAGGAAGCAGAGGACTGTAAGAAGAATGCCCGTCACTCAGTGCCCAGAGGGAGGAAGATGGAATGACATGCTTCGGCGTCAAGAACAGCAACTCTGGAGAAAACCACCCGAAAACGCACGCACGCACGCACGCACGCACGCGCGCGCACACACACACACACACACACACACACACACACACACACACACACACACACACACACACACACACACACTCACACTCTGCTGTTCTACTATCCTCCAACCCCTCTCCTTTCTCCCCTTCAGTGTTTAGCCACTATTAATACTACCACTATTGACATATCATCACCAAATCTAACAGTACTCCTCCTATTGTTATTCAAATATTTTCATCATTATCACTCTCATCACTGTCATTAATGCTATTGTTATTATCATTATTATTGTCGTCATTATTGTTTTAACTCCCATGGGCCCTTTCCCAACGGCCTC
>CM065716.1:3203666-3208666 GCA_033310375.1 Conus canariensis
TCGCTCTGAATGGAAACTCAATACTGATTGGGAGGGCTCGCTCTGAATGGAAACTCAATACTGATTGGGAGGGCTCGCTCTGAATGGAAACTCAATACTGATTGGGAGGGCTCGCTTGAATGGAAACTCAATACTGATTGGGAGGGCTCGCCTCTGAATGGAAAACTCAATACTGATTGGGAGGGCTCGCTCTGAATGGAAACTCAATACTGATTGGGAGGGCTCGCTCTGAATGGAAACTCAATACTGATTGGGAGGGCTCGCTCTGAATGGAAACTCAATACTGATTGGGAGGGCTCGCTCTGAATGGAAAATCAATACTGATTGGGAGGGCTCGCTCTGAATGGAAACTCAATACTGATTGGGAGGGCTCGCTCTGAATGGAAACTCAATACTGATTGGGGGCTCGCTCTGAATGGAAACTCAATACTGATTGGGAGGGCTCGCTCTGAATGGAAACTCAATACTGATTGGGAGGGCTCGCTCTGAATGGAAACTCAATACTGATTGGGAGGGCTCGCTCTGAATGGAAACTCAATACTGATTGGGAGGGCTCGCCTCTGAATGGAAACTCAATACTGATTGGGAGGGCTCGCTCTGAATGGAAACTCAATACTGATTGGGAGGGCTCGCTCTGAATGGAAAACTCAATACTGATTGGGAGGGCTCGCTCTGAATGGAAAATCAATACTGATTGGGAGGGCTCGCTCTGAATGGAAACTCAATACTGATTGGGAGGGCTCGCTCTGAATGGAAACTCAATACTGATTGGGAGGGCTCGCTCTGAATGGAAACTCAATACTGATTGGGAGGGCTCGCTCTCTGAATGGAAAATCAATACTGATTGGGAGGGCTCGTCTCTGAATGGAAAATCAATACTGATTGGGAGGGCTCGCTCTTGAATGGAAAATCAGTACTGGTTGGGAGGGCTCGCTCTGAATGGAAATCAATACTGATTGGGAGGGCTCGCTCTCTGAATGGAAAATCAGTACTGATTGGGATGGCTCGCTCTCTGAATGGAAAATCATACTGATTGGGAGGGCTCGCCTCTGAATGGAAAATCAATACTGATTGGGAGGGCTCGCTCTCTGAATGGAAAATCATACTGATTGGGAGGGCTCGCTCTGAATGGAAAATCAATACTGATTGGGAGGGCTCGCTCTCTGAATGGAAAATCAATACTGATTGGGAGGGCTAGTCTCTGAATGGAAAATCAATACTGATTGGGAGGGCTCGCTCTGAATGGAATCAATACGATTGGGAGGGCTCGCTGTGAATGGAAAATCAATACTGATTGGAGGGCTCGCTCTGAATGGAAAATCAATACTGATTGGGAGGGCTCGCTCCTGAATGGAAAATCAATACTGATTGGGAGGCTCGCTCTGAATGGAAAATCATACTGATTGGAGGCTGCTCTGAATGGAAAATCAATCTGATTGGAGGGCTCGCTCTCTGAATGGAAAATCATACTGATTGGGAGGGCTCGCTCTCTGAATGGAAAATCAATGTGATTGGGAGGGCTCGCTCTTGAATGGAAAATCATACTGATTGGGAGGGCTCGCTCTGAATGGAAAACTCAATACTGATTGGAGGGCTCGCTTGTGAATGGAAAATCAATACTGATTGGGAGGCTCGCTCTGAATGAAAATCAATACTGATTGGAGAGGGCTCGCTGTGAATGGAAAATCAATACTGATTGGGAGGCTCGCTCTGAATGGAAAATCAATACTGATTGGGAGGCTCTGCTGTGATTTATGTATAATCAGTCACGACTGGGAGGTGCCTCTCCGCTGTAAATGACTGATGGGAGCTGCCTGTCAGTTATACACTGTATGGATTGATGAGCTGCCTGTCATTATACACTGTATGGATTGATGACTGCTGTCATTATACACTGTATGGATTGATGAGCTGCCTGTCATTATACACTGTATGGATTGATGAGCTCCTGTCATTATAACACTGTATGGATTGATGAGCTGCTGTCATTATACACTGTATGGATTGATGAGCTGCCTTCATTATACACTGTATGGATTGATACCTCTCGTGATTTACACACTGTATGGATTGATGACTCCATGATTTACACACTGTATGGATTGATGACCTCTCTGTGATATACACACTGTATGGATTGATGACCTCCCTGTGATATACACACTGTATGAATTGGTGACATCTCCGTGATTTACACAATGTACGGATTGATGACCTCCCTGTGATATACACACTGTATGGATTGATGACCTCCCTGTGATATACACACTGTATGGATTGATGACCTCCCTGTGATATACACACTGTATGGATTGATGACCTCCCTGTGATATACACACTGTATGGATTGATGACCTCCCTGTGATTTACACACTGTATGGATTGATGACCTCCCTGTGATATACACACTGTATGGATTGATGACATTTCTGTGATTTACACAATGTATGGATTGATGACATTTCTGTGATTTACACACTGTATGGATTGATGACATTTCTGTAATTTACACACTGTATGGATTGATGACCTCCTTGTGATATACACACTGTATGGATTGATGACCTCCCTGTGATATACACACTGTATGGATTGATGACCTCCCTGTGATTTACACACTGTATGGATTGATGACCTCCCTGTGATTTACACACTGTATGGATCAATTACCTCCCTGTGATATACACACTGTATGGATTGATGACCTCTCTGTGATATACACACTGTATGGATTGATGACCTCCCTGTGATATACACACTGTATGGATTGGTGACATTTCTGTGATGTACACACTGTATGGATTGATGACCTCCCTGTGATTTACACACTGTATGGATTGATGACCTCTCTGTGATATACACACTGTATGGATTGATGACCTCCCTGTGATATACACACTGTATGGATTAGTGACATTTCTGTGATATACACACTGTATGGATTGATGACCGCCCTATCATTTACACACTGTATGGATTGATGAGCTCTGTGTGATTTACACACTGCATGGATTGATGAGCTGTGTCTGATTTTCACACTGTATGGATTGATGAGCTGTCTATGATGTACACACTGTATAGATTGATGAGCTCTGTGTGATTTGCACACTGTATGGATTGATGAGCTCTGTCTGATTTACACAATGTCAGCACGGGTTTGGGCTCTCTCTCTCTCAGAGTCGAGCCTTCCATACTTCAACCCCACTTGTCCTCTCTCTCTCTCTCTCTCTCTCTCTCTCTCTCTCTCTCTCTCTCTCTCTCTCTCTCTCTCTACCGAAAAAAAAAGTTCTTCTAAAAATGTCCAAGTTACAAAAAATTACGAGAAAAATATATTCATAAACACTATAAAGATAGCTTCCCTGTCCATTTGAAGACACTATTGCAAAACGAAAATGTTATAATGAGAGATGTTGCTATGTTTGTACATCACGCTTTACGTTTTAGAGAGGAACAGTTGAAATGAAATGTTATAAACCTAAGTTTGTTACTTTTGTTATCGCCAAATGAGCATCCTTCTTTTGGAAAATTTTTCTTTCTATCTATCTATCTATCTATCTCTCTCTCTCTCTCTCTCTAAAATTTTCTCTCTCTCTCTCTCTCTCTCCTCTCTCTCTCTCTCTCTTCTCTCTCTCTCTCTCTCTCTCATGTGGATACGCTGGAGGCCTCACATTAAAGTCACGAGTTCACGAGTTTTCGACTCTCTCTCTCTCTCTCTCTCTCTCTCTCTCTCTCTCTCTCTCTCTCTCTCTCTCTCTTATCCAATTGAGCGACAAACGCGGACTTGCGGATGATAAATCTGAACTAACATCCTGTTTTATGGAACTTCTTCTACATTTTCATGTATTGCATTGTGTTGGCACACAAGTCCGATATCAACAGTAACGGTGAAAAGGGATAATCTGACCCAGTTATGCAATCTGAGACAACTGCATCAAAAGCGTTTAACTACAGGAGGTATTCCATATTTTGCCCCAGTTTCTTGTCCCCAAGCCAGGAATTAAAAGCCAATAAGTAATACTTTATCTTGCCACCGTTTGCCTCATCCTACTTACTAATGAAACTCATTTCAGTGTGTGTGTGAATGCATTGTTGTTTACTGTCGTTCTAGTACTAGTTGTTCTGGCTGCTGTGTGTGTGTGGTTGTTGATTTGTGTGGACTGTTTGGTTGTTTTGCATGGCTTTTGATGTTATATTGGATATTCTGTTATTGAGTGGTTTTAGTTATATGGTATAAATGATACATAAAGCATGCAAACCCCTTTGGATTATTATCTATTCTTGTAGTTTGGTTATGCAGTATTCGGTTGTTGTGTCGCCATCAATTGTTATCAGTAAGAATGTCTATATCCCACATGGCGTACCGTGTGGTTGTGTGTTAGGTCCGGTGTTGCGTGTTGTGCTCGTTTTGTGTCGTCATGCGCCCCTCTGTGTTTGCGTGTGTCGTGTGATGTGTGTTGTTGTGGATGGATCTGATGTGTCAGTGTAGGTGTGCTTGAGCTGTCCACTTCTTTCAGCGAAGAAGAGAACGTCTTCTTCATTGCTGTAACATCACATGTACTATATCGCTGTAACATGACGTAATTCATGCTGATAACACAACAGAGTAAGACGTAACAACTCACACTTCATGCTACCTCATCTTTTTTACGCTGTAACAGACTATTCATGTGTCATGACGATTACGCTGTAACACTCACGTATCATGCTGTAATAAGTACTTTTTCGCTGTAACACGCTCTGCAGTTTATGTAAACTCATTTTCCGCTGAAACATCACGGTACTTCATGCTTAACACTACGTATCCAGGTAACACTGCGTCTTCCTTCACGCAACACTCAGTACTTCATGCTTAATCACTCATCGTATAACTTTTCATGCTGTTCACTCACTACTATCATGCATGTAAACACTTAAGAGTGTCTACAAAAGAGCACTTAAAGCAGTCCTATTAAAATCATCTAGTCTTAGTGAAGGGGATTATGCTAAAGCGGGGGCTCTTC
>CM065716.1:3213666-3221166 GCA_033310375.1 Conus canariensis
TTGGTACGTTGTCTGTCATTTCCACACAGTTCAATTGGTACATTTTCTGTCGTTCCCACACAGTTCAATTGGTACATTTTCTGTCGTTCCACACAGTTGAATTGGTACATTGTCTGTCGTTTCCACACAGTTCAATTGGTACATTTTCTGTCGTTTCCACACAGTTCAATTAGTACGTTGTCTGTCATTCCCACACAGTTGAATTGGTACATTGTCTGTCGTGTCCACACAGTTGAATTGGTACATTTTCTGTCGTTCCCACACAGTTCAATTGGTACATTGTCTGTCGTTCCCACACAGTTGAATTGGTACATTGTCTGTCGTTCCCACACAGTTCAACTGGTACATTTTCTGTCGTTCCCACACAGTTGAATTGGTACATTTTCTGTCGTTTCCACACAGTTCAATTGGTACATTTTCTGTCGTTTCCACACAGTTCAATTGGTACGTTGTCTGTCGTTCCCACACAGTTCAATTGGTACGTTGTCTGTCGTTCCCACACAGTTGAATTGGTACATTGTCTGTCGTTCCCACACAGTTCAACTGGTACATTTTCTGTCGTTTCCACACAGTTCAACTGGTACATTTTCTGTCGTGTCCACACAGTTCAATTGGTACATTTTCTGTCGTTTCCACACAGTTCAATTGGTACATTTTCTGTCGTTCCCACACAATTCAATTGGTACGTTGTCTGTCGTTTCCACACAGTTCAATTGGTACATTTTCTGTCGTTTCCACACAAATCAATTGGTACATTCTGATGAGATTACACACACACACACACACACACACACACACACACACACACACACACACACACACACACATACACACACACACGCACGCACGCACACACACACACACACACACACACACACACAGACAGAGACAGAGACAGAGACAGAGAGAGAGAGTCTGAAACGACTGTATGAAGCGCCAGCTGGCAGCTCTTCAGTCGGCACTACCCAGGTAGGCAGCCCGTTGTGTACACGAGTGTTGATTGTAAAGCGCTTAGAGCTTGGTCTCTATCCGAGAATAGGCGCTATATAAGTATTCATTGTTAGTAGTAGTAGTAGTAGTAGTAGTAGTAGTAGTAGTAGTAGTAGTAGTAGTAGTAGTAGTAGTATTGTTTTGTGCATGTGTATACTGCAGTCTAGCACCATCTCATTATTTACACGTAAGATCGATAACTCTCTGTTACATTTTCTAGTCCACGTGGATAACAGAACCCCCCCCCCCCCCCCCCCCCCTTTACCGAATGTGGTAAGCACACAATTCCTTTGCGATAATTACAATCCGTGATCAATTTTGTTGAAATCATTTCCACCCGAGGCCGTTGATTCTACGGTTATTTTTGGCCTGGGAGTTATTCACACTGAGCAATTTCCTTATCAGCCCCGCTGTCTCTTCCTCTCTCTTCCTCCCCCTTCCTCTCCCTTCCTCTCTCGATCCTCTTTTTGCTCTTCAAGTGTCTGAAACAGAATGGAGAACCCGGTTATTGAACCCTCTGGCGTGAACAATGTGTGATTGAAGTCTCAGTATTCCATCAGGGTTCACTTCGCTATTCATCGATGAAACCAGCAGAGGGAGGCAGTCTCGGCGAAAAGTGTAACAATTGTTACAGTGCTCGGATACAACGTAGAAAGTAACAATGCAGCAATCATTGACAAAAAAGATAATAAAGCAGTTTGGACGAAAGATGTAATGACGCTGAATTGTTTCATTTCGTGTTAGATCTATACAGTGTCACACACACACACACACACACACACACACCACACACACACACACACACACACACACACACACACACACACACACACACACACACACACACACACACTTCGTTGTGTTAACCTTTTTTCCCGGCCCCGATTTTTTTTTTCCCCGTCTAATATCACGTTATGTGGAAAGACGTAAAACAAAACAACACAACAACAACAACAACAACACACACACACACACACACAAAACCACACACACACACACACACACACACACACACACACACATCCATCTATCTATCTATCTGCCTATTCATCAAGATAGATAATGATAGATAGATAGATAGATAGACAGATATGTAGACACACACACATAATTAACTCTCTCTCTCTCTCTCTCTCTCTCTCTCTCACACACACACACACACACACACACACACACACACACACTCGCACACTCGCGCACACACACACACTCTCTCTCACTCGCGCGCGCGCGCGCGCGCCACACACACACACACACACACACACACACACACACACACACACCACACACACACACACCACACACACCACACCACACACCACACCATACACCACACCACACACACACACACACACACACACACACACACACACACACACACACACACACACACACCACACACACACACACACACACGGCCCTACAACAATATTTCAGTCATTGATATATATCTTAATTTCGGAGCTTGTCAATTATGTTTTCCTCCTTTTTTCTTTCACATCCGTTTTCGCAAACACAAATTGTTCCTCCATTCAAATGATATTCTGAGCGATAGAACACACGTGTGGCTTTATCAGGCTCAGGCCTTTCAGCCTTATCTGGTATTGATGCAAAATGCTTCCTTATCGTGAAACTCCTCGGAATGCTAAACGTTATGATAAGCATTATTGAATAAATTGGTCTGGACACAGTTTGGCCAATCTGAGCAAAATCAGGATCTGGATTCAAAAACTGAATAAAGCATAAGATATTCTACGAGGCACTTTATCAGTTCAACGTCAATAAAACCAAGACGGAAACTACCAGTGTACATTAAACAAGAACTGATATGAAAGAAAAAAAATCACACAAACACACACACGCGCGGACGTACGCACGCACGCATATACGCACACATGCAGCACGCGCGAACGCACGCACAGACGCTCGCGCGCGCACACACACACACACACACACACACACACACACACACACACACACACATACACACACACACACGTGCACACACACACACACACACATACACACACACACACACACACACACACACACACACACACACACACACACACACACACACACACACACACATGCACGTGCGCGCGCAACCACACACATACAATGATACTCTTGGCGCGCGAACAAAGATAGGTAGGTTGTCAAGATCTGACCAGCGTGCTGGCCTAATGCGAATCAGACATCTGCTATCTTGTATCTCTGAGACTCTCGTCTTAAATCCTTCCATCTTAATCATTAATTCATAAAACCATCAGCTGTAAAGTCTCTAGCCTAATGCGAATCAGACATCTGCTATGTTGTATCTCTGAGACTCTCGTCTTAAATCCTTCCATCTTAATCATTAATTCATAAAACCATCAGCTGTAAAGTCTCTAGCCTAATGCGAATCAGACATCTGCTATGTTGTATCTCTGAGACTCTCGTCTTAAATCCTTCCATCTTAATCATTAATTCATAAAACCATCAGCTGTAAAGTCTCTAGCCTAATGCGAATCAGACATCTGCTATGTTGTATCTCTGAGACTCTCGTCTTAAATCCTTCCATCTTAATCATTAATTCATAAAACCATCAGCTGTAAAGTCTCTAGCCTAATGCGAATCAGACATCTGCTATGTTGTATCTCTGAGACTCTCGTCTTAAATCCTTCCATCTTAATCATTAATTCATAAAACCATCAGCTGTAAAGTCTCTAGCCTAATGCGCGAATCAGACATCTGCTATTTGTATCTCTGACACTCTCGTCTTAAATCCTTCCATCTTAATCATTAATTCATAAAACCATCAGCTGTAAAGTCTCTAGCCTAATGGAACCAGACATCTGCTATGTTGTATCTCTGAGACTCTCGTCTTAAATCCTTCCATCTTAATCATTAATTCATAAAACCATCAGCTGTAAAGTTTCTAGCCTAATGCGGAATCAGACATCTGCTATGTTGTATCTCTGACACTCTCGTCTTAAATCCTTCCATCTTAATCATTAATTCATAAAACCATCAGCTGTAAAGTCTCTAGCCTAATGCCGAATCAGACATCTGCTATGTTGTATCTCTGACACTCTCGTCTTAAATCCTTCCATCTTAATCATTAATTCATAAAACCATCAGCTGTAAAGTCTCTAGCCTAATGCGCGAATCAGACATCTGCTATGTTGTATCTCTGACACTCTCGTCTTAAATCCTTCCATCTTAATCATTAATTCATAAAACCATCAGCTGTAAAGTTTCTAGCCTAATGCGCGAATCAGACATCTGCTATGTTGTATCTCTGACACTCTCGTCTTAAATCCTTCCATCTTAATCATTAATTCATAAAACCATCAGCTGTAAAGTGTCTAGCCTAATGCGCGAATCAGACATCTGCTATATTGTATCTCTGACACTCTCGTCTTAAATCCTTCCATCTTAATCATTAATTCATAAAACCATCAGCTGTAAAGTCTCTAGCCTAATGCGCGAATCAGACATCTGCTATGTTGTATCTCTGACACTCTCGTCTTAAATCCTTCCATCTTAATCATTAATTCATAAAACCATCAGCTGTAAAGTCTCTAGCCTAATGCGCGAATCAGACATCTGCTATGTTGTATCTCTGACGCTCTCGTCTTAAATCCTTCCATCTTAATCATTAATTCATAAAACCATCAGCTGTAAAGTCTCTAGCCTAATGCGAATCAGACATCTGCTATGTTGTATCTCTGAGACTCTCGTCTTAAATCCTTCCATATCAATCATTAATTCATAAAACCATCAGCTGTAAAGTCTGCGCAGTGTGGTCTCTGAAGTAGCAGATGTGATGTAGCATGTATGGCTAGTTTCATAGTGAGGTGACTGCATGCGGAAATTGAAACAAAGTTTAAAGAAAAATTGTTGTACCACCGAACGAAAGACATAAACAAATTACAAGACAAAACTCGACGCGTTTCGACCTCTTTGGTCTTCTCCGGGCAAGACAAACAACACTGAAGCGAAGAACGAACAATCACTTCTCTCCTCAAAGTGGGCGCAAAATGGATGTGGAATCAAACAATCTTGTTTGTCTTGCCTGAAGAAAACCAAAGAGGTCGAAACGCGTTGTGTTTTGTCTTGTAATTTGTTTGTCTCTTTCGCTCGGCAATACTCTCATTTTTTTTTAGTTTATGTATGGGCTAGTTCGCACGTAGCTCAGCTGTACCTCTTTGATGAAACTGAAACGGAAACTTGAACGTTCACATCACTTTGCAGTACGATAGTATCTAACTGTGAACCACACACATGGCGGTTGGCGCTCAGGCGAAGAGCACATTCAGGCAGTGGACCGCCCTCGATGAACAGTAAAGAGCGACAACCTGGCACACATGGTAACGAGAAAGGGCGGCCTTGCCAGTGAAACAGTTCCTCCGCGACACGCGCTGAAAATGGTGAAGGAAATGACGAATGATCCACGTGCGTGAACGGGTCTTTAATACAGGAGAGTGATGAGAAGTCTTGTCTTCTTTCTCTTCACCTCTATCTGAACGGGTCTTTAATACAGGCGAGTGATGAGAAGTCTTGTCTTCTTTCTCTTCACCTCTATCTGAACGGGTCTTTAATACAGGCGAGTGATGAGAAGTCTTGTCTTCTTTCTCTTCATCTCTATCTGAACGGGTCTTTGATACAGGCGAGTGATGAGAAGTCTTGTCTTCTTTCTCTTCATCTCTATCTGAACGAATGAAGTACTTTGATTGTTAGTGTTTGTCTGGTTTACCCTTTAGTACTAAATCAGTACCTTTGTTCGATTGTGACATATTCACTACGCTAGCGCTAGTTTCAATGTGAAGTGGCTGCTGGCAGACACTGAATCAAAGTTTAAAAGGAATTTAAAGTAAATCCGCCAGTTAACGTTGACAAACAAATTACACGACAAAACACGACGCGTTTCGACCTCTTAGGTCTTCTTCAGGCAATATAAGCAACATTCAGGACAATGAAAACGAAGAACGAGCAACCACGTATCTTCCCATACTCCGCGCAAGATGGACGTTGAATGAAAACGAGGCCGTTGGGAAGGAGACAATGTGAGTTAAAATAGTCATGGTGGTGATAACAATAATAATGATAGGAATAATGATATTAATGATAATGTTGATGATAATAAAAACATATAAGGTGATGATAATGATGATGATGATGATGATGATGATGATGATGATGATCATGATGATGATCATGATCATGGTGATTGTCATGTGACGTAGCCTCACATCAAGGCATGTGACGCTCCATCACATGTAGTTTAGTGATATGAATCATTTCCCCATGCCACAACTAAAAAGGAAGAATATTCATGTGGCTTGACTAGTGTAGCGGGCGTTCCCAAATAATTGTGAGGGTCACTCATTAAAAGCAACAAGGGTGGTCATTGGGTGAAAGTGACCACTGAGAGATAGTTTAAGAGCTGGTAAGGTGCTGGTCATGTGTTTTGAACACTGAGTATGCACTCACTAGGAGGAGGGAGGAAAGAATCAGTTTTAGCCCAGCAGATGGCCTAGAGACTCGAACCTGTCAGGACGCTGGTCAAGGGGTCTTCACTGCTGACCAGTCATTACCAGCCCTTCACCCTTGACCCTTCGCTCTTCACCCCGTCAGTATTCCTCCTCTGGGACGGGTGGTTAACGAAGCCCATGGTGTGGGGAACACACCGGTAGTCAGCCCAGCAATTAAAGACTCCAGGTAGAGGAGTCGGATCTCGTCATTTCTCCAGTGACAGGAGAATTCAAGGGGACGGCACGTTTGCTGATGCAGACAGGACATCATGACAGTATGGGGCGAGTCTTATCTCTGATGCAGGTATGTCATCATGATTGCAGGAATTATTTATTCTCCTGGTCTGGATCTTGGGCCAATGTTATGTGAAGGCCATGACTTTATAGAAACTTGTAAACATTTATTGATTTCAATTTGAAACCTGATTTATCTCTCAGTGTGAAGAGAAAGAGAGATGCATGTATAGAATCTGTGTATTAATTGTTCAACGTGATTTAGTAAAGTGTTTTCCCCGAAGGAGAGGGGGAGAAGACAAACATTCGGCAGTGCGCCTTTTGGTTGACTGGAGGGACTGTGTGTGCGTATGGAGTAAATGCTGTCATGAATGCGTGTGTGCAAAAGTGACAGTGTGACAGTGATGGTGATGATGGTATTAATAATAATGATAATGGTATTAATAAAGGTAACAGTAATGATAATAATAGCCCTCTCCTTATACTAGTGACAGTAATATCAATGGTCCTCTTCAGGCGAGACAAGCTAGCGCTGCTTGCTCTATTCCCTTTCTCCAGTTACACAGTGACCACTGTCTTGAGGCAGTCACGGCAGTTACTTAGTGACCATTGTCTTGAGGCAGTCACGGCAGTTACTTAGTGACCGCTGTCTTGAGACAGTCACGGCAGTTAGTTAGTGACCATTGCCTTGAGACAGTCACGGCAGTTATATAGTGACCATTGTCTTGAGGCAGTCACGGCAGTTACATAGTGACCA
>CM065716.1:3226166-3236166 GCA_033310375.1 Conus canariensis
AACAGAGACCCTCTTTCAGAAAATAGTCCCTCCACAACAGTAGACCCTCTTTCAGAAAATAGTCCCTCCACAACAGTAGACCCTCTTTCAGAAAATGGTCCCTCCACAACAGTAGACCCTCTTTCAGAAAACAGTCCCTCCACAACAGTAGACCCTCTTTCAGAAAAATTCCCTCCACAACAATAGACCTCTTTCAGAAAATAGTCCCTCCGCAACAGTAGACCCTCTTTCAGAAAATAGTCCCTCCAAACAGCAGACCTCTTTCAGAAAACAGTCCCTCCACAACAGTAGACCCTCTTTCAGAAAATAGTCCCTCCACAACAGTAGACCTCTTTCAGAAAATAGTCCTCCACAACAGTAGACCCTCTTTCAGAAAATAGTCCTCCACAACAGGAGACCCTCTTTCAGAAAATAGTCCTCCACAACAGTAGACGCTCTTTCAGAAAAATAGTCCCTCCACAACAGTAGACCCTCTTTCAGAAAATAGTCCCTCCACAACAGTAGACCCTCTTTCAGAAAATAGTCCGTCCAAAACAGTAGACCCTCTTTCAGAAAATAGTCCGTCCATACAGTAGATCCTCTTTTAGAAAATAGTCCCTCCACAACAGTAAGACCCTCTTTCAGAAAATAGTCCCTCCACAACAGTAGACGCTCTTTCAGAAAATAGTCCCTCCACAACAGTAGACCCTCTTTCAGAAAATAGTCCCTCCACAACAGTGACCCTCTTTCAGAAAATAGTCCCTCCACAACAGTAGACCCTCTTTCAGAAAATAGTCCGTCCACAACAGTAGACCCTCTTTCGAAAAATAGTCCGTCCACAACAGTTAGACCCTCTTTCAGAAAATGTCCTCTCACAAACAGTAGACCCTCTTTCAGAAAATAGTCCTCCACAAGCAGTAGACCCTCTTTCAGAAAATTAGTCCCTCCACAACAGTAGACCCTCTTTCAGAAAATAGTCCGTGCACAACAGTAGACCTCTTTCAGAAAATAGTCCCTCCACAACAGTAGACCCTCTTTCAGAAAATAGTCCCTCCACAACGGAGACCCTCTTTCAGAAAATAGTCCTCCACAACAGGAGACCCTCTTTCAGAAAATAGTCCCTCCACAACAGTAGACCCTCTTTCAGAAAATAGTCCGTCCACAACAGGAGACCCTCTTTCAGAAAATAGTCCCTCCACAACAGTAGACCCTCTTTCAGAAAATAGTCCGTCCACAACAGTAGACCCTCTTTCAGAAAATGGTCCCTCCACAACAGTAGACCCTTTTAGAAAATGGTCCCTCCACAACAGTAGACCCTCTTTCAGAAAATAGTCCGTGCACAACAGGAGACCCTCTTTCAGAAATAGTCCCTCCACAACAGTAGACCCTCTTTCAGAAAATAGTCCCTCCACAACAGTAGACCCTCTTTCAGAAAATGGTCCCTCCACAACAGTAGACCCTCTTTCAGAAAAAAGTCCCTCCACAACAGTAGACCCTCTTTCAGAAAACATTCCCTCCACAACAATAGATCCTCTTTCAGAAAATAGTCCCTCCGCAACAGAGACCCTCTTTCAGAAAATAGTCCCTCCACACAGTAGACCCTCTTTCAGAAAATAGTCCCTCCACAACAGGAGACCCTCTTTCAGAAAATAGTCCCTCCACAACAGAGACCCTTTTCAGAAAATAGTCCCGCCACAACAGTAGACCCTCTTTCAGAAAATAGTCCCCCACAACAGTAGACCCTCTTTCAGAAAATAGTCCCGCCACAAAGTAGACGCTCTTTCAGAAAATAGTCCCTCCACAACAGTAGACCCTCTTTCAGAAAATAGTCCCGCCACAACAGTAGACCCTCTTTCAGAAAATAGTCCCTCCACAACAGCAGACCCTCTTTCAGAAAATATCCCTCCACAACAGTAGACCCTCTTTCAGAAAATGGTCCCTCCACAACAGTAGACCCTCTTTCAGAAAATAGTCCCTCCACAACAGTAGACCCTCTTTCAGAAAATAGTCCCTCCACAACAGTAGACCCTCTTTCAGGCAAAGCAGGGCTGGGAAGTAATAAGAACACAAAATACAAACAAGAAAAAACAGACAGAAAGAAAACAAGAAGACAGGAAATGAGAAAGGAAAAACAGAAATTATGATGAGAGAGAGAGAGAGAGGGGGGGGGGAGAGAGAGAGAGAGGAGGGAGAGAGAGAGAGAGAGAGAGAGAGAGAGAGAGAGAGAGACAGAGACAAAAACAGACAGACAGACAGACAAAGATAAACACAGAGACAGAGACAGAAAAAAAAATTAAATAACGAAAAATAAATGAACAATCTATCAGTATAAGCAAGGCACCAAAGTCACCGACTGGATTCTAATGTGACAGAATGTTCATAGAGAAACCAACTCCTGACAGAGGGAAAGGATGGTGGAAAGGAGTGGAGGGGGTGAGGAGGGGTACCATTCATTCACTGAACACCGTACGCACGGTGCCAACAATCAGACAGACACACAAACTAACGGCACCAGTCTGCAAAAGCTTCTGGTTCTGGCCGTGACTTGGATGGCAACAAACCATTGATCCTCTGAAAGACAATCCTAAATCGTCTGTGTGTAAAGTCAGAGAGACGTGTTGCACTACCAATGGGGGGCATCTGGAAATCACCAACTTGTCGTTCCAGACTAAGCCCAGGTCGGAAAGCTTTCTTCTTCTTCTTCTTCTTCTTCTTCTTCTTCTTCTTCTTCTTCTTCTTCTTCTTCTTGTGTGTGTGTGTGTGTGTGTGTGTGTGTGTGTGTGTGTGTGGTGTGCGCGCGTGGTGCGTTCGTGCGTGTTGTGTGTGTGTGGTGTGGTGTGTGTGTGTTGTGTGTGTGTGTGTGTGTGTGTGTGTGTGTGTGTGTGTGTGTGGTGTGTGTGTGTGTGTGTGGTGTGGTGTGGTGGTGGTGGTGTGTGTGTGTGTGTGTGTGTGTGTGTTGTGTGTGTGTGTTGTGTTTTGGTGTGTGTGTGTGTGTGTGTGTGTGCGTGTGCGTGCGTGCGTGCGTGCGTGCGTGCGTGGTGTGTGTGTGTGTGTGTGTGTGTGTGTGTGTGTGTTTCTGCTGTCCCAACTTCTGCACCACCTCAGTGGCACTGCACCCACGCCGCTCATTCTGACACCCCGTCCACAGCCACAGACCGGTCCACCACAGCCCCAGCACCGGCAATCCACAGGGAGCAGTCAATGTCAAGTCGTCAAGAGGCAACACACCGGAGGAGACACTGCACTGCCACCGAGTCACTTCGGTGGTGTTCAGTGGCGCCTGTTCTGATCCAGCATACGCAGGACACCGCCTAATAAGCCCCCTACTGACGACAATCATTCCTTAGTCGAGGAGCCGGCGTGAGTTAGTTCTCCCTCTGGAGGGCGCCACCACGTGCGTCCAACGACTGCCTCTATGAACACGCCAATACTGGTGATCGCGACGGAACCAAACCAAGGCCACAGACGTGGAGAGGACATCGAAACTGAGGTCACCATGAGAGCAGGGCATGAAGGGCCACAGAATTTGAGACATTTTTTATGCTGATTCATGAGAATGAGGATAATGAAGATGATGCTGCGGATTTCCTGTTCGGCCTGAGACCGCCTGACCGGGTTGTACTCTACGCTTACTTTCATAATATATTCCAGCGTCAATCAGGCCCAAGAGATACAAACACCTGCAGTGTTGGTCAAGATATTTGTGCAACACTCTCAGAGACGGATGAAGCTCGACTGTGTGGCCCTGGTCTTCCCCATTGAGCCCGTAGCAAACAAAACTCTGGGTAGGCGCTGGACTGGCAGAAAAATCCCACATGGCTCTCATGGGAATCAAACGCACGACCTCCCAGCCTGGAGTCCGCGATGTCATATCAATATTATCCAAAGTTCAAAGCATTACAATGCCAGTATCTCAATTCTTGCATCGTTGGTGCTGTTACCAGAGCACGCCTAAACAAAGACCACTATATCTATTTTATTGTTTTAGTTCTGGAACATTCGTTTAGCAAATCAAGATAGGTGAATTTTTAGATCATGACCCAATCATCACCAAACAGGATGCGCAGAGTTATCTTCTCCTTCCACGTCAGTTTCAGGTATTAACGAAGAACTCAGTTGGTGACAAATGCTTGAAGGAACTAATATGTCGGACAGCCAGTGGTCATTCCTATGGTCACTCTCACTACCTAGTCACCAGATTACAACACAAATGTTTGCATTTTATGAATTGAGAGAGAGAGGAGAGAGAGAGAGAGAGAGAGAGAGAGAGAGAGAGAGAGAGAGAGAGAAATTTGAAAAAATAAATATCACCTATCACCTATCCCGGAGTCATGAAGACCGTTGGGACGCCACAGAAGACTTCGCAACCAGCTTCCTCCACTCCTCTCTGTTCTCAGACGCTCTTAGGACAGTTGCTGAGTGTGAGGCCAGTCCATGCACTGAAGTTGTCTTCCCATCTCTTTCTCTGTCTTTCTCTCCCACAAGAAACAGTGACAGGAGGCAGAGAGAGAGAGAGAGAGAAGAGAGAGAGAGAGAGAGAGAGAGAGAGAGAGAGAGAGAGAGAGAGAGAGAGAGGAAAAGAAGATGAAGGAATCACAAAGGAAGAAAAACAAACACCGGGTGATGGTAAAATGAGAAAAAAAAATGAAATAAACATAGCGGCAAAAAACACAACATTATTAGAGGGTATGTCCGAAAGCGGGAACACCATTTTTAATAAAAGATACTCCTGACATTCCCACAGGGCTTTTGATCAGGGTTTAGCGTCAGTGGTTAGAGGGAACATGGAACAATTATATCATTTGTCTGATCAGGGTTTAGCGTCAGTGGTTAGAGGAAACATGGAACAATTATATCATTTGTCTGATCAGGGTTTAGCGTCAGTGGTTAGAGGAAACATGGAACAATTATATCATTTGTCTGATCAGGGTTTAGCGTCAGCGGTTAGAGGAAACATGGAACATTATACTATTTGTCTGATCAGGTTTGCGTAGTGGTCAGAGGAACATGTAACTAACTACTTTAAACATTTGCGAATGAGAGATGAAATATTCTGCAAATCCAGGTGAAACAAAATGAAATCCATGCTTAGTTGTGCGTCACGAGAAGGGGGAGAGGAGGGGAAGAGAGAGAGAGAGAGAGAGAGAGAGAGAGAGAGAGAGAGAGAGAGAGAGAGAGAGAGAGAGAGAGAGAGATGTTTTGTTTACAAGAGTATAAGACAAGTTTTTTTTTTTCTGTGCACAATGTATTCTCACCCACGAGGGGAAAAGGAAATAAATAATGTAGAAGACATGAAAGTGAAAAGGAAAGGCGAGAGAGAGAGAGAGAGAGAGAGAGAGAGAAGAGAGAGAGAGAGAGAGAACAAACAGACAGACAAACAGACAGACAGACAGACAGACAGAGAGAGACACACGGAGACAGCGAGACAGAGAGAGACAGACAGAGAGACAGACATACAGACAGAGAGGGAAGAGAAAGAGACAGACAGACAGACAGACAGACAGACTGACAGACAGACGGACAGACATATCAGCTAAACAGAGACATAGACATGCACAGAGAGACAGACAGACAAAGGGTGAACAGAAACAGATTATAAGAAGGGGCTACGGGCCAGAGAGACAGAGGGAGGAAAAAAGTTGTTGAAAGTGTCTTTAACGCAGTGTCTAAATCCAGTGACGTTATTAAATTATTCATTAATGCCTCGGACAGCCTGAGGATTAGGTTAGCGGCCTCCATAATTAAAACAGTGTGTGATTGGCGTGTCATTCCTCAACTCTCTCTCTCTCTCCTCTCTCTCTCTCCTCTCTCGCCCGTACGCGCACGCGCACACACACGCACACACATGCGCACACACATTCACATACACATACCCACACACGTGTGCGCGTGCACGCGCGCGCGCACGCACACACACATACACACGCGCGCACACACACTCTCACACACAAACACACACACTTATACACACCCACACACACACACACACACACACAACACACACACACACACACACACACACACACACACACACACACACACACACACACACACACTTATACATACACCCATAAATTCACACACACACACACACACACACACACACACACACACACACACACACAACACACATACACACTGACATACACTAACACACACACACACACACCCATACACACACATACACACATACACATACATGCACATACACACTCACACACACACACACACACACACACACACACACACCACACACGCACGCACGCACGCACACACACACACACACACACACACACACACACACACACACACACACACACACACACCACACATTATTCTCAGACACGCACGGACACGCGAACACATTGAAACTACCACTTACCCAGACATCCTCCCCACTAACGCGCGCGTATTCAGACATTCGACACAGGCATAGCTGTAACAAACGACACAGACATAGCTGTAACAAACGACACGGACATAGCCGTAACAAACGACACAGGCATAGCTGTAACAAACGACACAGGGCATAGCTGTAACAAATGACACAGGCATAGCTGTAACAAACGACACAGGCATAGCTGTAACAAACGACACAGGCATAGCTGTAACAAACGACACAGGCATAGCTGTAACAAACGACACAGGCATAGCTGTAACAAACGACACAGGCATAGCTGCAACAAACGTGAACAAACGTGAACAATGCACAGTTAAAGGAAAAACCAGACAGAGACAGAGACAGAACGACAAAGGGCGTTGTACACAGTAAAAATGATAAAGATCTAAGTGGTCGAATCGTGTGCCTTCAGGCTTTAGCAATTTCACAAACAGAACGCTTTATGGATAAATCACGACATAGGGAATACTTGATTGCAACACACACACACACACACACACACACACACACACACACACACACACACACACACACACACACACACACACACACACACACACACAAGTTTGACTAAGCACAAACGAACCAAAGAGAGTTTTATTAATGGAAAGCAAAATACACGCTGCTTTTCAGACAATCTTGCATTACACTGAATTGTTTTCAGCATTCATGCTCTACAGCTGCCCTCCCACTTACCGTAACAAGAACAAACAAGTACAGCTTTTGGAACCATTTCTATGGAGTTCCTATCTAACATGGTGGTAAAGAAATAGATTTGAAAGCTTTTTGCACTGTATTCTTTTAGTAAAAGCGTTGGTAGGTATGAAATGTCACATTCGGCGATCTAAACTTTCGATGAAATCATCACGAACTTTCTGATTCGTCGCCATCATATACTGTAGGCAATGATTGTAGGGCTTTGAACACCTTCATCAGTTATTTCATATAACAGTGAGCAAAGAAGGGTGAAATCACTGAGATGTTATGCGCAAGAAAACCGGTTTGCTTCGCCATTCTTGTTGCAATTTCCGTTCTTTTCTTCTTCTTCTTCTTCTTTTTCTTCTTCTTCTTCTTCAAATTCTTCTTCAAATTCTCTTCTTCTTCTTCATTTCTTCTTCTTCTTCTTCTTCTTCTTCTTCTTCATTCTTCTTCAATTCTTCTTCAAATTCTTCTTCATTCTTCAAATTCTTCTTCTTCTTCTTCTTCTTCTTCTTCTTCTTCTTCTTCTTCTTCTTCTTCTTCTTCTTCTTCTTCTTCTTCTTTCTTCTTCTTCTTCTTCTTCTTCTTCGTCTTCTTCTTCTTCTTCTTCTTCTTCTTCTTCTTCTTCTTCTTCTTCAAATTCTTCTTCTTCTTCTTCTTCTTCAAATTCTTCAAATTCTTCTTCTTCTTCTTTAAATGCAAGCATGAAATCAGTGGAAGGCTGGTGTGATTCAAATGACATGCTTGTTCATCCTCATAAAACCGAGTCTATGTTAATATGTGCACGTCAAAAAAGACAAGTCATAAAAGAAGCAAAATTAAAAATAATGTACAAAGATAAAACAATAAAACAAGTTACAAAGCACAAATTATTAGGCATCGTCATCGATGAAAATCTTTCCTGGCACGATCAGATCCATAACCTAATCAAACAAGTCTCGTGTTGTGTGTTCCAGCTGTCACAGATAAAACACTTTCTCAACGAACATTCACGAAAAATGTATTATTTTGCTTTTGTTCAGGCTCGATTAGACTACTGCTCTATTATCTGGGGTAAATGTGCGCCATCTACGTTAAAACCACTTTGTTCATTACAAAAACGAGCAATTAAGATGATCAGCTGTCAGAAACAATCCGATCCTTCTATGCGTGATGTATTTAGGTACAATAGAATACTGCCTCTTCACTCATGTATAACATTCAACACTCTGATTCTTATGCACAAAATTGTTCATGACGCATGCCCAGATTATTTAAAATCATTAGTACATTTACATCACCATCATGATTCGCTCAGATTCATTATTCCTAAAGCTAATTTAGATTTATTCAAAACAAGTTTCTCCTTCTGTGGCTGTAAAGAATGGAACACACTTCCAGCAAAACACAGGAATATTTCCCAATTATCAGCTTTCAAAAATGAAGTAAAGTTACTTCTTTTTGATACTCATGACTGACCTATGCGTAGACATTAGCCTGACTATACATACTTACCGGAGACAAAAAAAAAGTGTACTGCTGATAAACGATGCAGTTGATTGAGATGTGTGTGTGTGTGTGTGTGTGTGTGTGTGTGTGTGTGTGTGTGTGTGTGTGTGTGTGTGTGTGTGTGTGTGTGTGAGGGGGGGGAGGACAGGGAGAGAGAGAGAGAGAGAGAGAGAGAGAGAGAGAGAGAGAGAGAGATTTTAAGCATGAAATCGTTATATTGATGTTATTTTGTAATTCGATGTTACCTTACTTTTTTAAATTGTAGTTGTTGTTGGGCAGAATTGTAATAAGGCCTTCAATGAGCCTAATTCAACCCATTAAAGATTCATTCATTCATTCTTCTTCTTCTTCTTCTTCTTCTTCTTCTTCTTCTTCTTCTTCTTCTTCTTCTTCTTCTTCTTCTTTCTTCTTCTTCTTCTTCAAATTCTTCAAATTCTTCAAATTCTTCTTCTTCTTCAAATTCTTCTTCAAATTCTTCTTCTTCAAATTCTTCTTCTTCTTCTTCTTCAAATTCTTCTTCTTCTTCAAATTCTTCTTCGTCTTCTTCAAATTCTTCTTCTTCTTCTTTTTCTTCTTCAAATTCTTCTTCTTCTTCTTCTTCTTCTTCTTCTTCTTCTTCTTCTTCTTCTTCTTCTTCTTCTTCTTCTTCAAATTCTTCTTCTTCTTCTTTTTCTTCTTCTTCTTCTTCTTCTTCTTCTTCTTCTTCTTCTTCTTCTTCTTCTTCTTCTTCTTCTTCAAATTCTTCAAATTCTTCTTCTTCTTCTTCTTCTTCTTCTTCTTCTTCTTCTTCTTCAAATTCTTCTTCTTCTTCTTCTTCTTCTTCAAATTCTTCAAATTCTTCAAATTCTTCAAATTCTTCTTCTTCTTCTTCTTCTCTTCTTCTTCTTCTTCTTCTTCTTCTTCTTCTTCTTCTTCTTCTTCAAATTCTTCTTCTTCTTCAAATTCTTCTTCAAATTCTTCAATTTCTTCTTCAAATTCTTCTTCTTCTTCAAATTCTTCAAATTCTTCAAATTCTTCTTCAAATTCTTCAAATTCTTCAATTTCTTCTTCAAATTCTTCTTCTTCTTCTTCTTCTTCTTCTTCTTCTTCTTCTTCTTCTTCTTCTTCTTCTTCTGAGAGAGGGAGACACAAACAGAGAGACTGAGAGAGAGACAGAGACAGAGAGAGAGGGAGAAGAGAGAGAGAGAGACAGAGAGAGAGAGAGAGAGAAAGACAGACAGACAGACACACAGACAGACACACAGAGAGAGACAGACAGATAGACAGACAGACAGAGACAGACAGACTGACAGACAGACAGACAGAGAATGGGGTGGGCATGGGGAAAATTAACATGGAGGCAAAAAGGAGGGTGAGAATCATAAGAGGTAAAAGTGGTTTGAAGCGGCGTGGGTGAATGAGTAGATGGGAAGGATGGGAAAGGGGGAGGGGGTG
>CM065716.1:3241166-3258666 GCA_033310375.1 Conus canariensis
CAAACAAAAAGCTTGATTCATCAATGTTGTGGATTCTTGCTTCATTCCGATTTTTTTAATATTAACCAACAACGAATGCAAAGACACACACCCAAATCAAATCCTAATTAAAAGTTGAAATCAGCAAACTGACATGACCCCTCCATGACCTGAGTGTCAATGTAAAGAAC
Organism: Conus canariensis; assembly: GCA_033310375.1. NCBI lineage: Eukaryota > Metazoa > Mollusca > Gastropoda > Neogastropoda > Conidae > Conus > Conus canariensis. The sequence continues at coordinate 3,241,337 of CM065716.1, forward strand.
AACCCAGGCACGCAGGAAGAGACGGGCCATTGTGGGGCGGGAGGAGGGGAACGGGGAGGGAGAAGAAGGAGGAGGCAGGTGTGGAGGGAGAATGGCAGGGGGAGGGGAGAGGGGAAGGAACAGGCGGCAGGAAACGGGGTGTGTTGATTGTGAAACCAGCCAAGGGACATTATCCAGTAATGGCTGCCTCACGGTGTTTACCCTCTGTCTGTCTGTCTGTCTGTCTGTCTGTCTGTCTGTCTGTCTGTCTGTCTGTCCAGCACAAATTTCTCTAGCCTGTCCATTCTTTCTTCTGGCGATAGACAATTATGTTATCCCTGTGTCTACTCTGTTCATGTCTGCTCCATTCTTCTGCAGTAGACACGGTGCCATCAGCTGTGTCTGTGTCTCTATCCTCTTCCTCTGCAGAGGGCAATGCCTCTTGCAGTGTGTGTGTGTGTGTGTGTGTGTGTGTGTGTGTGTGTGTGTGTGTGTGTGTGTCCGTGCGTGCGTGCGTGTGTGTGTGTGGTGTGTGCGTATGTGTGTGTGTGTGTGTGATAGAGAGAGAGAGAGAGAGAGAGAGAGAGAGAGAGAGAGAGCAGTGCGTGTGCACGTACACAGGCATGCATTGTCGTGAACTGAATCCACATTAAAACATCAGCAACAAAAAGGCAGTGGGGATCAAGGGAGTGAGAGAGACATTACGCCAGCAGAAAGCTGAGTTTCAAAGTGTGTGTGTTGTGTGTGTTGTGTGTGTGTGTGTGTGTGTGTGTGTGTGTGTGTGTGCGTGCGTGCGTGTGCGTGCGTGCGTTGTGTGTGTGTGTGTGTGTGTGCGTGCGTGCGTGCGTGTGTGTGCGTGTGTGTGTGTGTGTGTGTGTGTGTGTGCGTGCGTGCGTGTGCGTGCGTGCGTGTGTGTGTGTGTGTGTGTGTGTGTGTGTGCGTGCGTGCGTGGTGGTGTGTGTGGTGTGTGTGTGTGTGTGTGTGTGTGTGTGTGTGTGTGTGTGTGTGTGTGTGTGTACGTGCGTGTATGTGTCCGTGCGTGCGTGTGTATTGTTCCGTGTGTGTGTGTGTTTGTATCTGTGTGTGCTTTGTTGTTCTTTTTCCTGTTGTTCTTACCTCGTCCATCTTCCGTGTCCTAGCGTTCCCTTTAACTGTGCCGTGTTGCACGTGCCAGGGGATAGCTGTTGTTCACAGTGACCGGCTTTCCCTGTGGACCCTGGCTGTGCTGTTTGTTCACAGTGACCGGCTTTCCCTGAGACCTGGCTGTGGCTGTTGTTCACAGTGACCGGCTTTCCCTGTGGACCCTGGCTGTGGTTGTTGGCAGTGACCGGCTTTCCCTGTGGACCCTGGCTGTGTGTTTTCACAGTGACCGGCTTTCCCTGTGGACCCTGGCTGTGCTGTTGTTGGCAGTGACCGGCCTTTCCTGTTAGACCCTGGCTGTGGTGTTGTTCACAGTGACCGGCTTTCCCTGTAGACCCTGGCTGTGCGTTGTGTTGTCACAGTGACCGGCTTTCCCTGTAGACCCTGGCTGTGTGTTGTTCACGTGACCGGCTTTCCCTGTAGACCCTGGCTGTGGTGTTGTTCACAGTGACCGGCTTTCCCTGTAGACCCTGGCGTGTTGTCACAGTGACCGGCTTTCCCTGTAGACCCTGGCTGTGGTGTTGTTCACAGTGACCGGCTTTCCCTGTAGACCCTGGCTGTGGTGTTGTTCACAGTGACCGGCTTTCCCTGTAGACCCTGGCGTGGTGTTGTTCACAGTGACCGGCTTTCCCTGTGGACCCTGGCTGTGGTGTTGTTCCAGTGACCGGCTTTCCCTGTGGACCCTGGCTGTGGTGTTGTTCACAGTGACCGGCTTTCCTGTGGACCCTGGCTGTGGTGTTGTTCACAGTGACCGGCTTTCCCTGTGGACCTGGCTGTGGTGTTGTTGGCAGTGACCGGCTTTCCCTGTGGACCCTGGCTGTGGTGTTGTTCACAGTGACCGGCTTTCCCTGTGGACCCTGGCTGTGGTGTTGTTGGCAGTGACCGGCTTTCCTGTGGACCTGGCTGTGGTGTTGTTGGCAGTGACCGGCTTCCCTGTGGACTCTGGCTGTGGTGTTGTTGGCAGTGACCGGCTTTCCCTGTGGACCCTGGCTGTGGTGTTGTTGACAGTGACCGGCTTTCCCTGTGGACCCTGGCTGTGGTGTTGTTGGCAGTGACCGGCTTTCCCTGTGGACCCTGGCTGTGTGTTGTTGGCAGTGACCGGCTTTCCTGTGGACCCTGGCTGTGCTGTTGTTGTGAGTGGATGCTGCGTGCGTGTTCCCTGTAGACCCTGGCTGTGGTGTAGACACACAACGGCTGTTCTGTTTGTGGGCAGACTGCAGAGATGGAGTAGGAGTCAAGTTGCTCTGTCAGTGGTGGTGTTGTGGTGGTGGTGGTGGGTATGTCTCTGTGTGGGTATCTGTTGTGTGTGTGTGTGTGTGTGTGTGTGTGTGTGTGTGTGTGTGTGTGTTTCCGTCTGTTTTCGTGTCTGTCTGTCTGTCTGTCTGTCTGTCTCTCTCTCTCTCTCTCTTCTCTGTCTCTGTCTGTCTCTCTCTCTCTTCTCTGTCTCTGCTGTCTCTTCTTCTCTCTCTCTTCTCTTCTCTCTCTCTCTCTCTCTCTTCCCCCCCCCCCCCCCATGGCATTAATATATATTCATAAGCCGATATCACAACACACACACACACACACACACACACACACACACACACACACACACACACACACACACACACACACACACGAAGCCACTCACACATCATTCACACGCACGCTCAATCATACACGCACTCGAAACTACACACAAACAAGCACATCTCTCTCTCTCTCCTCTCTCTCTTCTTCTCTCGTCATCTCTCTTCTCTCGCTGTGATGGTGTGTGTTCCGTGTGTGTGTGTGTGTGTGTGTGTGTGTGTGTTGTGTGTGGTGTGTGTGTGTTGTGTGTGGTGTCGTGTGTGTGCCGTGTGTGGCCGTGTGTGGTGTGTGTGTGTGTGTGTGTGTGTGTGTGTGTGTGTGTGTGTGTGAGAGAGAGAGAGAGAGAGAGAGAGAGAGAGTAGGAGTGGAGTCTACAGGGTAACCATTCAAACCATATCAAAACCCTTCCATATTGCGGCGTATCTTCAATAGTAGCTGAAGTTAGCCGTCTGTATTCATCAGTGGTAAAGCCGATGTTTCTGTCCATGAAGGAGACCCAGGCCAACAAACAGTTGTCTGTTATCTGACAGCGATGTCCATCGCAGTGCCGGTTATCCCCAGACCAAGGCACCACACGACACAGTGTTTGCATCTCAGTCCATAACACTGACATTTATTGACGTTCTTCTTAGCTAAACCAATGAAGGCATGTCCAGCCTTTCTGGTGTTTGTTTGTACAGGGCCACACAGTCATGACTTTACACTGTACTGGGCCACACAGTCATGATCTTACACTGTGCATGGCCACACAGTCATGACTTTACACTGTACAGGGCCACACAGTCATGACCTTACACTGTACAGGGCCACACAGTCATGACTTTACACTGTACTGGGCCACACAGTCATGATCTTACACTGTACAGGGCCACACAGTCATGACTTTACACTGTACAGGGCCACACAGTTATGACCTTACACTGTACAGGGCCACACAGTCATGATCTTACACTGTACAGGGCCACACAGTCATGACTTTACACTGTACAGGGCCACACAGTCATGATCTTACACTGTACAGGGCCACACAGTCATGATCTAACACTGTACAGGGCCACACAGTCATGATCTTACACTGTACAGGGCCACACAGTCATGACTTTACACTGTTCAGGGCCACACAGTCATGACTTTACACTGTACAGGGCCACACAGTCATGACCTTACACTGCACAGGGCCTCACAGTCATAATCGTACACTGTACAGGGCCACACAGTCATGACCGTACACTGTACTGGGCCACACAGTCATGATCTTACACTGTACAGGGCCACACAGTCATGACCTTACACTGTACAGGGCCACACAGTCATGATCTTACACTGTACAGGGCCACACAGTCATGACTTTACACTGTACTGGGCCACACAGTCATGACTTTACACTGTACAGGGCCTCACAGTCATGATCTTATACTGCACAGGGCCACACAGTCATGACTTTACACTGTACAGGGCCACACAGTCATGATCTTACACTGTACAGGGCCACACAGTCATGACCTTACACAGTACAGGGCCTCACAGTCATGATCGTACACTGTACAGGGCCACACAGTCATGCATTTACACTGTACAGGGCCTCACAGTCATAATCTTACACAGTACAGGGCCACACAGTCATGACCTTACACTGTACTGGGCCACACAGTCATGATCTTACACTGTACAGGGCCACACAGTCATGACCTTACACTGTACAGGTCCACACAGTCATGATCTTACACTGTACAGGGCCACACAGTCATGACGTTACACTGTACAGGGCCACACAGTCATGATCGTACACTGTACAGGGCCACACAGTCATGACCTTACACTGTACTGGGCCACACAGTCATGACTTTCATGTACACCCCCAACTGATAACAGGGCCACACAGTCATGATTCTTACACTGTACAGGGCCACACAGTCATGATTTACACTGTACAGGCGCCACAACTTACAGGGCACATAGATCTTACACTGTACAGGGCCCACAGTCATGATCTTACACTGTACAGGGCCACACAGTCATGACTTTACACTGTACAGGGCCACACAGTCATGATCTTACACTGTACAGGGCCACACAGTCATGACCTACACTGTACAGGGCCACACAGTCATGATCTTACACTGTACAGGGCCACACAGTCATGACTTTACACTGTACAGGGCCACACAGTCATGATCTTACACTGTACAGGGCCACACAGTCATGACTTTACACTGTACAGGGCCACACAGTCATGATTTACACTGTACAGGGCCACACAGTCATGACTTTACACTGTACAGGGCCACACAGTCATGACTTTACACTGTACAGGGCCACACAGTCATGATCTTACACTGTACAGGGCCACACAGTCATGATCTTTACACTGTACAGGGCCACACAGTCCATGATCTACACTGTACAGGGCCACACAGTCATGATCTTACACTGTACAGGCCCACACAGCCATGACCTTACACTGTACAGGGCCACACAGTCATGATCTTACACTGTACAGGGCCACACAGTCATGACCTTACACTGTACATGGGCCACACAGTCATGATCTTACACTGTACAGGGCCACACAGTCATGACTTACACTGTACAGGGCCACACAGTCATGATCTTACACTGTACAGGGCCACACAGTCATGACTTTACACTGTACAGGGCCACACAGTCATGACTTACACTGTACAGGGCCACACAGTCATGATCTTACACTGTACAGGGCCACACAGTCATGACCTTACACTGTACAGGGCCACACAGTCATGATCTTACACTGTACAGGGCCACACAGTCATGACTTTACACTGTACAGGGCCACACAGTCATGACCTTACACTGTACAGGGCCACACAGTCATGACTTACACTGTACAGGGCCACACAGTCATGACCTTACACTGTACAGGGCCACACAGTCATGATCTTACACTGTACAGGGCCACACAGTCATGACCTTACACTGTACAGGGCCACACAGTCATGACTTACACTGTACAGGGCCACACAGTCATGATCTTACACTGTACAGGGCCACACAGTCATGACTTACACTGTACAGGGCCACACATCATGTTCATGTATGCACAGTTGATTACACTGTACAGGGCCACACAGTCATGACTTTACACTGTACAGGGCCACACAGTCATGACCTTACACTGTACAGGGCCACACAGTCATGACCTTACACTGTACAGGGCCACACAGTCATGACTTTACACTGTACAGGGCCACACAGTCATGATCTTACACTGTACAGGGCCACACAGTCATGCATTTACACTGTACAGGGCCACACAGTCATGACTTACACTGTACAGGGCCACACAGTCATGATCTTACACTGTACAGGGCCACACAGTCATGATCTTTACACTGTACAGGGCCACACAGTCATGATCTTACACTGTACAGGGCCACACAGTCATGATCTTACACTGTACAGGGCCACACAGTCATGACCTTACACTGTACAGGGCCACACAGTCATGACTTACACTGTACAGGCCACCAGCATGACTTACACGTACGGGCCACACAGTCATGACTTTACACTGTACAGGGCCACACAGTCATGCTACACTGTACGGCAACAGTCATGACTTACCTGACAGGGCCTCACAGTCATGATCTTACACTGTACAGGGCCACTCAGTCATGACTTACACTGTACTGGGCCACACAGTCATGATCTTACACTGTACAGGGCCACACAGTCATGACCTTACACTGTACAGGGCCACACAGTCATGATCTTACACTGTACAGGGCCACACAGTCATGACTTTACACTGTACGGTAGTCATTGTAGTGGCCACACAGTCATGACTTTACACTGTACAGGGCCTCATAGTCATGATCTTACACTGTACAGGGCCACACAGTCATGACCTTTACACTGTACAGGGCCACACAGTCATGATCTTACACTGTACAGGGCCACACAGTCATGACCTTACACTGTACAGGCCCACAGTCATGATCGTACACTGTACAGGGCCACACATCAGTTCATGGGCATTTTACACTGTACAGGGCCTCACAGTCATGAATCTTACACTGTACAGGGCCACACAGTCATGACCTGTACACTGTACAGGGCCACACAGTCATGATCTTACACTGTACAGAGCCACACAGTCATGACTTACACTGTACATGGCCACACAGTCATGATCTTACACTGTACAGGGCCACACAGTCATGACTTTACATGTACAGGGCCACACAGTCATGATCTTACACTGTACAGGGCCACACAGTCATGACTTTACACTGTACTGGGCCACACAGTCATGACTTTACACTGTACAGGGCCTCACAGTCATGATCTTACACTGCTACAGGGCCACACAGTCATGACTTTACACTGTACAGGGCCACACAGTCATGATCTTTACACTGTACAGGGCACACATGTCATGACTTACACTGTACAGGGCCACACAGTATGCATTTACACTGTACAGGGCCCACAGTCAATTTACACTGTACAGGGCCACACAGTCATGACCGTACACTGTACTGCGCCACACAGTCATGATCTTACACTGTACAGGGCCACATAGTCATGACTTTACACTGTACAGGGCCACACAGTCATGATCTTACACAGTACAGGGCCACACAGTCATGACTTTACACTGTACAGGGCCACACAGTCATGATCTTACACTGTACAGGGCCACACAGTCATGACTTTACACTGTACTGGGCCACACAGTCATGACTTTACACTGTACAAGGCCTCACAGTCATGACCTTACACTGTACAGGGCCACACAGTCATGACTTTACACTGTACAGGCCACACAGTCATGATCGTACACAGTACACGAGGGCCACACAGTCATGATCTTACACTGTACAGGGCCTCACAGTCATGATCGTACACTGTACAGGGCCACACAGTCATGCATTTACACTGTACAGGGCCTCACAGTCATGATCTTACACTGTACAGGGCCATCACAGCCATGATCCTTACACTGTACAGGGCCACACAGTCATGATCTTACACTGTACAGGGCCACACAGTCATGACCTTACACTGTACAGGCCAACAGTCACGATCTTACACTGTACAGGGCCACACAGTCATGATCTTACACTGTACAGTGCCACACAGTCATGATCTTACACTGTACAGGGCCACACAGTCATGACTTACACTGTACAGGGCCTCACAGTCATGATCTTACACTGTACAGGGCCACACAGTCATGACCTTACACTGTACAGGGCCACACAGTCATGATCTTACACTGTACAGGGCCACACAGTCATGACTTTACACTGTACAGGGCCACACAGTCATGATCTTACACTGTACAGGGCCACACAGTCATGACCTTACACTGTACAGGGCCACACAGTCATGACCTTACACTGTACAGGGCCACACAGTCATGACCTTACACTGTACAGGGCCACACAGTCATGACCTTACACTGTACAGGGCCACACAGTCATGATCTTACACTGTACAGGGCCACACAGTCATGATCTTACACTGTACAGGGCACACAGTCATGACTTTACACTGTGCAGGGCACACAGTCATGATCTTACACTGTACAGGGCCACACAGTCATGACCTTACACTGTACAGGGCCACACAGTCATGACCTTACACTGTACAGGGCCACACAGTCATGACCTTACACTGTACAGGGCCACACAGTCATGACTTTACACTGTACAGGGCCACACAGTCATGACTTACACTGTACAGGGCCACACAGTCATGATCTTTACACTGTACAGGGCCACACAGTCATGATCTTACACTGTACAGGGCCACACAGTCATGACCTTACACTGTACAGGGCCACACAGTCACGATCTTACACTGTACAGGGCCACACAGTCATGACCTTACCACTGTACAGGGCCACACAGTATGACTTTACACTGTAAGGGGCACACAGTATGCTTGTACACTGTACAGTGGCCACACAGTCATGACCTGTTACACTGTACAGTGGCCACCAGTCATGACTTTACACTGTACAGGGCCACACAGTCATGACCTTAACTGTACAGGGCCACACATCATGACTTCACTGTACAGGCCACACAGTCATGACCTACACTGGTACAGGGCACACAGTCTTACACTGCCTTTATTTGTTGCTACACTGAATGAGCCTGTGTGTGTGTGGTGTGTGTGTGTGTGTGTGTGTGTGTGTGTGTGTGGTGTGTGTGTGTGTGTGTGTGTGTGTGTGTGTGTGTGTTGGTGGTGTGTGTGGGATGTTGTCCCCATCTGTTGTAGCACCCTTGGAAGGGGTAACGTAATTAAAACAGCATGCAAAGATCTGCTTGACTATAACATGAATGACAACACGTGGTGTGTGTGTGTTGTGTGGTGTGGTGTGTGTGTGTTGTGTGGTGTGTGTGTTGTGTGTGTTGTTGTGTGTGTGTTTTTGGGGTGGGGGGTGGGCAAGGTCCATTGCCCAACTATAACAAAGCGAACAGTCATTACTACCAGTTAGATGGCGTTATTGTTTTGAAGGAGGGAACGGGGGATAATGCTTGAAGATAATCAGACAAGATTTGCTTTCAGAGACAATGAGGATTGCTGTTTGTATGGAAGATGGCCCTCAGAGACAATTGGCATTGCTGTTTGTATGGAAGATGGTCCTCAGAGACAATGAGGATTGCTGTTTGTATGGAAGATGGTCCTCAGAGACAATTGGGATTGCTGTTTGTAAGGAAGATGGCCCTCATTGACAATGAGGATTGCTGTTTGTATGGAAGATGGCCCTCAGAGACAACTATAACAAAGCGAACAGTCATTACTACCAGTTAGATGGCGTTATTGTTTTGAAGGAGGGAACGGGGGATAATGCTTGAAGATAATCAGACAAGATTTGCTTTCAGAGACAATGAGGATTGCTGTTTGTAGGAAGATGGCCCTTAGAGACAATGAGGATTGCTGTTTGTATGGAAGATGGCCCTTAGAGACAATGAGGGTTGCTGTTTGTAGGGAAGATGGCCGTCAGAGACAATGAGGATTGCTGTTTGTATGGAAGATGGCCCTCAGAGACAACTATAACAAAGCGAACAGTCATTACTACCAGTTAGATGGTGTTATTGTTTTGAAGGAGGAGACGGGGGATAATGCTTGAAGATAATCAGACAAGATTTGCTTTAGACCCTCGCCTTCAGAGACAATTGGGATTGCTATTTGTATGGAAGATGGCCTCAGAGACAATTGGCATTGCTGTTTGTATGGAAGATATTCCTCAGAGACAATGAGCATTGCTGTTTGTATGGAAGATGGCCGTCAGAGACAATGAGGATTGCTGTTTGTATGGAAGATGGCCTCAGAGACAATGAGGATTGCTGTTTGTAGGGAAGATGGCCGTCAGAGACAATTGAGGATTGCTGTTTGTATGGACGATGGCCCTCAGAGACAATGAGGATTGCTGTTTGTATGGAAGATGGCCGTCACAGACAATGAGGATTGCTGTTTGTATGGAAGATGGCCGTCAGAGACAACGAGGATTGCTGTTTGTAGGGAAGATGGCCCTCAGAGACAATGAGGATTGCTATTTGTATGGAAGATGGCCGTCACAGACAATGAGGATTGCTGTTTGTATGGAAGATGGCCGTCAGAGACAATGAGGATTGCTGTTTGTAGGGAAGATGGCCGTCAGAGACAATGAGGATTGCTGTTTGTATGGAAGATGGCCCTCAGAGACAATGGGGATGCTATTTGTAGGGAAGATGGCCCTTAGAGACAATGAGGATTGCTGTTTGTAGGAAGATGGCCGTCAGAGACAATGAGGATTGCTGTTTGTAGGGAAGATGGCCGTCAGAGACAATGAGGATTGCTGTTTGTATGGAAGATAACCCTCAGAGACAATGAGGATTGCTGTTTATAGGGAAGATGGCCGTCAGAGACAATGAGGATTGCTGTTTGTATGGAGATGGCCGTCAGAGACAATGAGGATTGCTGTTTGTAGGGAAGATGAAGCGGTTTTTTTTTAACGGAAAGAAGCTGAATCACAGCTCAATTGTTTAAAATTTGTTTTTCATTTCTATGTCCTTGATCTTTGAATATTAACTGACATGTTTGGCAGCGTGATTCATAAGATTCTGTAATTTTCCTTGTGATTGGTAGGAGGGACCATTGGAATTCATGTGTTTTCCCCAAAGCGGAGGTTACACAGGGTAGGATAGAAATGGCTCTAGAATCTCAACACATCGTCTTAATCATACACAACAACCGACATCAGTTGATCGTATGTGTTGTTCGTTCATCTGTATGAAAGAATCGACCATCATTGACACGTATGTGTTGTTCGTTCATCTGTATGAAAGAATCGGGCCGTCTTATCATACACAACAACCGACATCAGTGACTCCGTATGTGCTTGTTCGTTCAATCTTGAAGAATCGGGCCGTGTTCACTCTTGCCCCATCCCTCACCAACCTCCTACTCCTCTCCCTGCACACCACCCCACCCCCTTACCCTTCTCTCCTTACCTCCCTCTATTTCCGAAAATTAGGCCTGAAAAAAAAACTTTGAGAAACAAATTTCCTTTGAAAATAAAAAGATAACTATTTGGCAGAAATCATTTTCTCGTCAACATTAACACGTTGTCCCATTTGTAACGCTTTTTTGTGTTTCAGACAAAGCAGGAGATGCATTTCTTTCTCTTTTTTTTCTAACTAATGTTGCTCCAGCCTTTCATGTAAATTGGATTCCGATGAAATGCACATGATCGGTGGACAAAAAATGTCTCCTATCTTTCTTGGGAGTGATGCTGTCGGGCCTTTATCCAAATTGCTTTCCAATGAACGAACATGTTTGATTCCATCAACATGCGCCCAACAAGAAAAGTTCCAGAGAAAAACAAGAAACAAAGAAAAAGAAAGAAAGAAAGGAAGGAAGGAAGGAAGACAGACAGAAAGAAAGAAAGACTAAGAGAGAGTGAGAGAGAGAGAGTGAGAGAGAGAGAGAGAGAGAGGGGGGGAGAGAGGGAGGGAGGGAGGGAAGGAGGGAGAAGACTAGGAGAAAAAGGAAGAAGTAGGGAAGGAGAAAGAGGAGGTGCGGAGGAGGAGGAGGAGGAGGCGGGAAAAGGAAAGAAAAGACAGACAGACAGACAGACGGACGGACAGGCAGACAGACAGACAGACAGACAGTAGTTGAAAAACTTCCTCCATATGAGCAAGGAAAATACGTGAATGGACAATGGGAGTAGTTTTGCAACACTTTTTGCATAATTCATGCAGATCAATAATAATTTTTCCTGCATGTATGTGAGTGTGTAGTTTTCTGCACTGCTCTCTCTCTCTCTCTCTCTCTCTCTCTCTCTCTCTCTCTCTCTCTCTCTCTCTCTCTCTCTCTCTCTCTCTCTGACCTATGTGACTAATTGTGTTTCGGCACAGTTTAATCTGGCCATGTTTCTGTTTGATGACTGACCTAAGCGGCACACAGTCACTGCACGTTATCACTTTCAACGCTCCAGATGTGAGAATGCAGCGACCTGTCAACACTGATACCACAACCAGGTGTCGCTGTGACCATGACTGACAGTCGTGTTGTCGGCATGAACGCCGCTGTCAGTTTCAGTCTCTGCACAACAGTTTGCTCGTTCAGGGCAGTGTTCAGAACGCTGTTTGTTCTCTGCACAACAGTTGGCTCGTTTGGGCAGTGTTTCAGAACGCTGTTTGTCCTCTGCACAACAGTGTAGGGCAGTGTTCAGAACGCTGTTTGTTCTCTGCACAACAGTTAGGGCAGTGTTCAGAACGCTGTTTGTCCTCTGCACAACAGTTAGGGCAGTGTTCAGAACGCTGTTTGTCCTCTGCACAACAGTTAGGGCAGTGTTCAGAACGCTGTTTGTCCTCTGCACAACAGTTAGGGCAGTGTTCAGAACGCTGTTTGTCCTCTGCACAACAGTTAGGGCAGTGTTCAGAACGCTGTTTGTCCTCTGCACAACAGTTAGGGCAGTGTTCAGAACGCTGTTTGTCCTCTGCACAACAGTTAGGGCAGTGTTCAGAACGCTGTTTGTCCTCTGCACAACAGTTAGGGCAGTGTTCAGGACGCTGTTTGTTCTCTGCACAACAGTTAGGGCAGTGTTCAGAACGCTGTTTGTCCTCTGCACAACAGTTAGGGCAGTGTTCAGAACGCTTGTTTGTTCTTTTTTTCCTCTTTCTGTCTCCCTTTATCTTCATTTCTTGCGGCGTGCACAGCTCTTTACTTCCTTATTTGCTTGCTGTTATTTGTTTGCTTTTCTTTGTTTGCTTTTCTTTGTTTGCTTTTCTTTGTTTGCTTTTCTTGTTTGCTTTCCAGCATGCACAGTGTGTGATTGTGTGTGTGCGTGTGTGTGTGTGTGTGTTGTGTGTGTGCGTGTGTGCGTGCGTGCGTCGTTGTGTGTGTGAGTGTGTGGTGTGGTGTGTGTGTGTGTGTGTGTGCGCGCGGCGCGGCGGCGTAGCAATGTACGTGCTTTGAATTGGCAGTGCAATGTGTGTCGTTGCCCATTTCATCTGTACCAGCAGATGAGCCGTGTTCTACACTGTTCGTCATTCAATCCGGAATAAATTGTGTGTGTGTGTGTGTGTGTGTGTGTGTGTGTGTGTGTGTGTGTGTGTGTGTGTGTGTGTGTGTGTGTGTGCGTGCGTGTGCGCGTGCGTGCGTGCGTGCGTACACGTGTCCGTGCGTGCGTGCGTGCGTGCGTGCGTGCGTGCGTGCGTGCTGGTGTGTGTGTGGTGTGTGTGTGTGTGTGTGTGTGTGTGTGTGTGTGTGTGTGTGCGCGTGTGTGTGTGTGTGTGTGATTAGAATGATAATTCATTGAAAAACTAATACGTAACTTGATTCTATCTGTCTCTCTTTCTGGATGTTTGTTTGAAAGCTATAGAATGTGCAGTATTACTGTTTCGGTGTTCTTGATGTTGTTGCTGTTGTTATGATCGTGGTGATTGTTTAAATCGTTCAGGCTGCTCTGAAACAAAACCAAATAGAGATTTTCCTTTAGTGTGTGTGTGTGTGTGTGTGTGTGTGTGTGTGTGTGTGTGTGTGTGTGTGTGTGTGTGTGTGTTGTGTGTGTGTGTGTGTGTGTGTGTGTGTGTGTGTAAGAGAGAGAGAGGGAGAGAAAGAGAGAGAGAGAACGCTTGTGTGTGTGTGTGTGTGTGTGTGTGTGTGTGTGTGTGTGTGTGTGTGTGTGTGTGTGTGTGTGTGTGTGTGTGTGTATGAGCGCCCTGTGCGTTTTTGTGTAGTGTAAGTGTGTGTGTTTGTGTGTTGTTTGTTTGTGTGTGTGTTGTGTTGTGTGTGTGTGTGTGTGTGTGTGTGTGTGTGTGTGTGTGTGTTTGAGTTGTGTGTGTGTGTGTGTGTGTGTGTGTGTGGTGTGTGTGTGTGTGTGTGTGTGTGTGTGTGTGTTTTGTGGCCGTGTAGCCGTGTGTCTGTGTGCGTCTATGCAAGCATGCGAGCGTGCACTTGTATGCTTAATGTGTGTGACTCTTATCAGAATTTGAGACACAGTCGTTTAATTTTTTAAAAATCCGAATTGCTTAATTTTGCTGTAATGACCGGAATGACGGCCATACCTTGATGTGACAAATCACAGAGTGCAGGAGGCCATGTTCCTGGTTTATTGTGGTTCCAAGCCCCAGGCACACTGCACACACAATCGGCTTTCTCCTTCAGATTAACAGATACCCCCTCCTCCTTTCCCTTTTCTCTGGGCAAGAATTATCACAGTGCACAATGCGGGTCATGTTGATTTTTTCCCTACAAATGTCAGTGCGAGAGCTGTCTTTAAGGAGTTTTTATTCTTAACTTTTCAATTTGTGGCTGACTGAGTGCCTGAATGATGAATTTCAAATTTGATAACTTGTTTGGGATTTCAAAACTGACAATGGTTATTTTGTTTTATTTTCCTCATTTAATAAATTCTTTTATGTGAAATGTGTTGTGTGTGTGTGTGGTTGTGTGTGTGTGTGTGTGTGTGTGTGTGTGTGTTGTGTGTGTGTGTGTGTGTGTGTGTGTGTGTGTGTGTCGGTGTGTGTGTGGTGTGTTGTGTGTGTGTGTGTGTGCATATGTGCGTTGTGCGTGCGTGCGTGCGGCGTGGTGGAGGTGTGTGTGTGTTGTGTGTGTGTGTGTTTGCATGTGCGCGCGAGTGTGTGTGTGTGTGTGTGTGTGTAGTGTGGTGTGTGGGGTGTGTGTGTTGTGTGTGTGTGGGGTGTATGTGTGTGTGTATGTGCTGTGTATGTGTGTGAGTGCGTGTGCGTGCGGCGTGCGTGTGTGTGTGTGTATGTGTGTGTGCATGTGTGTGTGTGCGTGCGTTGTGTGTGTGTGTGTGTGTGTGCGTGTGTGTGTGTGTTGTGTGTGTGTGTGTGTGTGTGTGTGTGTGTGGGTGTCGGTATGTGTGTGTGTGTTTTGCATTGCGTTCGTTTCCTGTGTGTGTGTGTTGTCGGTTCCTGTGATGCTGTGTGAGTGCTTGGTGTGTGGTTGTGTGTGGGTTAGTGGGCTGGGATCACTATGCATGTGTGAAACATGCTGTTTTACATTGTGTTGCGTATTCCTACGGGAATATTGCTGTGTTACGGTACTGCATGGGCTGGCTCACATGACCTGTGTGAACAGTACTATGGGCTGGGAATCACATGACCTGTGTGGACAGTACTATGGGCTGGGAATCACATGACGTGTGTGGACAGTACTGATGGGCTGGGAATCACATGACCTGTGTGGACAGTACTGATGGGCTGGGAATCACATGACGTGTGTGGACAGTACTGATGGGCTGGGAATCACATGACCTGTGTGGACAGTACTGATGGGCTGGGAATCACATGACCTGTGTGGACAGTACTGATGGGCTGGGAATACACATGACCTGTGTGGACAGTACTGATGGGCTGGGAAAAACATGACCTGTGTGGACAGTACTGATGGGCTGGGAATCACATGACCTGTGTGGACAGTACTGATGGGCTGGGAATCACATGACCTGTGTGGACAGTACTGATGGGCTGGGAATCACATGACCTGTGTGGACAGTACTGATGGGCTGGGAATCAAAAGTAAGAAGAAGCAGACTGAGATATGCTCGCAATTGTCTATGTTGATGCTTTTGTCTGAAGGCCGTCATGCTATGTGGATAACAAAGCATTTGTCACTGGCATCTCTCTTCTCTCTCTCTCTCTCTCTCTCTCTCTCTCTTCTCTCTCTCTCTCTCTCTCTCTCTCTCTCAGATACCCTTACTCAAGCTTCACAGGTATAAGAGCACCAAATGAATATAATGCCCGACTTCCCTAATATCATTTTGCAAACAAAAACTTGGATCCAGTAACTCAATCAAAATTCCCCTTCTTGCTGTACATAAAGTGGAATGCACACAGCGCAATTAAAGAATAAAAAATCCATGGGTCCTGATAACATACCCGCATTTCTTCTCAAACTCGCTCTACCTTACATTTTTTGAGTCTCTTACATACATATATAATTTATCCATTGAAACTAATGTTTTCCCTCAGGCGTTCAAAAACGCCAAAGTGATCCCCCTTCCAAAATCAAATGATTTGTAGGATCCAAATAATTTCAGACCTATATCCTTACTATCGATTCTATCCAAACCCCTTGAAAGACACATACACACGCACGTATCTCAGTTCATGGAGAAAAACAAACTATTTCACCCACTCCAATCTGGATTCCGATCTAATCATTCCTGCCACGCAGCATTATCACGAATGTGTGACTCATGGCTTTCAAATATGAACCAATCACAAATGACAGGGGTTGTCTTTCTTGACTTCAAAAAGGCGTTTGATCTTGTTGATCATTCCATTCTTCTAAAGAAACTATCTGTCTACTTGAACCATACCCCGACAATCTCATTATTCCAATCATACTTGAACGATAGGACTCAGTATGTGGTGCTTAATGGCAAAACCTGCGCTTCAGACTTTGTCAGACTTGGAGTCCCACAGGGCTCTGCACTAGGCCCCCTACTATTCTGCATCTTCATCAATGATTTACCATTGTCCATATCAGATGAAAAGGTCACGACAGATTTATTTGCTGATGACTCGTCACTCCAAACGAATGGTAGTGATCTACAGACAATAGAAACTTCTCTCCAGGAAAGTCTAAACGACGTGTCAGACTGGTGTCATTCAAACTCAATGGTCATACACCCAGCCAAAACCAAATCTATGATTATAGCTACCCGCCAAAAACACCAGTTGACTCCTCTTTGCCTAAAACTTCGGTTGAATGGCACTTCTATCGAGCAGGTAGATGAGCATCGTGTTTTAGGTTAACGATAGATAAAGAATTGAAATGGCAATCTCATCTCAATAATGTATGCAAGGTAGTCTCAAAACATCTTTTCCTGTTATCTCAATTAAAGCGCTACGTCAACAGTAATGTGCTTAAACTTTTCTTCAATGCACACATAATGTCACGTATCAATTATGCCTCAACAGTGTGGGACGGAAGTAGTGACGTCCACCAAAAAAGGCTGAATTCTCTCCATAGACGTGCAGCAAAGCTACTCCATCCAGCTGTATCTCTAACAACAGACGAAAAACTAAAAGCGCTGAACATACTTCCTCTGAATAGGCAATTGGAATTCAACAAGGCATCATTTATGTTTACAATCTTGACAGATACTATGCCATGTTATATCAATG
>CM065716.1:3273666-3281166 GCA_033310375.1 Conus canariensis
TTAGACATTCACTGATCATTCTCTGACATGCACTCAATCTGCTTTTAAGGTTGTCCCCCATCACCTCCATTTTTACCATTCCCTACGCCTCCACACAATCCCTACCTCCACCCCCCACCCGCCACCCCCATCCTTGTCATCACTCTCATTTACCATTCTTTACGCCTCCACACAATCTCCACCCCTACCCCCTCACTCCCCATCCCCGCCACCCCCACCCCCAATACCCTTTACGCCTCTCTACAGACTCACTTGCATACAGATCACACTCTGATAGGAACACAGGTTTACACTGAACCACTGAAAACTGTAGATGTAACTCCGCAGCAGTGCCGGGCTTTCTCTGGTGGGTTGGCATAAGAAGGTTAGATATCCGTTGCTCCATGCTGATTGCTGGTGCACTGGCTGTGACAGCACACTTGGGTGTTGATGTGCACCAAATCAGTGGCGTGCGGATGATGATATGTGAAAGGGGAAGAAGGTGAGGGAGAGGGAGGATATGGGGATGGTAGGAGAGTAAGAAGGGTGAAAGGATGAACAGCTAACAAGGTTTGTTGTCACATCAAACATCATGAGTCCTCAACACTTTGCCATGGAAACAGCTAACAAGGTTTGTTGTCACATCAAACATCATGAGTCCTCAACACTTTGCCATGGAAACAGCTAACAAGGTTTGTGTCACATCAAACATCATGAGTTCCTCAACACTTTGCCATTGGGAAAAAGCTAACAAGGTTTGTTGTCACATCAAACATCATGAGTCCTCAACACTTTGCCATGGAAACAGCTAACAAGGTTTGGTTTTCACATCAAACATCATGAGTCCTCAACACTTTGCCATTGAAACAGCTAACAAGGTTTGTTGTCACATCAAACATCATGAGTCCCCAACACTTTGCCATGGAAACAGCTAACAAGGTTTGTTGTCACATCAAACATCATGAGTCCTCAACACTTTGCCATGGAAACAGCTAACAAGGTTTGTTGTCACATCAAACATCATGATCCTCAACACTTTGCCATGGAAACAGCTAACAAGGTTTGGTTGTCACATCAAACATCATGAGTCCTCAACACTTTGCCATGGAAACAGCTAACAAGGTTTGTTGTCACATCAAACATCATGAGTCCTCAACACTTTGCCATGGAAACAGCTAACAAGGTTTGTTGTCACATCAAACATCATGAGTCCTCAACACTTTGCCATGGAAACAGCTAACAAGGTTTGTTGTCACATCAAACATCATGAGTCCTCAACACTTTGCCATGGAAACAGCTAACAAGGTTTGTTGTCACATCAAACATCATGAGTCCTCAACACTTTGCCATGGAAACAGCTAACAAGGTTTGTTGTCACATCAAACATCATGAGTCCCAACACTTTGCCATGGAAACAGCTAACAAGGTTTGTTGTCACATCAAACATCATGAGTCCCAACACTTTGCCATGGAAACAGCTAACAAGGTTTGGTTGTCACATCAAACATCATGAGTCCTCAACACTTTGCCATGGAAACAGCTAACAAGGTTTGTTGTCACATCAAACATCATGAGTCCTCAACACTTTGCCATGAAACAGCTAACAAGGTTTGTTGTCACATCAAACATCATGAGTCCTCAACACTTTGCCATTGAAACAGCTAACAAGGTTTGTGTCACATCAAACATCATGAGTCCTCAACACTTTGCCATGGAAACAGCTAACAAGGTTTGTTGTCACATCAAACATCATGAGTCCTCAACACTTTGCCATGGAAACAGCTAACAAGGTTTGTTGTCACATCAAACATCATGAGTCCTCAACACTTTGCCATGGAAACAGCTAACAAGGTTTGTTGTCACATCAAACATCATGAGTCCTCAACACTTTGCCATGGAAACAGCTAACAAGGTTTGGTGTCACATCAAGCATCATGAGTCCTCAACACTTTGCCATTGAAACAGCTAACAAGGTTTGTTGTCACATCAAACATCATGAGTCCTCAACACCTTGCCATTGGTTTTAACAAGGGCATGAAGTTTAATGAATGTGTTGGGAAAATACAATGTTCTCTCTCTCTCTCTCTCTTCTCTCTCTCTCTCTCTCTCTCTCTCTCTCTCTCTCTCTCTCTCTCTGGTACCTCGTAAAATGGACTGAACTAAATCACATGTCGCTTCACCCTCAAAAAACTAAATCCATGCTTATCACAACCAGACAAAAAAGACAAAATATCACTATTAAGTTTCCTCCTGTACATCTCAAAGATGAACCTGTTGAACTGGTAACATACCTCAAAGTGCTAGGAATAGCAATTGATAACAACATTAGTTGGCAAGCTCACATAACCTCACTGTGCAAAAAAAGTTTCACAGAAAGTTTATCAACTCTCCAAAATCAAACGCTTCCTCGACCTACATTCAAGCAAGCTCTTTTTCCAGTCTCATATTCAATCACACATAGACTATGGATCTACTCTATGGGACTCTGCTAGTGCTAACACCCTCAAACCATTACTAAGCCTACACAAGCGAGCACTCAAATTAGTCCTCCTAAAAACCAGTAGTCTTCTGGACTCGGACTATAAAAAGATTCAGGTTCTCCCCTTAAGTCTGAAATTAGAATGCAACAAAGGGATCATAATGCACAGGATTGTGTCTGGGAAGACACCCTCCACATTAGTTCACAGATTCTCAATTAATTCCTCAAGGACTCTACCCAAACTTCATGTCCCTGTTCCTAGAATTGACTTATTCAAATCCAGTTTAACATATTCAGCTTCCTGTCAATGGAACTTGCTCCCTGAATCAACCAAACAACACCAATGCATATCAACCTTCAAACACCATTATTTCAACCAACTTATGTGCCAGTATTTGCATACTCTGCCATAAATCCATCACCAATCACCACTACCCTCTTTGCCTTATGTATGAACCTGTCTATTTAGAAAGTGTTTTGTATTTGAAATGCACATGTTATTGTGTTTAGTAAGTATGTCTTATGTGAGTACGTGTGTGTATGAGTGTGCGTGCGTATGTGTGCGTGTGTGTGTGTGTGTGTGTGTGTGTGTGTGTGTGTGTGTGTGTGTGTGTGTGTGTGTGTGTGTGTGTGTTTCCTACTTTTCTTGCCCTCTGGTCATTATGTCGTTATGCTTTTATTCTCATATGACTTCTCTCTCTCTCTCTCTCTCTCTCTCTCTCTCTCTCTCTCTCTCTCTCTCTCTCTCATGGTTTTCCTGGAATGACTTGATATATTATCTACATGACATCCCCCCTCCTACCCGTGGTGACTGGGTTATCATTATGCATCCCCCCCCCCCCCCCTCCATATGTGCCTTCTTTGTTTTCCCCTGGTGCTTCAAAATCGATTGTCTTACGTCTCCTTGGTGTTTTTTGATTGTTAGATTGTTCTAAACATGTTCTTTCCCGCACCCACTCTCGCCTCTTTCTCCCTCTCTCCCTCTCTCTATCGCCCTTCCCTGCACTCCTTTCGCTCCTGCGTCTCTCTCTCTCTCTCTCTCTCTCTCTCTCTCTCTCTCTCTCTCTCTCTCTCTCTCTCTCTCTGTCGGTCTGTCTGTCTGTCTGTCTGTCTGTCTCTCTCTCTCTCTCTCTCTCTCTCTCTCTCTCTCTCTCTCCTCTCTCTCTCTCTCTCTCTCTAGCACACAAGCGCCTTCAAGTACATGCTCACCTTGTCCCATCTTCTTATCCTGATTTTGCTCATATATGATATGTATTGTTTCATTATTTTAATCAGCTCTTTCCTGTCTTATATTGCACATATTATTAATGTGTTTGTCTTTAACATGCTCTTTTTATGAGTGGTTTCCTCTCTCTCTCTCTCTCTCTCTCTCTCTCTCTCTCTCTCTCTCTCTCTCTCTCTCTCTCTCTCTCTCTCTCTCTCTCTCTCTCTCTCAAATTCCATTTCACTGTCCTAAATACCTTCTACGTATTTTCATGTCTTACGGAAAATGATTACATGTTGTGCCTCTCTCTCTCTCTCTCTCCTCTCTCTCTCTCTCTCTCCTCTCTCTCTCTCTCTCTCTCTCTCTCTCTCTCTCTCTCTCTGTGTGCGTGCATGCTTGCGTGTATGTGTGCGTTCCAAATTATGTACGTACTTTGTCATATTCATTTTACTGTCTGTTTTTATACATGCTAATTTGTGTACGTTGTAGTACATTTCCATATATTCCCCCTGCTCAGCCCACTCCTCACCCCCACTCTCTCCTTCCCCTTAATTATTGTTATTTTTATTTTTTGTTTGTTTATTATTATTTTTTTCATTTCTCTTCTATTTTCATTTGATGTTTCATTATGATTACATGACCGCTTTGTTTGCTTGTTTGCTTTCTTACATTATTTCATTTCACTGCATATTGTAGTCCCTACTCAGGGCGAGGACTGGATGTAAAAAAGCACGTCAGTGCTTATCTATTATCCTCGTAAATAAAGAATTTTCTCTTGTCTTGTCTTGTCTTATCTCTCTCTCTCTCTCTCTCTCTCTCTCTCTCCTCTCTCTCTCTCTCTCTCTCTGCTCTTCTCTCTCTCTCTCTCTCTCCCCGAATGTCTGTCTTGTCTACCTGTTCGTTTCTCTCTCTCTCTCTCACTCTCTCTCTCTCTCTCTCTCTCTCTCTCTCTCTCTCTCTCTCTCTCTCTCTTATAGTGACCAAGCTGACCCACTGAACGCGCGCAAAGCAGACTATACTTCGGTACATATTTATTCAACAGAAAGGGGGAGGGTGTATTGCTGTATTTCATTACAGAAATCACATTTTCTTTTGAAATATCCTTGGGGCTGCTGTAAGGATACGGCTGTACTGTTAGCATAGGGGCCCACACACAGTTTTGCACCCACTTTCTTCCTCGATTGCCTGGAGAGAAGTGACGGTCAAACGAGAGCTGTGTGGAGAGTTGCTTTCAGGGAAGTGTCGGTCAAACGAGAGCTGTGTGGAGAGTTGCTTTCAGGGAAGTGTCGGTCAAACGAGAGCTGTGTGGAGAGTTGCTTTCAGGGAAGTGACGGTCAAAGAGAGCTGTGTGGAGAGTTGCTTTGAGGGAAGTGACGGTCAAACGAGAGCTGTGTGGAGAGTTGCTTTGATGGAAGTGTCGGTCAAACGAGAGCTGTGTTGCTTTGAGGGAAGTGTCGGTCAAACGAGAGCTGTGTGGAGAGTTGCTTTGAGGGAAGTGACGGTCAAACGAGAGCTGTGTGGAGAGTTGCTTTGAGGGAAGTGTCGGTCAAACGAGAGCTGTGTTGCTTTGAGGGAAGTGTCGGTCAAACGAGAGCTGTGTTGCTTTGAGGGAAGTGACGGTCAAACGAGAGCTGTGTGGAGAGTTGCTTTGATGGAAGTGTCGGTCAAACGAGAGCTGTGTTGCTTTGAGGGAAGTGTCGGTCAAACGAGAGCTGTGTGGAGAGTTGCTTTGATGGAAGTGACGGTCAAAGAGAGCTGTGTGGAGTAGAACGTCGCTGTTGGAGTGAAGTGACGGTCAAAGAGAGCTGTGTGGAGAGTCGCTTTGAGGGAAGTGACGGTCAAAGAGAGCTGTGTGGAGAGTCGCTTTGAGGGAAGTGACGGCCAAAAGAGAGCTGTGTGGAGAGTCGCTTTGAGGGAAGTGACGGTCAAAGAGAGCTGTGTGGAGAGTCGCTTTGAGGGAAGTGAAGGTCTAAAGAGAGCCGTGTGGAGAGTCGCTTTGAGGAAGTGACGGTCAAAGAGAGCTGTGTGGAGAGTTGCTTTGAGGGAAGTGACGGTCAAAGAGAGCCGTGTGGAGAGTTGCTTTGAGGGAAGTGACGGTCAAAAAGAGCTGTGTGGAGAGTCGCTTTAAGGGAAGTGAAGGTCAAACGAGAGGTGTGTTGCTTTGAGGGAAGTGACGGTCAAACGAGAGCTGTGTCGCTTTGAGGGAAGTGACGGTCAAACGAGAGCTGTGTCGCTTTGAGGGAAGTGAAGGTCAAAGAGAGCTGTGTCGCTTTGAGGGAAGTGATGGTCAAACGAGAGCTGTGTCGCTTTGAGGGAAGTGAAGGTCAAAGAGAGCTGTGTCGCTTTGAGGGAAGTGAAGGTCAAAGAGAGCTGTGTCGCTTTGAGGGAAGTGATGGTCAAACGAGAGCTATGTCGCTTTGAGGGAAGTGACGGTCAAAGAGAGCTGTGTGGAGAGTCGCTTTGAGGGAAATGAAGGTCAAAGAGGGCTGTGTGGAGAGTCGCTTTGAGGGAAGTGACGGCCAAAAGAGAGCTGCGTGGAGAGTCGCTTTGAGGGAAATGACGGTCAAACGAGAGCTGTGTGGAGGGTCGCTTTGAGGGAAGTGACGGCCAAAAGAGAG
The DNA here is from genome assembly GCA_033310375.1 of Conus canariensis. Classification (NCBI taxonomy): domain Eukaryota; kingdom Metazoa; phylum Mollusca; class Gastropoda; order Neogastropoda; family Conidae; genus Conus; species Conus canariensis. The sequence goes on from CM065716.1 coordinate 3,279,947, forward strand.
CTGTGTGGAGAGTCGCTTTGGTTCTCTGTTGTGACATATTAGTACCCAAACACGTACACCCCTGTGGTCAGAAAAAAAAAAGGGGGGGGGGGGAGGGTGGAAAAAGGAGAAAGCTGAGAGAAGAGGGAGAGAGGTGGGGTCTATATCAATATCGACCACATCTGTTTGTGTCAGGTTCGCACGACAATGTACGTCTGTGTGAATGTTCCGTTTTGCCACTTCCACGAAGCCTGTGTGACTGCAGGTTCTAACGTTTCACGTGACGCCATTTTCACAATGTCACACTTCGTATGCTCGCTGTCACATCGACCTACAATTATCAAAGAGTTCACTGCCTTGAATTGCGAAACAAGAAATAAAATTGACCAATGAGCTGCAGACTTCCTTTCTTTGATTTTTTGTTTATGTTGAAGCTGCTTTACATTGTTCATACCAGAAAACATGTACATTCGAATAGCATCGTTACAGAGGGTTTTTTTTTACTAAAAAAACAAAACAAACAAACAAACAGACAATTACCCACAGAATTTAAGTTCTCTTTGCGAACTTGTCCCCAGAATTCGTTTTCAAATCAATATTGGTTTTTTTTTTATAAACTTGTCCCCCAAAATCGTTTTCAAATCAATATTGTTTCACGTCGTAAACTTTTCCCCCGAAATTGTTTTCCAACCAATATTGCTTTTGTCTGTCTTTTACTGGTAGTGCCACGCCTGAGCCTTTTTCTCTGTGCCCCCGTTGTTTGGGCCTGGCCTCTTGGATGGTTTCTGAAAAGGAAAGGAGGTTTAATATCTCTCTGTCTTGGAGTGGAGTGTTCCTACAGACTGAGTCTCTCTCTCTCTCTCTCTCTCTCTCTCTCTCTCTCTCTCTCTCTCTCTCTCTCTCTCTCCACACACACACACACACACACACACAACAAACACACACACACACACACACACACGACACACAACACACACACACACACACACACACACACACACACACACACACACACACACACACACACCAGAGGGCAGGATGAAAAAAAAGCTGTAAAGCTTATTCTTTAACCATCAATAAAGATGATTTTGACTTGACTTGACCACACACACGCACGCGCACACACACACACACACACACACACACACACACACACACACACACCACACGCACACACACCACACACACACACACACACACACACACACACACACACACACACACACACACACACTTTATCT
>CM065716.1:3291166-3293666 GCA_033310375.1 Conus canariensis
GGGGGGGTCGTTGGGGACAAAGTTTGATTGCCAGGAAAGATGACGGGTGTTTGGGGGTTGTTTTGTTTTATTTTTTGTTAGTTATTCTGGAGCATGTCCTAAGCTCATGTAAAGTAGCCCTGGCTCAAGGAAGATACACATGGAGGCACAACCAAGTGCTCAAAGAGATTGTACAAGTAGTCTGGGCTAGTACCAACACCACAAAAGGGAAAATCAGGACTCCAAAAGCACCCGCAACATTCTTCACGGCAGGGGCAGCAAATCATGGCCAAGAACAACAGTGCCACTCGAAACATGCAGGCAGAGTCTGCTGGACGGGGCAGATGACTGGGAGTGCACTGCAGACCTCCCAGAATGGAAGAGTCACCCAGAGATCATCAGCAAGAGTGGCATGAGACCAGACATAGTAGTCCACTCTAAGTCAACCAAGCAGCTGATCATGATCGAGCTCACGGTGCCATATGAGAACAGAATGCAGGCAGCTCAAATCTACAAGACTGAAAAGTATGCTGATCTGGCAAACAGCCTGAGGAGAGAAGGCTATCAGGTCAAAGTCCTCACTGCAGAAATTGGAGCTAGGGGGTTTGTAGGAACGTCTGCATACAGCCTCATGAAACAGCTCTCAGTTGCAGGGAAGGAAAAAACCAGAGCCCTGAAAGCAATGGCAGAAGCGGCAGAGGGGTGTTCAAGCTGGATCTGGTCAAGGAGGAACAAAAGTGAACTTCATAAGGCTTAATTTCCCTACAAATATCAGGTGTCCCTGTGGCTCAGTGGTTAAAGCGCGAGTCATTAAGTGGAAAATGAGCATGTCCAGAGGGTCATGGGTTCGAATCCCAGCCATGGCTCGTCCCAAGATGGGAAAAAAAGGGGCAGCAGAGGGACATCCGGAGTCATGAACCGGGTGTGGCCCAACCCCCCTAGAGTGTCAGGAGATAAGGGCCGAAACACTTGCTTGAAGGGGGCTTCTCTTCTGAGGACTCTCTGCTGCCACGCTCTCCACGAGTTTCTTTCTACTGATGCATGGGTAAACCATTGACTTCCAGGAATAGGCCGGAGGACGTCCGGGAAAGACCGGAGGACACTGGGAAAGACCAGAACCAAGGGCTCTGTGGGCTGGCTCCCCACTTTGCCTTAAACATGTGGCTACTAAGATTAAAAGGAAATGATGCTCCCAGGATTCACCGAAAGGGGGAGAGAATGATGAATCCATCGGTGCTCAACCAATCATGACTGCAAATCCCAAACGGACTATGAACATGGACCAAATGGAATATCCATGTGTCTGTGGAAAGCGTTTCGCTACCACCCGTGGCATGAAGATCCACAGAACAAAGATGGGATGTGTGAAGACTCATCTGTATGAGCAGCAGCGCACTGCATCAGCAGATAAGACGTCGGAAGACCAAGGCCAGGATTTAAACCACAGTGCCAAGGACATCCACGCTGTTGGTTCGGATGAGGAATTTGCACAGGCCCTCGATGCCAGGCGCCTGAAACTCAACCTGCCACGAGCAAACGAAACTGAAGATTGGGAGAAACTGGATGCAAAAATCGTCCAAAGACTCGATGCACTGATAGGGAAAAGCACCCTGGAACACAAACTAGCCACATATGGGGACATTGTGTATGCCACATGTAGAGACGCCTATGGAGCAAAACTACCCAAAGAGAAAACACCTCCAAAGAAATCCAGACGCCAAGAAAAGATGGACAAGATCAGGGTCCAAAAGAAAAACCTCAAGATGCAAATGAAGACCGCACTGCCAGCTGAAAAACAAGGCTTGGAAAAACTGTGGAAAGACCTGAAAGAAAAACACAGCGCCCTCAGCAAAGCGGAATCTGCGAGGAAGCGGAAGAGCAAAAAGAAGAAGACACAAGAGCGCTTCTTCAGAGACCCCTTCCAGTTTGCCAGAACACTGTTTGAGCAGCCAAAATCTGGGACCCTAAGTGTGGACAAAGGAGTTCTTGAGCAGCATCTGAGGAAAACATACTCTGACCCACAGAGCAAAGCACCACTCGACATTCAAGGTCTGGTGTGGCCAACCAACCCTGAGGAACAGTTCAATGGCAAGCCTCCAACGTTGGCGGAAATCAAGAAGGTGGTCGACAAAGCCAGAGCCAAATCATCACCGGGGCCAAACGGAATACCTTACCAGCTTTACAAGAAATGTCCCAAGGTGCTGGAGTGGCTCCACAGGCTGCTGCGATCGGCTTGGAGAAACCAGAAGATCAGCGGCCAGTGGATGACGGCAGATGGTGTGTACATCCCCAAAGAGCAAAACTCAAGTGACATCAGCCAGTTCAGGCCAATATCACTACTGAACGTCGAAGGGAAAATCTTCTTCTCTGTCATGGCAGCAAGGCTGACCAAGTACCTGATGGAAAACAAGTACTTGGATGTGTCAGTCCAGAAAGGTGGCATCCCATGCGTGGCTGGCTGTGTAGAACACGCCACAATGATCTGGGACGCAATCCAAAAAGCAAAAACAGAAAAGAGAGA
>CM065716.1:3303142-3328142 GCA_033310375.1 Conus canariensis
TCTTCTTCTTCTTCTTCTTCCTTCTTCTTCTCCTCTTCTTCTTCTTCTTCTTCTTCTCTTCTTCTTCTTCTTCTCTTCTTCTTCTTCTTCTCTTCTTCTTCTTCCTTCTTCTTCTCTCTTCTTCTTCTTCTTCTTCTTCTTCTTCTTCTTCTTCTTCTTCTTCTTCTTCTTCTTCTTCTTCTTCTTCCTTCTTCTTCTCTTCTTCTTCTTCTTCTTCTTCTTCTTCTTCTTCTTCTCCTTCTTCTTCTCCTTCTTCTTCTTCTTCTTCTTCTTCTTCATCTTCTTCTTCATCCTTCTTCTTCTTCTTCTCCTTCTTCTTCTCTTCTTCTTCTTCTTCTTCTTCTTCTTCTTCTTCTTCTCCTTCTTCTCTTCTTCTTCTCTTCTTCTTCTTCTTCTTCTTTCTTCTCTCCTTCTTCTTCTTCTTCTTCTTCTTCTTCTTCTTCTTCTTCTTCTTCATCTTCTTCTTCATCTTCTTCTTCTCTTCTTCTTCTTCCTTCTTCTTCTTCATCTTCTTCTCTTCTTCTCTCTTCTTCTTCTCTTCTTCTTCTCTTCTTCTTTCTTCTTCTTCACTTCTTCTTCACTTCTTCTTCTTCTCTTCTCCTTCTTCTTTTTCTTCTTCTTTCTTCTCCTTCTTCTTCTTCTTCTTCTTCTTCTTCTTCCCTCCTTCTTCTTCTTTTCCTTCTTCTTCTTCTTCTTCTTCTTCTTCTATCCTTTTCTGCTTCTTGTCTCTCTCTTCCTCCTTATTGTCCTCGTCTCCCTTCTGCTTTTCCTCTCGCTTCCTGAAAGTGTAATGCCATTACCGAAAAGAGAAAGATGAACAAACGTTTTCAAGTATCAGCTGAAACTCACAGAGGTACAGAAGGAGGTCGAGAGTTCATGATTGGAGACTAGAAAAAAGAGGGCTGGAGTCTTCAGAGTGGATTTCTCTACATCGTCGACAACTCTTTAAAGCAAACATAAGGAACAGCTTCAACACAGTTAGGACTGAAACAACATCGTCGACAACTCTTTAATGCAAACATAAGGAACAGCTGATTTCTCTACATCGTCGACAACTCTTTAAAGCAAACGTAAGGAACAACTTCAACACAGTTAGGACTGAAACAACATCGTCGACAACTCTTTAAAGCAAACTTAAGGAACAATTGATTTCTCTACATCGTCGACAACTCTTTAAAGCAAACATAAGGAACAGTTGATTTCTCTACATCGTCGACAACTCTTTAAAGCAAACATAAGGAACAACTTCAACACAGTTAGGACTCAAACAACATCGTCGACAACTCTTTAAAGCAAACATAAGGAACAACTTCAACACAGTTAGGACTCAAACAACAAGAAACATTCCACATGTGGAAGGTAATAGCTTACAACGTTTACTCGAAAATATGTCATCGATGTATTGGCCATGTAACCAAGCCGGGGCATTAGTTACACCGACGGAATATGACAGAGCCATTAACGCTACAGGGAATAGACGTTAGGCTTGAGAGAATGAGGATACACTGAGAGAGTTCGGATAATGGATGATGGGACACACTCAGTGATTCGGATTCGGATGATTTAGTCAATACAGGCCTTGGCCCCATATGAAGGGGTGAGAACATAGTATATGCACTGAGATAAATAGGCATGACTGTAATGTATACCAAACACAAATTATTCCGAACATCAAGAGGTAGCTGTTTCTCTAGATTTAAATGCTTATACAAAAAAAAGATAAATTTTGAACAACTTCTGATGAGGTTGACACCATCAGTGTAGTCAAATTAGATAGCGAGGGCTGTCTATAAAATGTTGGCCGAATGAATTCATTTCTAATGTTCCTTAGGGTTGGACAGCAAAGAACAAAATGGATTTCATTGTCCTGAGACTTTACAAAGCGGACACAACAAGTCATCATCATCGACTATGGTTTTGTATCTAAACTTGTGAACAGCTGATTTTCCAAACCTGAATTTGGTCATGATACACTTCAAGTGATACACCCAGAGAGCGACAGAGAAACAAAGAGGACTCAGAGAGCGACAGAGAAACACAGAGGACTCAGAGAGCGACAGAGAAACACAGAGGACTCAGAGAGCGACAGAGAAACACACAGGGAGGAAGGAGTGGGAGATCTCTGGATCTGGTGCATGGTTCTCTGGTGGCTGGTGAGTTCGATTCTCATGTCACAGACCCTGGATCTTCTTGGGCAATGTTTACATCCTTAACGTGGAACTCACTGCAATGTTTACATCCATAACGTGCAACTCACTGCAATATTATGACACTGTCATCAGATCTGTCTGGGCAATGTTTACATCCATAACGTGCAACTCACTGCAATGTTTACATCCATAATGTGGAACTCACTGCAATATTATGACAGTCCATCAGATCTTTTGGACAATGTTTACATCCATAACGTGGAACTCACTGCAATATTATGACACTGTCATCAGATCTTTTGGGCGACATCATAACGTGAACTACTGCAGTTTACATCCATAACGTGGAACTCACTGCAATGTTTACATCCATAACGTGGAACTCACTGCAATGTTTACAATCCATAACGTGGAACTCACTGCATTGTTTACATCCATAACGTGGAACTCACTGCAATTTACATCATAACTGTCACGCATGTTTACATCCATAACGTGGAACTCACTGCAATATTATGACACTGTTATCCATCAACGGCAACTCACTGCAATATTATGAACTGTATCATCAGATCTTTGGCAATGTTTACATCCATAACGTGCAACTCACTGCAATATTATGGCACTATTATTATCATACTTATACAGCACCTGTCCTCGGTAAGAGACCATGCTCTAACCGCTTTACGATCACGCTCAGATGTACACAATGGTCAGTCTACCTGCAGAGAGCTGAGTTAAAGGCTACCTATTGAAGCTAACATTTCCTTTCCCTTTTCACTCAGTTGAATATCAGTCACTCAGACTTTATCAAATGCTTCGATTTTCACGGAGAATGCATGTTATGTGAGTACGTGTCGTCCATACCAATGGCCACACTGGCCTTCTTTTTCGATAGTACGATTAGTGGCGGTACGGTTGGCGACTGCAATTCACGTGTGCACAAGATCTTACGCTTGCATTCACACATGGAGTCCTGGTTTATAGCCTCATTCGAAAAGCTTTGAGGGGAAATAGAGTCAATACCTGTGTTAACTACAAAGGAAAAATCCTCCTGTACTGAAACGACCTGGCGGAGACTCAGACCAACAACCCCAGGATTACGAGGATCACGAGCGCAGCACTTTTACCAAATGAGCTATTCTGGCGCCAACACCTCTCCTGGGAACTTGGCAGTCTGCCGCAGAACTTTGTTACATGAGGAGGGCCATCTCTTCTCCTGTTGACGGTCAGTTGGCGCCAGCTCCACTGACCGGTGCCGCCCACTGTCCACTATAAACAACACGTGACCTGGGTCATTGGCTGACCTGGGAAAACAACGAGAGGGGGATGGGGGTGGTAGGGGATACAGACACGAATTGGGATATTTCATTTATAAATAGGCCATTGATACAGACACGGATTGGGATATTTCATTTATAAATAGGCCATTGATACAGACACGGATTGGGATATTTCATTTATAAATAGGCCATTGATACAGACAGGGATTGGGATATTTCATTTATAAATAGGCCATTGATACAGACAGGGATTGGGATATTTCATTTATAAATAGGCCATTGATACAGACACGGATTGGGATATTTCATTTATAAATAGGCCATTGATACAGACACGGATTGGGATATTTCATTTATAAATAGGCCATTGATACAGACAGGGATTGGGATATTTCATTTATAAATAGGCCATTGATACAGACAGGGATTGGGATATTTCATTTTAAATAGGCCATTGATACAGACACGGATTGGGATATTTCATTTATAAATAGGCCATTGATACAGACAGGATTGGGATATTTCATTTATAAATAGGCCATTGATACAGACACGGATTGGGATATTTCATTTATAAATAGGCCATTGATACAGACACGGATTGGGATATTTCATTTATAAATAGGCCATTGATACAGACAGGGATTGGGATATTTCATTTATAAATAGGCCATTGATACAGACAGGATTGGGATATTTCATTTATAAATAGGCCATTGATACAGACACGGATTGGGATATTTCATTTATAAATAGGCCATTGATACAGACACGGATTGGGATATTTCATTTATAAATAGGCCATTGATACAGACACGGATTGGGATATTTCATTTATAAATAGGCCATTGATACAGACACGGATTGGGATATTTCATTTATAAATAGGCCATTGATACAGACACGGATTGGGATATTTCATTTATAAATAGGCCATTGATACAGACACGGATTGGGATATTTCATTTATAAATAGGCCATTGATACAGACAGGGATTGGGATATTTCATTTATAAATAGGCCATTGATACAGACAGGGATTGGGATATTTCATTATAAATAGGCCATTGATACAGACACGGATTGGGATATTTCATTTATAAATAGGCCATTGATACAGACACGGATTGGGATATTTCATTTATAAATAGGCCATTGATACAGACACGGATTGGGATATTTCATTTATAAATAGGCCATTGATACAGACACGGATTGGGATATTTCATTTATAAATAGGCCATTGATACAGACAGGGATTGGGATATTTCATTTATAAATAGGCCATTGATACAGACAGGGATTGGGATATTTTATTTATAAATAGGCCATTGATACAGACACGGATTGGGATATTTCATTTATAAATAGGCCATTGATACAGACACGGATTGGGATATTTCATTTATAAATAGGCCATTGATACAGACACGGATTGGGATATTTCATTTATAAATAGGCCATTGATACAGACACGGATTGGGATATTTCATTTATAAATAGGCCATTGATACAGACACGGATTGGGATATTTCATTTATAAATAGGCCATTGATACAGACACGGATTGGGATATTTCATTTATAAATAGGCCATTGATACAGACACGGATTGGGATATTTCATTATAAATAGGCCATTGATACAGACACGGATTGGGATATTTCATTTATAAATAGGCCATTGATACAGACAGGGATTGGGATATTTCATTTATAAATAGGCCATTGATACAGACAGGATTGGGATATTTCATTTATAAATAGGCCATTGATACAGACACGGATTGGGATATTTCATTTATAAATAGGCCATTGATACAGACACGGATTGGGATATTTCATTTATAAATAGGCCATTGATACAGACACGGATTGGATATTTCATTTATAAATAGGCCATTGATACAGACACGCATTCGGATATTTATTGATAAACAGGCCATTGATACAGATACGGATTCGGATATTTTATTGATAAATAGGCCATTGATACAGACACGGATTCGGATATTTTAATGTGGGTGGCAGAAAAAGAGAGAAAAAGAGAGACAATATGGGTGACAGAGACAGATGAAGTACAACTGTTAGGATACATGCGCTAGTAATAATAGTGTTTTGTCCTGTAGTCTGTTTGTCTGTGTCCTTGGCAGTAACTAGCCCCCTCTCTTTCTAAATGAATACTTAGAATTTAGGATTAAACAATGCAACAAAGAGAGTTACACTAAACATAAACTAAACATACAAAATACGTAAGACAAATAGCTTTAAGATCCTCAAAGTAGCCGCACAGAGCAGGAATTGAAACATATTTTAAACATATTGTTTCTGGTTTCTTCCTCTCCTTAACGTGTGCTTGCTGTAAGAGGACCTGAAAGGAAATGCATGAAATGACGTCAAAGGCGATTCCTCTACGGTGATATATATTGTAATGTCACCAAATTGTGTTTTACTTCTTATGTCACCGATGGTCAGAGCTCTGAAACACGCTACGAGAGCTAGGAAAACCATAATAAATCAGCATTTGCCAACACCATTACAGATGGCCATATTAAGTCGTTGGCTTTATGTCGTCCCCCCCCCCCCCCTCCCCCATTCCAGCAGAGTAAGCATCGATCATCTTTTATGTCCCCAGGCTAAAGATCAAGAGGTCAGCCGATGGTCAGTAAGTGACCGTCAGAGTGTGACATCATTGTGGGTCATCTGCCCCGGACTGGAGCAGAGAGAAGCAGAGAGAAAGGGGAGAAAGGGGGAGAAAGGGGGAGAAAGGGAGAGTGAGGAAATGGCATATGGCGGGTGGGGGGGATGGGAGGGAGGTGTGAGGGAGTATATACAACTGCGTGGAAAGATGACGTGTGGTGTGTTTCTTCGATAAGCTTTTGATTGTGCTTCTAATCAACAGTGTGTGTGTGTGTGTGTGTGTGTGTGTGTGTGTGTGTGTGTGTGTGTGTGTGTGTGTGTGTGTGTGTGTGCGCGTAAGAACACAAGTGTGTGCATTATTATTATTATTATTATTATTATTATTATATATTGGGTATTTATATAGCGCCTATCCTCGGTCACAGACCAAGCTCTAAGCGCTTTACAGTAAACACAATACCTTACTCACTCAACGGGCTGCCTACCCAGGTAGAGCCGGCCGAAGAGCAGCCTACTGGCGCTCATTCAGTCATTTCCAGTACCATTCAAATATCAGTCACTCATTTTCATTTATCTCATTTATTCCTCCAGTTTCTCACATAGGATGCATGCGATGTCCATTTCCACCGGTGCACGATGGCACACGACAACAGTTAGTGACAATTTTTGTGGCTTGGTAAGAAATACCAGGCGGCTATCTTCAATCTACATCAATTTTGCCAGGGCAGCGGGGAACCCCCCTGCTCTTTTCGATTTTCAACTGCCATGGGTTCTTTAACGTGTGCAGGGGGCCAGGAAGGCACACGGGTCCGACTCGCTTTTAGTCCCCATCCGATGGACTTGACGTTCAGTTCGATTTGTCATTCAAACTGGGAAAGAAAGGGCGAGAAAGGCGGGGCTCGAACCCACGCACTTCTCACACGTTGGATTGGCAGGCGAACGTCTTAACCACTCTGCCACCTTGTGTGTGTTTGTGTGTGTGTGTCTGCATGTAGTCGTGTGTCTGTATGTAGTAGTGTGCACATGTACCTCTCTCTCTCTCTCTCTCTCTCTCTCTCCCTCTCTCTCTCTCCTCTCTCTCTCTCTGGCATTAGCTGCGCATGAAATTTTTTCATCCCACGCAAACACTTAATACGTGTGTATTTAACCCACTACCTAAAACAATAAAAACGCTTTTTGAGAGAGAGAGAGAGAGAGAGAGAGAGAGAGAGAGAGAGAGAGAGAGAGAGAGAGAGAGAAGACAGACAGACAGACAGACAGACAGACAGACAGACAGACAGACAGACAGACAGATAGAGAAAGAAAGATAAACAGACAGACAGACAGACAGAGAAGAACATAACAAAAAATGATTGTCCTTTCAGCAATGAAGCCCTTCAGACACGGGGGCATGGTTGAAAATAACTCAGTAAAATCAATCGCTTACCTCACCCCCTCCCTTCTCCCTCCCGCCACCCCTCGCTCACAGCTCATTCCGACAGCTTCCTCCCTCCCTCCCCCCTTCCCCCACCCCTACCCCACCTCTAATCCCCCCTCCTCATTCACATAATTATGCATTTAGAGGCACATGGCAGCGGATCATCTTGACAAACATTTCAGTGACTGAATATATCACTTGTTGTTTCTTTCAATTGTCTTTTTTTCTACTGTTCATAGCTTGTGATATGAATTTTGCTAGATCTGTTATCACGTTTTCATTGTTGCTCGACAGAACATTTGCAATGTGATTCTGGTCAGCAATATAAGGTGGGCCAAGCATAGTGCATTGCTTTCGGATGTCTTTGTACGCTGTGCAGTAGAAGAAAAGCCAACTTTATTTTCGGTTTCTTTTCACACGACGGACAATTACCATCAGCCATTTTCCCATCAATAAACCATCGTTTGCAATTATTAAGCCCACTAATCCTTAGTCGAAATCTAATAAAGATATCTCTGCCACTGATTTATAATTAACCACAAGTTCTCTTTCTGGCAGGAAAATGTTCTTTAATGAAAAATGTCATTTATGTGTGTCATTATTTTCTAATGCTGTTGCCAGTTTGCATATTACACGAAATATGTTTGTCTTTAAATTCAGCAAGAAAACTACACTTCCCCTCCAGCTCCTTAAGTAAACATCCAGACTATACCAAACACTTCTCACATAACACGTTCTGCACATTGGTCACTCAATTGTTATGCCCAGATTCTTGCAGAACAAGAAGCATCTCATATGCCTGTCTGCGCAGAGAGAGAGAGAGAGAGAGAGAGAGAGAGAGAGAGAGAGTCAAGACTCAAATGATTTATTGTGTTTTAAGCATATAGCCCATTCACTGTTGGGAAGGGGGGGGGGGAGGAGAAGGGGCTGAAATCAAAATCGGAGAGTGAGGGGGGGGGGGGGGGGTAGAGACAGACAGACAGAGACAGATATAGACACAGAGACAGAGACAGAGATGTGCCGTATAGCCAAATGTGACGAGGGGGCTTGTGAGGACGTCTATCCCTTTGGTACTGGCTACCCCGATGAGACGTACATGGACGTCAACTCCCAACTGTGAGTGAGAGTGCAGCATGTGGAAAACATCTCCCCGTTATCAGATGGTGTGTGTGTGTGTGTGTGTGTGTGTGTGTGTGTGTGTGTGTGTGTGTGTGTGTGTGTGTGTGTGTGTGTGTGTGCGTGCGTGCGTGCGTGCGCGTGCGTGCGTGCGTGCGTGTGTGTGTGTGGGTGTTTGCGCGCGCGTGCGTGCGTGCGTGCCTGTGTGTGTGTGGGGGGGGGGGGGGGTGTGCATTGACCACAGACAAAGTGGTTGCATGATGGAGACATTAGTCCAATAAAGAATCACTTAACGTTGCGTTCACATTGACCTGTTTGTTGATTTCATCTTCTCATTGGGCAAATGGCTTCCCTAATGTCCGCATCATGCAAATTCCCCGAGTCACGTGTGCTGACATCCATAACACCAACCGCAAACCCATTATCTTCTGCCCGAGCGTTTGATCAACAGCAGCAGCCGACAGATACTGGAATGAATGCTGGCACCATCCCTTCATGCGCTGGTTCCTGGCAGCCCTGGCCTTGACTCTGTTCCACATTGTAATACGAAACTATCTGGTGTGAAGAATTGACTCGGTTCCACATTGTAATACGAAACTATCTGGTGTGAAGAATTGACTCTGTTCCACATTGTAATACGAAACTATCTGGTGTGAAGAATTGACTCTGTTCCACATTGTAATACGAAACTACGAAACTATCTGGTGTGAAGAATTCCGACAGTTCTCCCACCAATCAGATGGCATTACTATTTTTGGTGCAGGGGGTGGGTGGTGGAGAGAGCAAGGGTGAGCATCACTGAAAAAGATTTTCTGTTTCACTTTCAGCCGTGAAAGGTCAACATCAGTCTAGCGTTAAAGGTCAACATCAGTCTAGCTTAACATCAGTCTAGCGTTAAAGGTCAACATCAGTCTAGCGTGTATTGAAGATGAGGTGACGTTCACACGGAAAGATGCTGAAAGGTCAACATCAGTCTAGCCTGTATTGAAAATGAGGTGAAGTTCACACGGAAAGATGCTGAAAGGTCAACATCAGTCTAGCGTGTATTGAAGATGAGGTGAAGTTCACACGGAAAGATGCTGAAAGGTCAACATCAGTCTAGCCTGTATTGAAGATGAGGTGACGTTCACACGGAAAGATGCTGAAGACGAAACTACATTGTTTAATCTCCGTCTGTGTTCTTCATCTCGGAATCTCTAGATTGTTTAAACTTCGTCTGTGTTTCTTGTCCCTGTCTTTTCAGATTGTTTAAATTTCGTCTATGTTTTTATCTCTATCGACAAAAAAGCAGAAGAGCACACAAAACAAAGTGTGAAGTAACGCAGTTTTAATGCACGACACAAAACAGGACAAGAAATTTTCGGCAATATGCCTTCCTCAGCGACAAAAAAATACAGACATAAACATGCACAATACTCCCCTTGTGAAGCCAAAGTGGTGAATGAAGTAGACAGAGGGACAGTGGAAGAGAGGGTGACTAGAGATCGAGGAATAGGGCACGAGGAAAGAGGGTAGAGTAAAGTGAGGAGGAGGAAAAGGAGAGAGAGAGAGAGAGAGAGAGAGGGGGGAGGGGAGAAAGAGAGGGGAGAGACACAGAGAGAATGGAAGTAGAGGAAGAGTGGAGAATGAGAGAGAGAAGAGGAGGGGAAGGAGAGTGAGTGGAGGGGGAGGGTGTGATGGTATGTAGTGGGTGTGTTGCATATGAATGAAATGAACAAGAGAAAACACAATAAATAAAATACAATATGCTCAAAAAAGCATTTTAAATGACAAGGGGAGGGGGGGGAGAGAGAGAGAGAGAGAGAGAGAGAGAGAGAGAGAGAGAGAGAGAGAGAGAGAGGCGGGTCAGCCGCCTAAAGCACCCGACCCAAGTCTGACCCAAGGGTAGGTTGCCCTACCCAAGCACCAAGGGGTGAGAGGGAAAACGGGAGAACCCCGAGAAAAAACCCACCAGCCAGACGCAGCTAAGAGCTGCAAGGCTCAACCCCTCCCCCCCCCCCCCCCCCCCCCACACACACACACAAACAAACAAACAAAAAAGAAAGAAAAAAAAAGAAAAGCACTTGCCCGCGGGCACAACCACACACACACACACACACACACACACACACACACACACACACACACACAACACACACACATACATACATACAAGTGCGCGCGCGCGCATGAACAACCACGCACGCACACATACACACGCCAATAAGCACACACACACAACCACACATACACCTTTAAAAAAAAAAAAAAAAAAAAAGGATGGGGCGGTGGGTGGGTGGGGGGGGGGGGGTTACAATGGGGAATAAATGGGTAAATGTACAAACAAGGCATACATTAAGACATTTGGGTATAGCATAGGGAGGTAGGTGGTGCTATGGTGGCGCAACAGAAAAAAAGGCAAAAATAAGAGCATTAAAGCAAAAGATAGATATGAGGTCATGATGAGAGGCGCTAACAACACTCCCAATGACCACAAAAAAAAGGAAAAAAAATGTATCCATACATACATATACACATATATATATATATACATATATATATATATATATATATATATATATATACATATATATATATATATACAGATAGATAAATAAAGGGAAAAAAGGGGGGGGGAAGGGGGGAGGGAGGGGAAAGGGGAAGGGGCGGGGGGAAAGAAGGAGAGACATAAAGAGAGGACAAAAAGAAGGACGTAAAGCAAGGGTGGAGGTATATGGGAGGGCGAGAGGGAGGAGGGTGGGGGTGTGAGAGAGGAGAAAAGTTGAGGTCAAAAGTAGAGAGAAAGGAAGTAAGAGGGAAAGTAAAGAGAAGGAAGGAAAGGGGGAAGGAACCCTCAGAGGACGACAGAAAAGGAACAAGGACGGGAGGAGGAGAGGGAGCAGAAGGGAGAGGGGGAGGAGGGGGTAGGGAGGGGTAGAAGGGGGTGAAAAGGGGGATGAAAAAAAAGAGGAGGGGGGGGAGAGAAGGGGGCCAAGGAAGGTAGGAAGGAGAGGGATAGATACAAAAGTAAGTGAAAAGAAAAATAAATGAATAAATAAAAGAAAAGAAAATAGAAAAAAAAAAAGACAGGAGACTGGGGAGCTAACCCTACTCAGAAACTCCTGGCAAAAGATATAGGCTCTCAAACGATCATTCCAGTAGGCGCTAGGCTCTACGGTCACGAAGAGGCCACTGATGCAGACCAACCATGCACAGGTAAGTACTAAAGGGGAAAGGGAATGATAAGTCATTGTCCACCTGATTTGGCTCGGGAAAAAGAAGTACACAGAATTGCTAACTTTTTCATTGATACCAGCTGGATTTCTGGTGCCCAGTTTTTGAATCAGATGAGACTCCATATCCTTCCTGTCTCTAGAGTCACTAGTTTTCATGAGCCACAAGCCCTTCACTCTTGCATTGTGTGCGGAATGGCTGGGGAGGTTGAAGTGCTTGGCTACTGGTTTGTCCCTGTTGTAATGTCAGCGAGGTGTTCCTTGAATCTGACAGTCAAAGTGCGTCCGGTCTCGCCGATGTAAAGTTTAGAGCAAACGGTGCAGTGGATGATGTAGATCAGGTTAGTGGTTTGGCAGTTGAAGAATTTGGAGACAGCCATGCGTGAACTGGGTCCTTTCACTTCAATGGCAGTACAGATGAAGGGGCAGGTCTTGCAGTTGGGCAGATTGCACGGGCTTGTGCCTGCGTTACTTCACACTTTGTTTTGTGTGCTCTTCTGCTTTTTTGTCGTGTTCCAGTAACGCTGCAGTTTGTTTCTTTTGCCGTTTATCTCTATCTTTCTAGATTGTTCAAACTTTGTCTGTTTTTTTGGGTTTTTTTTTTATCTCGGTCTTTCTAGAGTACTTAAACATCGTCTGTATTTCTTATCTCTGTCTTTCTAGATTGTTTAAACTTCGTCTGTGTTTTTATCTCTGAATTTCTAGATTGCTTAAACCTCGTCTGTGTTTCTTCTCTCTGTCTCCGTCTGTTTGTGAGATATACACAAATACAATTATGCATGCACACACTACATGCACACACACGCACACACACATGCACGCGCGCGCACACACACACACACACACACACACACACACACACACACACACACACACACACACAAATTCGGCGCAAAATGGACGTTAGGCGCAAAATGCAATGTTCACTTTGCGCTCAGTTTGAGAAAATGGGTGATTGTTGGTTTGTTGTTTCCATTGTCCTGAATGTTGTTTCTGTTGTCTGAAGAAGACTTAAGAGGTTTCAAAATGCTTTGCTTTGTAATTCGTTTGTCCCTTTTGTCTGGTGTATTGATTAGAATTTCTCTTTACAAATGTGTTTCAATTTCCGCCTGCAGTCATCTCACGCACGCGCTTCCCAACATTTCTTTTTATGCAACACAGAATCCTAAACTGCCACCCCCTCTCCCCTTGCCGAAAAAGTATTCTATTAATAACATTACTGCACCATCGATTTATATGCCTTTATCGGTTTATTCCCAGAGTTGCGTGTGCTATGAGCTCAAACGTGCTAAGACTGGAACCACACAGTCGAGTTTCATCCACTTAATGGACTCGTTTATGAGAGTGCTGCTCAAGATTCCTGACCAACACTGCAGGTGTCTGTATCTCTCGGGTCTGGTTGAAGCCAGGATACGTTATTATGATTAGAAGCGAGAAGTACAGCCCCGTCACGTAGTTCCTGACCAAAATAAAGTTCCGTAGCATCGTTTTTAACATCGTCGCCCTCTATGATCCTCAGAAGAAAAAAGTCTCAAATTCTGTGCACCTTTGAGTCCTGGAGTCGTGGTGACTTCATGTTCGGTTTCATTCCCACGTCCATTCCTTCTGTTTGGACATATTGTTCATTCCTTCTGTTTGGATACATTGTTCATTCCTTCTGTTTGGATACATTGTTCCTCCACGTCCATTCCTTCTGTTTGAACACATTGTTCATCTTCCACGTCCATTCCTTCTGTTTTGGACACATTGTTCATCTTCCACGTCCATTCCTTCTGTTTGAACACATTGTTCATCTTCCACGTCCATTCCTTCTGTTTGGACACATTGTTCATCTTCCACGTCCATTCCTTCTGTTTGAACACATTGTTCATCTTCCACGTCCATTCCTTCTGTTTGGACACATTGTTCGTCCCCTACGTCCATTCCTTCTGTTTGGACACATTGTTCATCTTCCACGTCCATTCCTTCTGTTTGGACACATTGTTCCTCCACGTCCATTCCTTCTGTTTGGACACATTGTTCCTCCCCCACGTCCATTCCTTCTGTTTGGACACATTGTTCCTCCCCCACGTCCATTCCTTCTGTTTGGACACATTGTTCATCTTCCACGTCCATTCCTTCTGTTTGGACACATTGTTCCCCCACGTCCATTCCTTCTGTTTGGACACATTGTTCATCTTCCATGTCCATTCCTTCTGTTTGGACACATTGTTCCCCCACGTCCATTCCTTCTGTTTGGACACATTGTTCCTCCCCCACGTCCATTCCTTCTGTTTGGACACATTGTTCCTCCCCCACGTCCATTCCTTCTGTTTGGACACATTGTTCCTCCCCCACGCCCATTCCTTCTGTTTGGACACATTGTTCATTCCTTCTGTTTGGACACATTGTTCCTCCCCCACGTCCATTCCTTCTGTTTGGACACATTGTTCATTCCTTCTGTTTGGATACATTGTTCCTCCCCACGTCCATTCCTTCTGTTTGGACACATTGTTCATCTTCCACGTCCATTCCTTCTGTTTGGACACATTGTTCATCTTCCACGTCCATTCCTTCTGTTTGGACACATTGTTCATTCCTTCTGTTTGGATACATTGTTCCTCCCCACGTCCATTCCTTCTGTTTGGACACATTGTTCATCTTCCACGTCCATTCCTTCTGTTTGGACACATTGTTCCCCCACGTCCATTCCTTCTGTTTGGACACATTGTTCCCCCACGTCCATTCCTTCTGTTTGGACACATTGTTCCTCCCCCACGTCCATTCCTTCTGTTTGGACACATTGTTCCTCCCCCACGTCCATTCCTTCTGTTTGGACACATTGTTCCCCCACGTCCATTCCTTCTGTTTGGACACATTGTTCCCCCACGTCCATTCCTTCTGTTTGGACACATTGGTGGTGGATGAACGTGGTGGCGCCCTCTAGAAGAGGACTCTCATGCTGGTTTCAGTTTCAGCTTCAGTTTCAGTTTCATCAAGGAGACGTCACTGCGTGCTGACTAGTCCATATACGCTACACCACACCCGCTAACTTGTGAGACCACACTGCGCATGACTTAAAGCTGATGGACAAATGAATTATTGACTAAGATGAGAGAATTTAAGCAGAGGGTCTCATGGCTAACGTGTCTGTTCTAGGGCTGCGACAACACAGGCTTGGGTTTCGTTGAATAAGGGGGAGGGGGGGAGGGGGGGGGGCGGAATGGGAAGGCGTGGGAAAAAATGCCATGGAAAACGAGTGGAAGATAGAAAAGAAAATATAAAGATAGGCCAGAGGAAGCGATGGGCTGCATTAGAACATAAGACTCTCATACTGACCAGAGCCACTGTGGCACAGGCTCCCAAACTCCCACCCACATCTTACAGTCCTGCCCCTCCTTTGAAGCCTTGAGACGCCAGACGTGGCCCAGTCCGGTTGAGGTCCAGGAGAAGCTGTGGGGACCGTGGGGTCGCTGCGGCGGACTGCTGACTTCCCTTGCTAACTGGATTGAGGATCTAGCATGTCCTTGAACACGACAGAAATAAGGAGAAAGGACATAACGTTTGACGTAATATGTACTTCGTTGCTTTTTTTTTTTTAATCTATAATCGATGTGATCTTAATGTTATGCTGTGAAAGGAACGGACCGCTTAAATCGATTGAAACATTTTGAATCGAGGCAGATTTTGAATCGCAGTAATGGAAGTCTGTGTGTGTATACCATGCAAGTAAACAAACTAGAGAGGGGAGTCTTTGAAAACAAAAACAATACACCACCACCGACAACCCCTCCAGAAGTTACCACCAATAAAAACCCCAACATGCAATACTGAAGAGGGTTCAATGATGACGACATGCGACACCTCCCATATGCCCTTAGTCCCTGGAGACTGGTTTGCATATCCCACGTGTCTGAAGACTGGTTTGCATATCCCACGTGTCTGAAGACTTGTTTGCATATCCCACGTGTCTGAAGACTTGTTTGCATATCCCACGTGTCTGAAGACTTGTTTGCATATCCCACGTGTCTGAAGACTTGTTTGCATATCCCACGTGTCTAAAGACTTGTTTGCATATCCCACGTGTCTAAAGACTTGTTTGCATATCCCACGTATCTGAAGACTTGTTTGCATATCCCACGTGTCTAAAGACTTGTTTGCATATCCCACGTGTCTAAAGACTTGTTTGCATATCCCACGTGTCCTAGGGATGACATAACATGCCAGCGAATATTCGTCTTTTGCGTCTTGAGGGTGAAATATCAACATATCAAACGATGGTCGTCCTTTGTGGCGTCAGAGGGAAATGTCCAATGTGTCGCCCATCTGCAGTCCCTCAGACCATCTGCACTGACCATCTGTATTGACCATCTGTGTTGACCATCTGTATTGACCATCTGCCCCCTAGAGCCAGTCTCGCACTAGAGTTGCCTATCCTATCCGAGGGAGTTATCTTTCCCTCCTTTCATTTCAGTAATGGTGTGTGTGAGTGCATGAGAGAGAGAGAGAGAGAGAGAGAGAGAGAGAGAGAGAGAGAGAGAGAGAGTGTGTGAGTGTGTGTGTGTGTGTGTGTGTGTGTGTGTGTGTGTGTGTGTGTACTTGTGTGCGTTCGCGCGCGTTTGTGTGTGTGTGTGTGTGTGTGTGGGTGGGTGTGGGTGTGTGTGTGCGTGTGTATGCTCGCGTTCGCGCGTCTGCGTTTATGCACGCCTTGTCTGTGTGTGTAACAAAAGTGACTGACGGCTGCTGCGAACTATCTCTCTTACCCCTCCCCCCTCCCGGGAGATGGCTACGGTCTGTTGAACATGTTGACAGGCTGGAACCATCTGCTTCCAGACCTCCTCCTCCACGGCTGACCTTCCGCATGTCTTTAGTGAACACGCTGCCTTCACGGTGGGAACGTCTTCCGCATGTCTTTAGTGAACACGCTGCCTTCACGGTGGGAACGTCTTCCTCATTTCTTTAGTGAACACGCTGTCTTCACGGAGGGAACGCGTTGTGATTGGTATATAGTGAGATGACGTCATTGCGCCGAAGAAGCGCCAGGGCCTACAGCTTTCGAACACCGACCCCTCCCCCTACCCAACGCCCCCCCCCCCCCCCCTCCCCCCATCTCCTTGTCTCTGGGATTGGTTGCACTGGTAAGACCGATATATAATGACCGAACTCAATGTGGATCATGAAAAAAACCCCATCGATTTACCATCTCTCTCTCTCTGTCTCTCTCTCTCTCTCTCTCTGTCTCTCTCTCTCTCTCTCTCTCTCTCTGCGGAGAGAGAGAGAGAGCATGTGTGTGTGTGTGTGTGTGTGTTAGTGTGTGCGTGTTTGCGCGTGTGCGCACTCTGACATGCATAAACACGCACGCAAGCACACACACACACACACACACACACACACACACACACATGCTACAATGTTTCGATCAAAGCAAGCAATGGGAAACCACACCAGGATCCGGAAAAGCTGCATACCTGTACTGTGTGCAAAGGGATGCACTAAGGATGTGCTGGCGGAGCACGGAAGCGAGGACGGAACAGATTGTAGATCTGAGTGGAGGAGACCGTTCCGTTTGTCCTTTGTTAAGGAGGGGCTGGAGCCTAGGTCCAGAGACAACAATGCTCCTACAGACTGCATCAAGTCCGTGAGTACCTCACAGATCTTTGCTCTGATCGAAGGCACAATCACATCTCTGCGAGATCAAGTAGCCGGTCTGGAAGAACAGATGAGATCGCTACATGAAAAAATTGATAGAAAGGACATAGCTAGATCTAGCATAGCAACACAGACGGAGCCTTTCCCCTACCTCTCCTATGCAGAGGTAGCTGGAGTTCCATCAAAGCTGAAAACAGCTTCTCGGGATGCTCTGCTGGTCGAGGCAAATAAAACAGAAAAGACGCACAGCAGAATTGTACAGGAAAGTGGACAAAACAAAAAAATAGAAGAAAATGATAACGCGAACAAAAATGACGTCAAGGCTTCTTTGCGTCATAAGCCGAAGTCGAAGAAGCAGTGCAAGAAAAATGACGACAATAGCCTTAAGGTCGAGTCCAGAGACAAACAAAACGCCAATGACTTAAAGGTCAAGTCCAGAGACAAACAAAATGTTAACGACTTAAAGGCCAAGTCCAGAGAC
The DNA here is from genome assembly GCA_033310375.1 of Conus canariensis. Lineage (NCBI taxonomy): Eukaryota > Metazoa > Mollusca > Gastropoda > Neogastropoda > Conidae > Conus > Conus canariensis. Next base: position 3,321,068 of record CM065716.1, read on the forward strand.
AAACCAAATCCAACTTTAAAGGGCCTTCCCAACATATTATATGTGAATGACCCTGTCATAAAGAAAGTCAACACAAACAGACTAGGGAAGTCCTACGGATGTAAGGTGCATCAGAGTAATGCAAGAACAATAAATGACATCAAACCAGCGGTGGCCAAAGCAAGTGCATCTGTCAAGACACTTCCTGATGCTTTACTCTTGCATGTTGGATCGAAGGACCTAGAAACAGAATCAGCAGCAACATGTTCCGGAAGACTGGCAAAGTGCGTGAGGAGTATCAAAGAAGAAAACCCTGATCTGGCCATCATAGTCAGTAAGATGGCTCCTACATCACACCCCGAACTCAATATCAAAGGGGACTTGTACAACGCACTTTTGGTGTCAGAGCTGAATGATGACAAAAACATCACCTTCATCACTCACTCAAACCTACAAGCTGCCCGCTTCAACCTCCGTGATGGGCTACATCCCACTGCAAGAGGAGCTAGCATCCCAGCGGGGAATATTGGCCGGCATCTGAGGAACCTCTTCTGGGAACGGCCCCGGAAGACAGCGCGACGTCCCCGGTACCTGCGCCCCACACCCTTCCCTGAGGATTCCTTCTACGGCTCTGCCTGGTCCAATAGGTTCAATGTCTTATACAACTGGTGACATTTTATGTTGCTTTTGGTCGGAACGAATGTAGCATACCAGCCTACGTCTCTGTGTAGCTAAGCTCCAATTGTGTTAAAGCAACATATTTTTATTTAATTGGTTATTTTTTCATTTTTATTTTTTTTTTCTCAAACATGAAATTTAACAATAATATAAAAATACTGCAATGGAACTGCCGCTCTCTCTATTCTAATATTGACTGCTTACGTCAATTTTTAGTGTCATCTGACTGCCACGTTCTTTTATTCCAGTCTGTTAATATCAGCAAGAACAAACTACCAAGACTGGAACAGTACTACTATCCACCAGTAGTAGATACAGATAAAAATGGTAATAGAGTAAATTGTGCTATCTATATTCATACTGGACTACAGTATTGTGACAAACAATCACCTGTGCCTAGTGGATTACATGGGATTTTTTCATGTGCTGTAACTGTCAAGTTTTCGGACTCCTTAAAAGTGAACTGTGCTTCTGTATATTTACCTAAGGGTCCAGATGAAGCTAATACTGAATGGATGAAAAATATCAAGAATGATAATGACAAATGGTTAGTAGGAGGGGATTTTAATGCTCATTCTCCTTTCTGGGAAAAAGAGTGCACACAGGTCAGTAGTAATAGGTTTGTGGAAAATGTTGTAGACTCAACTTTATGTTTACTCAATGATGGTTCTTATACCAGAGTTCCTGATATATCTACACATAGACCTACTGCTATTGATTTAACCTTGGTTTCACCTAAAATGGCTTTGTCGTGTGCATGGGAAACTTATAGTGAAACTCTTGGGAGTGACCACATACCAATCATCATCACAATTAATCAGTCCCCTAATTTTGAAGACACAAAACCTGATGATACAATCCCAAGATTTGATTATAAAAATGCCAAATGGTCTCAATTTTACAATACACTTAAAGATCTAGACATAAGATTGTCCCCAGATGATGATATTGATACTATGTATGACACGTTTTGTACTTCTGTTCTAAAAGTGTCTGGTTTATGTATTCCTAAATTGAAAAATCAGGGATCTAAAGGGGGTAAACATCTCGGTAATGTCTGGTGGACTGAAGATTGCGATAAGGCAGTCAATGAGAAAAAAAGGTTATTCAAAGAATACGTGCACACTAAGAAAAGTCAAGATAAGAAAATGGTTGATAAAAATTTTAAGGAAATGAAACATTCAAATATACATAGTAATAGAGTTATGGAACAAGCCAAAAAGGATTATTGGGATAATTTTTGCAAAAGAAACACATTCGATCATAAAGATAGTAGAATGGTATGGAAAGAGATAAAGACGATAAAAAATGGAATCAAACTCCCAGAATATCCTATCATTCTTGATAATAACAAGTTACCATCATCTACAGACAAAGCAGAAGCGTTTGTAGACCAGTTTGCTAAAGTGAGCAGGTTAGATGGGTTGTCTGAAAATCAAAGAAAATTCAGAGAGGATAAAGAATCTACCCATGTCTTTAATGATGTATCTGATAACGACACAAGCGACATCAACGCCCCAATTACATTACAAGAGGTGAAAGATGCTATAGATTCTCTCCCAAACAAAAAAACAGCTGTTGGAGTTGACTCCATTTCTAATGAAATGATTAAACATTTTCCAGACAATTGGATAAGCATTTTACTCAGCATATTTAAAAAACGCTGGAACTCAGGTCATTTGCCTCAAATATGGAAAGAATCAGTAATAGTACCGATTCACAAGGAAGGTAAACTGAAAGAAAGTATAGATAGTTACAGACCTATTTCATTAACTTCTCATGTCTGTAAACTTTATGAAACCATTGTTTTAAATAGACTAAACTACTTTTGCGATAAGAACAAAGTCATCCCAACAAACCAAGCAGGTTTTCGAAAGGGCAGAAGTGCTGTTGAACATTTGGTCAAACTTACCACTCAGATTAAGCATCAATTTTCCAGGAGACAATCTTTACTAGCAACCTTTTTTGATATCACTAAAGCTTACGATCAAGTGTGGCACTCTCGTTTGCTTTATAAGCTTAAAGAGATTGGATTATCAGGAAACATTTATGATTTTCTTAAAGACTTCTTAGAAAATCGATATATTAGAACGAAGGTAGGGAACTCCTACTCTACAAGAAGAAAATTATACATGGGCATTCCTCAGGGGTCTGTTATTGCCCCTTTACTTTTTAGTATTCTGATGTACGATTTACCCACAAAAATTTCTAAAAATATAGAATTAGCCCAATATGCAGATGATATATGCATATGGATGAGGGTGACATTAAAAAAATGTACATCTGTCAGATCACAAAATTATATTAAAAAGTTATATCAAAAAGAATTAAATACCTTTTCTGCTTACATGAATGAAAATGGTTTGCAAATATCAACAGAAAAAACACACATGATGTTATTTAATACTGGATTTGATCCAGTTAATATGCCTTCATTTCAAGTCAACGGCATACCCATCAGATATACAAAAATAGTGAAATTCCTTGGAGTAAATTTAACATCAAAGTTGTCATGGAATTTTCATATTGAGCATATTCTAACAAAAGCTCGAAAAACTTTAAATTTATTAAAGATTATTAGCAAGCATGCTTGGGCTCAGGACACAGTTACTCTTTTGCACCTTTCTACTGCACTGGTTAGATCAAAATTAACGTATGCACAAGAGGTATTCTTCAGTGCACCCAAATACTTACTGAAAAAACTTCAAAGTATTGATTCCAAAACATATAAGATAGCATTGGGACTACCAGTCCATGCCTCTTGTACAAAAGCATACAGTGCTGCTGGGATATTACCACTGGAGGAATATAGGAATCTCGCATGCACCAAGTTTGTTATAAGAAGTTCTGCTATAGACAACAATATAGGCCCTGAAATAAATATTAAATCGGACACTGATTTTCCCAAAAGGGCTAAAAATATTTCATCTCAAACGACTCTAAGAACATATACTTCCTCGATTTTAGAATCCTCAGATATCAAACTAACATCCATTGCAAAAAGATCTATTGTGTCTCCTATCCCTCCCTGGAAACTAATACGAGCACATTTTGATATTGAGCATACAGACCTAACAAAGGCTGAAAATACTAATTTATTGTTATCGAATATCAAAATGCATTTGCATGATCACTATTCCAACCATTTTAAGATATACACTGATGGATCTTTAATTAATGAACATGCAGGTGCAGCATACATTATCCCAGGTCTTAACAAAGAAAAGTCTTATTATCTTGGAAAAAACAAATCTATATTCACTGCTGAGTTAACTGCTATAATTATGGCTTTAAAGTTTGTTGTTGATTACCCTCAAAATTTATTTAAAGTTGTTTTATGTATAGATTCCAAGTCAGTTCTTACTGCAATGAAGAATTTTAATTTAAAAATTCGACCTGAGATGATCACTGAAATAAATAATTTAGTACATTTCCTCTCAGTCAGAGACACTGAAATAACATTTCTTTGGGTGCCCTCCCACTGTGGGTTATATTATAATGAAAAGGTTGATGTTCTAGCAAAGAGAGGAGCAAAACGATCATCAGATTCACATTTTCTAAACTTCTCTATGTCTGTACAAGAGTGCTATGCTATGGCAGAAAAAGTACAATTTTCCAATTTTCATTTGATAGAAAGAGAAACTGGGTGCTTTGGGTTACACGATGAAATGAAAAATATTCATGAAAAGTTAAGTAAGTACGATCAAAACATTTATCGTAGACGACAGATAATTTCCTTGATCTGTCGATGGAAATTGGATTGCTTTAAAACAAAGTATGTCAAAAATATACATTGTATATGTGGTCATAGCATATCAAATGATCACATTCTGTTATGTAACTTAATGAAAAAATTCATTCCAAATACGTCTGTACAGCCTATTCAAAATGTTTTCCTGTCAGCAAGTGAAACATATCTTTTCTTTTTGCGCTTAGCTAAAAGTCCAATTGGCAGATACTTATAATAGATAATAGTCAGTGGTGAGATGAGACAGAAGAGTTATATGTTTTTGTATTTTGGGTTTTTTTTGTTTTTGTTTTATCTTTGATTAAGTGGTTTTTCTATTTTTGTGTTATGGATGTAGATAAGTTAATTCTTTTGACTCGTTGTGTTAACCTTTTTCCCGGCCCCGATATTTTTTTTTTTTCCCCGTCTAATATCACGTTATGTGGAAAGACGTAAAACAAAACAACAACAACATGCGCTCGCGCACCGCATGCAATGGCACACTCACACATGGCCCCGTGCCCAAAAACCAATACACATACACACACATACACGCGCGTGCGTGCGCGCGCGCGGGGCAAAATGACACATATGTTAGGTAGGTATTCAAGGTCTGACCAGCGCGTTGGGCTAATGCTGTAGGTCAGACATCTGCTAAGTCGCAGCCACGCGACCCTCTTCTTCAATTCTCTCATCTTAGTCATCGATTCATTTGTCTATCAGCCTTATATCCTTGGTGAAACTGAAACTGAAATTGAAACAGAACAGACAGTGTACAGGGCTCAATGAACATCAAATCATAATGGGCAAACAGAACAGACAGTGCACAGGGCTCAGGGAAATCAAATCATAATGGGCAAACAGAACAGACAGTGCACAGGGCTCAATGAACATCAAATCATAATGAGCAAACAGAACAGACAGTGCACAGGGCTCAATGAACATCAAATCATAATGAGCAAACAGAACAGACAGTGCACAGGGCTCAATGAACATCAAATCATAATGGGCAAACAGAACAGACAGTGCACAGGGCTCAATGAACATCAAATCAAAATGAGCAAACAGAACAGACAGTGCACAGGGCTCAGGGAACATCAAATCATAATGAGCAAACAGAACAGACAGTGCACAGGGCTCAATGAACATCAAATCATAATGGGCAAACAGAACAGACAGTGCACAGGGCTCAATGTATATCAAATCATAATGGGCAAACAGAGCAGACAGTGCACAGGGCTCAGGGAACATCAAATCATAATGGGCAACAGAACAGACAGTGCACAGGGCTCAGGGAACATCAAATCATAATGGGCACTGCTGCTGAGTCACCTTGGCGGTGTTGAGGATGTCTGTTCTGATCCAGCATATGCAGGACCCAACCTTTGAGGTCCCCGACTGACGGGCCATCCTTTGCTCAGTCGTGGAGCTGATGTGAATCACAATGCCTCTCCAAACGTCTGTCCTGCGACAGTCCCCGAAACTGACCACCTCACCACGGCTGTGGACGAATAGATCAGTTTCAGTTTCAGTTTCATCAAGGTGTCACTGCGTGCGGATCAGTCCATATACGCTACACCACATCTGCTAAATGTCGACACCACGCTGCGCATGATTTAAAGCTGACGACTACATGAATTAATGACTAAGATGAGAGAATTTCAGAAGAGGGTCTCGTGGCTACGACTTAGCAGATGTCTGACCTATGCATTAGCCCAATGCTTTGGTCAAACCTTGAGTGCCTACCTAACATTGGTTGTGCCATTATCATCATTGTATGTGTGTGTGGTGAGTGTACACGTGTGTGTGTATATGTACGTGTATGCGCGTGTGGGCACGGGACAGTACATGTACGTGTGTGTGTGTGTGTGTGTGTGTGTGTGTGTGTGTGTGTGTGTGTGTGTGTGCTTGTGTGTGCGAGTGAGTGTGTGTGTGTGTGTGTGTGTGTGTGTGTGTGTGTGTGTGTGTGTGTGTGTGTGCACGCGCGCGCGCATGTGTTTTGTGTGTGTGTGTGTGTGTGTGTGTGTGTGTGTGTGTGTGCGAGTGAGTGTGTGTGTGCACGCGCGCGCGCATGTGTGTGTGTGTGTGTGTGTGTGTGTGTGCTTCTGTGTGCATGTGAGTGTGTGTGTGTGTGCACGCGCGCGCATGTGTGTGTGTGTGTGTGTGTGTGTGTGTGTGCGTGTGTGTGTATGTGTGTGCGTGTGTGTGTGTGTGCCTATGTGCATGTGTATATGTGAGTGTGTGATCTGTGGGCGAGTGTGTGCATGGTCCTGCACGCACACATCTGCGCATATATGTGTACGTATCAAACAGAGGGAAATCCAAACTTGGGTCACCTACAGAGCATGGCTCAAAAGGCCGCAGTGTTTCATTGACGGTGGGTCATAATAAGGCTGCTGCAGATGATGCTATGGACTCCCACTCTGCTCACAGACTTCATGACAGGGGACCACACACCTTTCACAACACACGCTGGTGTCACCCAGGCCCGAGAGATACACACACCTGCAGTTTTGGTCAGGAGAACTAAACAGCACCCTCAGAGACGCATCCACTAAGTGGAAGGAACTCGATGGTGTGGTTCAAGTCTTGGGCCACTGGAGCCCATAGCACTGGGGCCCATAGCACTGCAGCCCATAGCACTGGAGCCCATAGCAATGCAGCCCATAGCACTGGAGCCCATAGCACTGG
>CM065716.1:3350642-3368142 GCA_033310375.1 Conus canariensis
TTGATGAAACTGAAACTGGGACCAGTGCCCCAGTATTTTCACCTAGAGTAATGATCATGTTTCAAAAAATAGTAACTCAACAACAAAATAAAATAGTAACTATGATTGGTGAAATGTATCACTAAAGACAAATTCACCATGGTGAATTAGGAAAGACGATCGTTTTAAATCATTGTACGCTCTTAACAGTTCTTATCTATTTTGATTGATTATTGTTTAAAGCATTACCACATTTACCCAGCCATGTGGAGAGGAGGAGTGTGGAGGAGTGAAAGGGAGGAGGGGGAGTGGAAGATTGAAGTGCAGCACAGGAGCCACGGTCGGGACTTGTGATGCATAGAAGGGACAATACCCCTCATCACTCCTCGGAGATGATATGGAATTGTTTCCCTTTGATCAACGAAAAAGGCTATGGTGTCGCACTGTTTTTATAAATCGACTTTGTTCGTCTGCGGTCGTACTCTACATGTTTATTAATCTATTTGTTTCCGATGATACTGATAAAATAGAGTGATGATATTCTTGGAAGAACTTAGTGTTCCTTCTTGACTCTGATTTATTCCCATTTCTTTGGGGTTTACAATACCTTTTTTTTTTTTAATAAATAGTGCAGGTGTCATCTGCGGAATTCCCCCCCCCCCCCCCCCACCCCCCCTTCCCCTTTTTTCTCCCTATCTATTTATTCAATATTCAGGGACAGACAGCAGGTTATTTTCCTCTTTTTTTTGTAGGAGATATCAGTGCTCAAAACTGATACTGAGAGATATTTATTTCCTGCGCTCCTGTTTTAAGTGAGTATAGGGTTTTTTGTGTTTTGTTTGTTTGTTTTTGTCAAGCGAAACTAGATGCAAAATATTTTGGTGACAGTATTTCAGCGACAATATTTTCAGCCGTGTTCGTAACCGACGATGAGATTTAGTTTATGTGTTCCTTAGATTTATCATTTGATTCCAGGTTAGCATTATTTATTTTTTATATTTACTAATTTCAGTATTCGTAAATGATGCTGGCACGCAAGTTTATCTTTTTGAAATGTTTTTATCCGTATATTCCAGAAACTGGAGAGCTTAATTTCCCTAACAAACTTCTTATGACCGTGATTGATGCCGTTACAATGCATTCATTCATTCGTTTATTTGTTTTCAATCGAAATATTTCTCGATGCATTTATTTATTAATTTCCAGAGATAGCAAACTCCTGCGCTAGGGACTAATTTGCTGATATCAATTCACTGACCGAGCATCGGGCAAAAAAACATGGTTCCCTTGTGACTGCTTAGCTCTGCTTAGATATCTACCATTCTCACATGCTCATCCTGATTTAGATGCTTCCCAAGAGACTGTTAAACGTTGAAACAATTTCCGGGAGGACTGCGCTTCTCTTTTGCAGGAAAATAAAGACTTCCCACCGAAAAACTCCTGTGCTGGAAAAGATATTTGTGGACATGGAGAAGGACAACCTGGAATGGAGATCTAAACGTAACAACCTAATCATCCAGGGACTCACAAGGTGAATGGAGATCTAAACGTAACAACCTAATCATCCAGGGACTCACAAGGTGAATGGAGATCTAAACGTAACAACCTAATCATCCAGGGACTCACAAGGCCAAACCACGAAGCGCCAGAGGACCTCCATTCAGCCGTCGCTGATGCGTTTGTGAACAAGCTTGAAATGGCCCAGGACGCCCATGCGGATGTCCTGCACCACCTGACCTTCCCAGTGATCTGGAGCTGCACTTTCTGTCAGGACGAGGTGCGGGTCCTTAAGGCCACAGGGAAACTGCCAGGCTCAAGAATCTTCATGGGAGAAGATTTGTCATGGCGACCAGTCACCGTGGCGAAGTGGTTAGCGTCGCGGACTCCCGGCTGGGAGGAGATTTGTCATGGTGACCAGCCGCCGTGGCGAAGTGGTTGGCGTCGCGGACTCCCGGCTGGGAGGTCGTGGGTTCGATTCCATCACAGTCATGTGGGATTTTTCTGCCCTGACCGGCTCCTACCCAGAGCTGAGTTTGCTACGGGCTCAGTTGGGAATCTGGGACCACACAGTCGAGTTTCATCCACTAAATGGATGCGTCTCTGGGAGTGTTGCTCAAATTTTCTGACCAGCACTGCGGATGTCTGTATCTCTCGGGCCCGGTTGACGCTGTGATATATTATGAAAGCAAGCGTAGAGTACAGCCCTGTCATGCAGTCTCGGACCGGAATGGAAATCCGTAGCATCATCTTCATCATCCTCATTCTCATCCATCAGCATTAAAAAAAATTCAAATTTTGTGGCCCTTCATGCCCTGCTCTCACGGTGATTTCAGTTTCGATATCCTCTCCACATCTGTGGCCTTGGTTTGATTCCATCGGGGTCACCGGTATTGGCAAATTCATGGGGGCTGTCGTTGGACGGACGTGGTGGCGCCCTCTGGAGGGGCAGCTCACTCATGCCGGCTCCGCGACCAAGCTATTATTGTCGTCAGTATGGGGCTTGGTACGTGGTGTCCTACGTATGTTAGATCAGAACAGGCGCCACTGAACACCACCAAAGTGACTCAGCAGCAGTGCAGTGTCTCCGTTTGGTTGCCTCTTGACGACTTGACATTGACTGCTCCCTGATGGTTGCCCGTGCCGGGGCTGTGGCAGGCCGGATCGGGCTGTGGACGGGGAGCTCGGAATGAGCGGCGTGGGTGCAGTGCCACTGAGGTGGCATAGATGATGGGACAACCAAAAAAAAAAAAAAAAAAAAAGATTTCTCATGGCGTGGGAGGCAAATTAAATGCGAGAAATAAAGGGGGGTGGGGGGTGGAGGACTGTCGATGGTATTTGATCATCTCCTCATAAATGGACACAAGTTTTCTGTTGACGATTGTCACACACCCATGTTTGTGAACATACACACTTGCATTCACAAACACAGTATGCTTACTTCGTACACAACACGCAATCACTCCATTCACCCAAAGGAGCACTACCACAATTGAACTGAGTTTTCTATAAAATGCTCCCTTTACTCACAAAGAAAAGGGTTTTAATTATTCTTTGCATTTCACTGCATTTCCAACAATTATTTCTTCTCTTCACAAGATAATTCCCCACATAGACACAATAATGCAATATTCAAAGTTTTACCAAAAATCCAACACACTCACACACATGTTACACTATCAGTTCTTATATTAAAAGTATCAATAAAGACACGTCATCTTGACTCGTCGAGGAGCTTTCTTTCACTTGGCTGTACCACCTCTGGACCACCACAGCCTGGACTCTCACTAGGCTCGTACAGCTCAAGCCTGGACCACCACTGGACCACCACTGGACCACCACTGGACGCTGAGGGATTCTGTAACGAAACCCTAGGTCCAGGGTTAACCTCTAAAATGAATTTTATTTATTCTTTCTCTTTCTCTTATTATTCATAGCTCCTTTTTAACTCCTTTCACATTCACTCCAAGATCAATATAGAATACTCACATGAGTCTTGTTCCGCCAACCTATTCCTACCTACAGTTGGGGTACAGAGAGAAATCTTTATACAACAATATTTTATTTATTTATTTTTCAATTCTTCTCTTTTCGCGTTCAACGTTCATCTTTCTCTTTTTCCCAAATAGCGCAATATCATCAAATCTGTATAATTATCAAACTTCTGTTATCATTACAATTACACATTTACTGTAATTGCTTTAACCAGTTTACAACCCCAACTGGTACTCACCTTCTAGGGAATAAGCGACAAGCCTACCCTAGTAGACTTCCAGTCTACATCTACACTCTATACTCGAGTGAACTTGCCACGCCAGGCATATTACACCCACCAAGGGTTAAGCACACCCAAACCAGGGTTGCATCAGACAAACCAGTCCAATAATATAGCACACCCAACCCAGGGTTGCATCGGACAATCCTAGTCCTATGTTAAACCCAAAGAGGGTTACAATCAGACATCCTCCTATGTCTGTGTCCAGAGCTCCTCTGAAGTAACAATAATCTTCCACCCTTCCTCACATTGGGTGAACACACTTCACAATCCACTCAGCGTCCTACTCTTCCGCATCACTGGCGGTTGCACTCCATGAATACAAAAAAGCATCAAACCCGTAGGTTCCATTCCACAATTGCAAAAATTACAAAATCTCTTAATTGATATGAAACTTTTCCATTCACATCACTTTTTCCTCATTCACATGACACCCCCAACCTCCGATAAAAAAATTTGATTCATCGAATTTTTTCAAAGAAGAGTATAGGAGTTCACAAAAAAAATACACCATTGACAGTATTCTGAAAAAATACTTTCCCAAAATGACATGAGTACATGCAAACAGAAAAATGTATATTTATAAAAACATTGTTTCCAAAAAAAATTATCCAAAGCCAACATCAATGCATCAACTATCACTACCGCAAGTAATCAATATTGCACACAACAACATTCCATTACTCAAATACAAACATATAAATTCAACTTTCAACAGCAAACTTGAAAACACACACTGCTTATTACTGTCGAGACAAAATGTCAGCAATCACATTGCTGGACCCTGAAATTGGATCAACCCTGAAACTGTATTGCTGGATCGCCAAAGACCACCGTAATAGACGGTTATTCTTTGTTCTTGATGTCTTCAAAAACGTCAGAGGTCTGTGATCCGTCTGCAGGACAAAAAACCTGCCTGTCAAGAAACGCTCAAATTTTGCAAGTGCCCACACAATCGCTAAGCATTCCCGTTCAATAGTAGAATACTTTGACTGTGCATCAGTGAACTTCTTACTTGCAAACTGTACTGGATGCAATAAATCTTGATGTTCTTGCAAAAGAACAGCACCCATTCCTGTTGAACTTGCATCAGTCCGGAGGACAAAATCTTTCTCCAAGTTGGGCAGAAGTAAAACAGGAGAAGAATTCAAAACCTTTTGAACTGCTTCCAAAGCATTCTGACAATCTACAGTCCAATCAATAGATGAATGTTTGGAACCCTTTGTCAACTCAGTTAATGGAGCTGTAAGAGTTGCAAAGTGAGGGACATAACGCCTGTAATAAGATAAGAGTCCAAGAAGTGAACGAACCTGTTTCTTTGAACATGGGGTTTTGATTGCCAAAATCTTTTCCATTTTCTTTTCTGGCTGCATCGAACCCACAGCAATTGTATGCCCAAAAGCTCCAGTTTTTGAAAACCCGCCATGATTTTCGATGGCCTTGCTGTCAAACCAAAAGAATGGAGTCTTTCAAAAACACTTTTCAAACATCTCAGCAGATTACTCCATGTTTGTGAAGCCAGCAAAATATCATCAAAAAAACTTACAGCAGACATTTCATGTAACCCGAGTTGTCTCATCATTCTCGCGAAAGTTGCCGGTGCATTCTGCAAACCAAAAGGCATTCGCAAAAAATGAAAAAGTCCAAATGGTGTTTGAAAAGCTGTTTTTTCTTTATCATCAACACACATCGGTATCTGCCAATAACCTTTCGTGAGATCAATTTTCACTAAATACTTGGCTTGACTCAGTTGACAAAACAAATCTACATCAGGAATTGGTTCAGAATCAAAAACAGTCAATTTATTCAAAGCCCTGTAATCAATACAAAATCTGACTGAACCATCTGGTTTGAAACCAGCACCACAGGAGCCACATATGGAGAACTTGACTTTTCAATGACCCCAAGATCCAACATGAGCTGTACCTCTCTTTCAATAATTTGCTTTTTTGCAAAAGGTAAAGGATACGACTTCATTCGTACAGGAACATCTGTTGTCAACCGTATTCTATGAGGTTCAACACCAACTGCAGATCCTGGTCTGTCTGTAAGTACATCTGTATAATCCTGTAGTAAACACTTTAGTTGAGCCACCTGAGATGGTTTCAAGTCCTCGTTGATCTTGACATCCTCGTATGTTTCACCTTTTAAGGATAATGTAGGCAGTTGAATAACATCATCACCAGTGTCCTGAACTACACCAACAGCAGTTTCATGAATTACAGGCACCTTGTGAAACACAGGTTTGTCAAGACGTTGCAAATGTTCTGTCACACAATCCATTCGTAACAGACATGAAATGTCACATGCCAATGCTGAAATCTTATCAGGGACAGCAACCTTGTTGATCATAACATCAGACCTGTGAAAGTACTTTTTCAACATGTTAACATGGAAAATTTTCTTCACACCATTCATATCAATTCTGTAATTGACATCAGAACATTTTTCAATGACGACGAATGGTCCTTTCCACATCACATGCATCTTGCTCTTGTCATCTGTCAAAAGCACCAACACATTGTCACCCACAGAAAACACACGCATCTTTGCCCCACGATCAGCATACTTTTTATGCGTAGTTGCACTGTTATAAGCATTTTCTTGGGCAATACGACATGCATCTGCTATACGATTTTGTAAAGTAAAAACATAATCAAAAACATTTTTTTCTTCTTGAGACACATTGTCCCCAGACCATGACTTTGACAGGATGCTAATAGGTCCTTTTGGTGAACGACCAAAAAGCAACTCAAAAGGAGAGAAACCTGTGCTCTCATTTGGCAATTCCCTGTTGGCAAAAAGTATGGCTGGAATGTATCGATCCCAGTCTGATGGTCTTTCCTTAGAAACTTTCTTCAACATCATCTTGAAAGTACCATTAAATCTTTCCACAAGGCCATTCGACTGTGGATGGTATGGAGATGTAGTACATGCAGAAATTGAAAGTAAACGAAATATTTCTTTCATGAGATCTGACACAAACTGAGTACCCAAGTCAGATAATATTTCATCAGGAAGTCCCATTCTGGAAAAAATAGAAAATAATGCTTCTGCCACAGAAATGGTATCAATCTTTTTCAAAGGTACAGCTTCAGGATACCTGGTAGCAACATCCATGACAGTGAGCACATAACGAAAACCAGAATTGGAAACATGAAATGGACCAACCAAATCAATACAAACACGACTGAATGGTTCAGTAATGACTGGCATTCTTTGCAAAGGTGCAAATGGTATACGACCTTTGGGAATTGTTTTCTGACAGACATCACATGATTGACAATATTTTGAAACTTGCACACTAACACCAGGCCAAAAAAATGAAGACAACACACGTTGAAGAGTACGTTTGACTCCACAATGACCCGAAAACATGGAATCATGTGCAGTATGCAAAACAGTATCACGTAAAGACATAGGAACAACAATCTGCTCCACCACCTGTTTATCTTTAGGAAAAAGACGGTATAGAAGATTATTCTTTTTTATGTACATGATATCAGTCACTTTGTCAGGTACCTCAGGAACAACTTTCTGAAACAAATGAGTCAATGTTGTATCTGTCTTTTGTAAATCACTCAAATGTTCAGGAGTCACATCCAATTTTGGGACATATGGAACAACCAGGGGTTTTTGACCTTGCCTTTCTTTTTCCTCTTGTGAACGAGTGCTTACCATAGAAGGCACAAAAGAACCACATTGTCCTCCACAAGACGTGGAAACACCCTTGAGATTTCCAAGAATGAGGTCTGTCACAGGATCATCAATGACACATGCTGTTATTTCACCTGTAAAATAGGGAGTACAAACATAAACACATGCCAAAGGAAATGATTCAATTTTGCCACCAAATGTACGACATTGCTGATGTGTCCCGGTGTATTGTTCTTTTCTGACTAAATCTTTGCGTACACCAGCAGTAGTACACCCAGTATCCCTCAACAGTGTAGCACCAAACCCATTGACAGCACACGATTCAATGTGTAGACCTGTAACATCAGTGTCAGACACTAAAACATGCTGAGTATCTTTAGCAGTTTGCTTGGGATCTGTTGCTAAGCACACATTACCCTGTGCTAGAAAAGGACAGTCTTTCTTCTTGTGAAATATACAGGAACAGTGCCAACAACCATTGTCCGCACCAGATACTGTATTTGGTACTGTACTATGATCAATACCACCACGGTTTGAAAATTGTCCACGGCCACGAATAGCTCTAAACTGACCAGTCCGTCGAGAATTGGTATATCCTCTTGGATTTGGATTACCCTGTGAAAAAGTTTGTCCAGAATTATTCTCTTGCCAGTTATTATAGGAATGTACATTATTCCTGTTTGTATTCTGTCTTTGAGAAAAACTCTGGCCTCCTCTATGACCATATCTCCTGTTTGGTTGAGAACGACCCGGACCAAACTGGCCTGTTGAAGCAACATTTGCCTCAAACACATCACGGTCAGATTTCCTTGAAAAATGCTTTTCCGGATGAGCAGTCCGATACTGATCTGCCAGCTTACAGATATCCTCTGCAGTTTTACAAGATCTCTCTTTTAGAAAAATAGCTAGGTCTTTGGATACGCTTTGTAAAATCTGCTCACGTAACAACAAGTCACGCAAATCAGCATATTCTTTCTGTGTTTGGGACAATTCAACCCAACGATCAAATAAATGACTTGTCCTAATAAGGAAAGCTGCAAATGATTCACCTTTTTCTGGACGAACTGAACGAAATTTTTCTCTAAAGCCTTCATCTGTATATTGAATCTTCTTCAAAAGTTCAGCTTTTAGCTCTTCCCATGTGAGAGAATCACGAACTGCCAAACTATGATACAGAGATAATGCGGTGCCCTTGAATAAGGAAGCAGCATACAATGTCCATTTGTCCTTGCTCCAACCACATGATGAAGCATGGTTTTCAAACCTAAAAAGAAAAGAGTCTATGTCATCACGATTCTCATCAAAAGGGGGTAATTTGGGAATGTAGGAAGTCTTACCTGCACCCAGAACAGGAACAGCATCAGTTTGAGAAACATTTACATTTGCAGATTGTTGAACAGCCTGTTGCTTTAACTGAAGTTCCACTCGTTTTTGTTCAAGTTCCAATCTTCTCATTTCAAGTAAATTAAGACTTTCTGTTCTTTTCATTTCAAGTTCATGCGCCCTGATTTTTTCCTCTCTCTCTATCTGTGCTTGTCTATCCTTCTCTTCTTTCTCTAACTGTGATTGTCTATCCTCTAACTGTGCTTGTCTAAGCCTTTCTTCTTTTTCTAACTGTGCTTCTGCTTGCCTAATCTTATCTTCTTTTTCTGCCTCTGCTTTACTAAGCCTTTCTCTCTCATCTGCCTCTTTCTTCTCCTCTCTTTCTTTCGCTCTGAGCGCACGCTCTTCACACTGATCAATGTAAGCCATTAACGCATCACCAGACAACTGCAATTTCTGTCCCTGGGACAAAAATCGGTTGAAACGAACCGTTTCCTCATCCTCCTTCACAAATAAGGATTGGAATTCCTCTATTTGTTGATCATCTACTGTATCAGTCATGTTGTATGAGAGTGTAGATCACGCTTAAAGAAATCCCACAGCGTGCAAATGGGGTAGAGAAATTAAGATGTGAAATAAAAACACTATTTAAAATAGAACAACAATTTAAACTTACTTGGCACTGATTACTAGAATACAGAGCTCAAAACATTCAAATTTGTAAAGAACAAAAAAAAAACAATGACGGGACAGAAAAGAATATTTTTTTTCCCAGTAAAATTTGATTGAGTATGGAAATGCACCCTCACTGAAAAAATGTTTTATTTAAGTTAATTTAGTTGGCCAAAAAATGTGAGAAGTAAATTTAGAAATGGCTCTGAAAGACTGAATTGTGAGAAAGATTTCCGAAATACCAAGAAAAGCTAAGAATATTTTTTTTTAATTATTGTTTTAAACTAAAGCAGAGCACTGTTTTCAAAAAGGAATCCAAAAGAATGTGCCAGAAAAAACGCAAACAATTTTACAAGAAAGATTTTCAACTAAACCTTACAACATTTAAAATAAAGGGAGCATTTACACACACTAATCAGAAACCCTATTTAAAATAGCAAAAAAAAAAAAAAAAAAACCGCCTAAACTTGAAACTAGAGAGGAGCTTATTGTAAAGAATATCAAGAGAATTTTAATTAGAATAGAGACAGAAACCAAGAGAGGCGAAAATTTGAAAAAAGTAGGAAAAGTAAGGCCGAGCAAAAGAACCCTTAGGTAACCCACTAATTGAAACTACCACCCGTAGAACTGGAGACGGGAATACTAAGAACAAGTATACATTACATAAACAATTGACTCACACCATAAATATAGATAAGAAAAACAAAATTGAAAATGCCAATGAAAATGAATAAATATAACAATTATACAGCAATGCAGAGGGGAACAAAATATCTTTATAATTGTAATTTGGCAGAGTAATTTTACTTCTATTTTTCTTTCTTTTTTACAAAGGGGTTCAAAACAATATTTCAGCAGCAGTACTCGCTCAAAAAACTAAATCCTATTAAACTCTAACCTAAATTCAAAGACGGGGTCACCACTGTCACACACCCATGTTTGTGAACATACACACTTGCATTCACAAACACAGTATGCTTACTTCGTACACAACACGCAATCACTCCATTCACCCAAAGGAGCACTACCACAATTGAACTGAGTTTTCTATAAAATGCTCCCTTTACTCACAAAGAAAAGGGTTTTAATTATTCTTTGCATTTCACTGCATTTTCCAACAATTATTTCTTCTCTTCACAAGATAATTCCCCACATAGACACAATAATGCAATATTCAAAGTTTTACCAAAAATCCAACACACTCACACACATGTTACACTATCAGTTCTTATATTAAAAGTATCAATAAAGACACATCATCTTGACTCGTCGAGGAGCTTTCTTTCACTTGGCTGTACCACCTCTGGACCACCACAGCCTGGACTCTCACTAGGCTCGTACAGCTCAAGCCTGGACCACCACTGGACCACCACTGGACCACCACTGGACGCTGAGGGATTCTGTAACGAAACCCTAGGTCCAGGGTTAACCTCTAAAATGAATTTTATTTATTCTTTCTCTTTCTCTTATTATTCATAGCTCCTTTTTAACTCCTTTCACATTCACTCCAAGATCAATATAGAATACTCACATGAGTCTTGTTCCGCCAACCTATTCCTACCTACAGTTGGGGTACAGAGAGAAATCTTTATACAACAATATTTTATTTATTTATTTTTCAATTCTTCTCTTTTCGCGTTCAACGTTCATCTTTCTCTTTTTCCCAAATAGCGCAATATCATCAAATCTGTATAATTATCAAACTTCTGTTATCATTACAATTACACATTTACTGTAATTGCTTTAACCAGTTTACAACCCCAACTGGTACTCACCTTCTAGGGAATAAGCGACAAGCCTACCCTAGTAGACTTCCAGTCTACATCTACACTCTATACTCGAGTGAACTTGCCACGCCAGGCATATTACACCCACCAAGGGTTAAGCACACCCAAACCAGGGTTGCATCAGACAAACCAGTCCAATAATATAGCACACCCAACCCAGGGTTGCATCGGACAATCCTAGTCCTATGTTAAACCCAAAGAGGGTTACAATCAGACATCCTCCTATGTCTGTGTCCAGAGCTCCTCTGAAGTAACAATAATCTTCCACCCTTCCTCACATTGGGTGAACACACTTCACAATCCACTCAGCGTCCTACTCTTCCGCATCACTGGCGGTTGCACTCCATGAATACAAAAAAGCATCAAACCCGTAGGTTCCATTCCACAATTGCAAAAATTACAAAATCTCTTAATTGATATGAAACTTTTCCATTCACATCACTTTTTCCTCATTCACATGACAACGATGATGGGAATTTAAGAGACCGGGAATAGAGAACTAGCTTTCCTCTAGCAGTGTCAATTGCCTCCCATTTCCTCCTGGGCCACAAGGAACTCTCACAGATCTCAAACCGGTTAAGGAAACCGCGAGTAACGCTTCCACTGAACGGACGTGGGTGGGTGCGAGTCCCCTGGGTGCGACAGTGACGGTGACCTTGATGGTCGGGTCCTTGCTAAATGTAGGCGAGTGTTGTGTTGAGCGTGGTAATACATGACCTGTTGGTGGTGAGAATAGCCTGGCAACACATCTGTAAATAACTTGTTTAAACTGTTGCAATGGTTTATTAGTGGTTTGATTCCTTATTCAAGAGACAACGATTTCGTTGCATACGTCCGTTCCTTTGATTTAATTTGTTTTGTGGAAACGTTTTGGGACACATTTCAGTCGAACTGATTTGCAGAATACTCGATTTTCTGTGAGACAGCAGAACAGGGTCGTTCATTACGCGGTATTGCATGTCTTGTTCAATTTTATGCCTCTTGTATCAGACATGTTGTTGTTCATTACTCAAACTTCATGGTTTTTCTTATAAACAAACATATGTTAGGCATTCCCAGCGATCTTTTGTATGATTGCGTTTATGTACCGCCCAAAGGGTCGCCGTACCATTCTTACTCTGATATTGACAAGGGCGTTAATTCACTGGAGGAACGCTGAACTGATTGTCTGATAAATTTTGATGTGTATATTGTGTTGTCTAAAGTCTTCAGTAGAAGAACTGCTAATATAAACTTTGTAGACTCATCAAACGAAAATATTATCAATTCCTTGTGTGAAATTAACTCTTTGAATATAAACAGAAACTCTCAGAATAAAGTCGTGAACACCTACGGGAAACGCCTGCTCTATTTGTGTGCCAATTTGGATTTATGTAATAGGAATGGTGCGTGTAATGGCGACCTTCAAGGCTGCTACACATACATCTCAGATTCTGGTAGCAGAGATAATGATTGTTAAACTGTCTAGTGACTGGTTGTAGCGACAATGATGGTGAAATTGTGTCTAGTGATATGCTTTCGATATACTGTTCTTCATTTGACCTTGGTATAAATGAAAGATGAGTCAGATCATGTGCCTCCTGAACTTTGTTTACATCGCTCAGACAAAAATAATAAAATTACTGCTCGTGCAGAGATGCACACTGAAAATGAAATTGTATGGAACAGCGAAATGGACGAACATTTATTAGCACAATGTATACCAGTAATGCTCGTACAATGTTACAATTAGCAGATGACTGGCTTCAACACTTTCAGAGGCTATTGGGGAAAGAAATTCCAGACGAGGATGTGGGTCAAGGTGAGGAATCCAATGACTATTTCAGCAGACCATCTTCAAGGGAAGAAATTATCTTTGCGCTGAAAAAGATCAAATATAAGCAAGCTGGTGGCCCAGATGGGATAGTTGGAGAATTGATAAAATGTGCAAGCGAATGTGTACATCACATGTCACGCCCTTCATCTGTGCCGCCTCTGCCCGAATATACCCAACCACCTCACACCTCATATGCACGCCTCTGTGCCCCAATACACCCAAAACGTCAAACCCTTCATCCATGCTCTCTCTGCCTAAATACACCCACCACGTCACGCCCTCAGTTAACATAAATGTATTTCCAATTTACGATCACATACAACTTTACAGTACATGTCAAAATTTGAACAGCAACAACCCAGAGCTTTCAGGGCTTATAGTGTATTCAAAATGCCACGCCCTGATTTCAGGATGATGGGCATATTGGGGCAAAGGGGGAAGGGCGTGACGTGAGTAAGGCAAGGTAATGTTGCCTATAGCCCAGCTGACCGCAAAGGGCCATATCAGGACTGTCACCACGTTGAAGTCGAGTCACAAGTCATTCAAATTAACACACACAAAAAACCCATTCACAAAACCCTTTCAAAAACACAGAAACTTCGTTAAACATTTTTCTTCCGTAGTACCTTAGATCTGATGAAGAATGTTAATCCCTTTCAGAAATTCAAAGATCACATCAAATGGGACATATCTGAAAAAGGTTTTCATGGAGTCTGCTGTAAAGTGTTTCTCACATCGTGCAAGTCCAAGCACTCTAGAAGAATGTGTTTCACTGTGAGTGGTACATGACATGGAATGTACCACGGAGCTTCTTCACCTTTTAAAAGGTAGGAATGGGTGTAAAAAGAGTGGCCTCACAAGACTGTTTCTGGAGATGATCTGTGCCTTTTTTCAATACTGCGGAGCATGTCACACTGCTTGGGTGGCTGTTATTAATCGCCTGACCTCTCTTCCCGAGTTTGTTCCTCATTGACTACACTCAAAGTGTTAACACTTACCAAATTCTCCTGACCTAAATTTCATTTTATAGGTAAGAGTGCTCACAGTTGTCAGAATTCTCAACACCTCATTTTAAATGTCAGAACCCAGTCACTATTTTAATTCCCCTGAACTCGTTTAAAATTTCACTTAACATGAATCACATTAATTAAAGCTCGTTAGAATATAAGTCAATCCCCCGACCTCCTTCAATTTTTTTTCTCATATGAATCATATACAAATTTGTCAATAATATAGTCGCTAGTTAATCCTCTTAACCTCATCTGAAATGACCTTTTCTGTCAACAGCTCTGAAACTTCCAAAACTGTAATAAGAAAACATTACCTTAAGATCGCACGGAACAACCAGTGAAAAGGTAGTACACACCTGTCAGAATGGAGTCTAAATCTTATTGTACTGACCTCTTTTCAAAGCTCATTTAATACAGGATCTACATAACACGAATGTTACACACACACACACACACACACACACACCACACACACACACACACACACACACGAATGCACTCACACTACACACACACGTAAAATGCTGACAGCAGCAAGAACGTTTTGGTTTTTCCAAGTTTTTCACAGTTCTCTGAGCAAGTCCCTTGTGGTTGTGGGTTGTGAATGCATCCTGAAGTCCCTGCAGTGGGATGGTCCAGCAGAAGTCACATTTCTTCCTGCATTCCCTGGGAACGGATTCTCTGGAAGCCTGTAGTAACGCTGTCAACTCGATGACGATGTAGGCAATATCCCGTCCCTGGAGTCGTTTGCCCTTGGTGAGGATGGAGGTGGTTGTAGAAGATGAAATGCGAAAGCTCATGGCAGACTGGTAGTGATTCTCGTCGACAGTCCATGCCTCACGACCTGCCACAAACGAAACCACGGATTAAATTATGACCAAGAAGTCGCCGCTAAACCATCACAAAGAATACACTAAAGCATGAACAATAGAAACTAACGCCAAAGAATGACGCTCATACACGCTGAGAATAAAGAAGACAGTAAAGTCTTTGAACAAAGATAGTAAACCAGGGAAAGAGAAGACTGTGAATGAGGCTTCAGCCTTTGGAAAGACAAATCAACCTTCATAACAAAGACGAGCATTTTGAAAGAAGATTACACTACACAATACGAAAGGGTAACATTTAGCTATATAAGCTACACACAAAAAGTTAAGGATCACTTTCACAAACATTCATAACTGTCAAAATAAGAAAGTCAATGCGTTGAAGTTTGGCCAACATTTAATTCCATTCTTTAGTGATAACGATACACAATTGCCTTCAATCTCGAGCAATCGTTTGGTGTGTACATTTGATTAAAGTGGGTACGTATCCAAATTTGATTTCCCAAAGTCATTGAAATCACAAGACAGGGCATACTGATGCTCCCAAAAGCTCAGTAATGCGTGTAACCACCATGGCTGTTCTGGCACTCGACGCAGCGAGTCCTCATTGAGTTGACCAGGTTGGTGAAGATCCTCTGTGGAAGCGCCTGCCACTCAGCCTGCAGCATATGGTAGAGGTGTTGGGCATCCCTGGGAGGGGGTGGCTCCTCACTTTGCGATCCAGCTCATCCCAGAGGTTCTCAATCGGGTTGAGATCGGGACTGCATGCTGGCCACTCCATTCTGTTGACTCCAGACTGCTGCAGGAAGTCGTTGACCACCCTTGCCCTGTGGGGGCGAGCATTGTCATCCTGGTAGACAGCCCTCGGTCCCATCTGCTGCAGTGTAGGCACAGCCAGCGGTTGAAGGATCTCATCCCGGTATCGGATGCCAGTCAGGTTACCCTGTACATGATACAAGGGTGTTCTGTGGTGAAGGCTGAAGGCCCCCCAGACCATTACAGAACCTCCACCAAAGGCCACCTTTTCTTGGACAGTGGCGTCAGTAAAGCGTTGCCCTGGGCGCCTCCAGACCCTCAGTCGGCCGTCGTTGTGGTGAAGGGTGAAGCGTGATTCATCACTGAACAGGACCTGGGACCATTGCTGACGTGTCCACCTCACGTGACGTGCGCAGAAGGCGCGGCGTGCTGCCCTATAGGCTGGAGTTAAGCGTGGCCGTACTGCTGGGCGACGAGAACGGAGATTAAACCCATGTAGGCGGTTCCGTATGGTCTGCTGGCTGATGTTGATATTAGTAGCCACCCTGAACTGCCTTTGAATTATGCTGGAAGAGGCTGTTCTTGTCTGCAGGGCTTGTCGTTCAATGAGACGATCGTCACGTGGGGTTGTCTTCTTCGGTCAACCAGATCTGCGTCTTTCATGGACAATCCCAGTGGCTGTGAAGCGTTGAATCAGTCGGACAATGACCGAGATGGACACATGAAGTCGCCTGGCCACTTCTCGCTTGGGAACACCATCTTGGAACCATGCAACAGCTCGTCCCCTATCCAACTCGCTTAATTTTCGTCGTGGAGGCATTGTCAGATCAGGCCTACTGCTGGTGGAATGTCTTCTTATATAGCCAAGCGAGTGACAGCATCTCACACATAAACAGCAGTGCTTGCACGTGCATAATGGTTTTTCCATCTGGCAAGTGCAATGTGTTCAGGCAGAACGGTCCAAAACAAGGTCATTTTTCGCAAGTTTCCGCTTTTCCGTTTGCGGCCCAGCTCAGTAGTAGAGAATCCCGTGCAATTTTTGCACTAACACAACATCGCCCACTTACAGCTGAACAAGAATTCATGACAATTTGGCTGGACTAAGAAATAAATAACAGTAGCGAACCGAGTTTATTACGCACCTGTTTTCACATACCGATCCTTAACTTTTTGTGCGTAGTATATAAGAAGCTGACATTAACCCTTCTGACAAAAAAAGTTCATCAGCCCTATGGTAGGGTACGGTAGTGTTGTCTATAGCCCAGCCGACCGCAATGGGCCATATCAGGGCTGTCACCGCGTTGAAATCAACTCACAGGTCAAAACAAAAACAAACACAAACCCACCTAATTCACACAACCATTTAGAATACACCTAAAATCACACTGGAAATCCGTTAAAAATCTGTAAAATCTTAGATCAGATGAAAAATGTTAATCTCTTCAGAAATTCAAACATCACATCAGGTGGGACATCTCTGAACGAGGTTGTCATGAAGTCTGCTGTAAAACGTTTCTGTCTCACATCATGCAAGTCCAACACTCTAAAAGAATATGTTTCACTGTGAGTGGTGCATGACATAGAATGCACCACATGGCTTCTTTACCTTTCAAAAGATAAGAATGGGTGTAAAAGGAGTGGCCTGTATGCAAACGGCACAAGCCTGTTTCTTCTTTACGGCCGCCTTTGGAACATGGTAAAAACTCTTTCAGATTTAAACGGACTTTAAATTTGTTATCCGTCTGCAAGTTCCATTCCGTTTGTCAGAGGTCTTTGATGTAAGCCTGGGCCTTGGGTTTCAGATCAGTGTGAGGGATAGACAATCTGCTCAACTCTTTCATTGTAGCACTCTTGGCAAGTTGATCAACCTACTCGTTGCTTTGAATGCCCATATGGCTGGG
>CM065716.1:3373142-3385642 GCA_033310375.1 Conus canariensis
AGGCATTCCAAGGGACTACAACACAATGCCAGTGACTGAATCACCATCACAGACTGCTGCTCAAGGCATTCCAAGGGACTACAACACAATGCCAGAGACTGAATCACCATCACGGACTGCTGCTCAAGGCATTCCAAGGGACTACAACACAATGCCAGTGACTGAATCACCATCACAGACTGCTGATCTGGAGTTTATTACTCAAGGCATTCCAAGGGACTACAACACAATGCCAGTGACTGAATCACCATCACAGACTGCTGCTCAAGGCATTCCAAGGGACTACAACACAATGCCAGTGACTGAATCACCATCACAGACTGCTGCTCAAGGCATTCCAAGGGACTACAACACAATGCCAGTGACTGAATCACCATCACAGACTGCTGCTCAAGGCATTCCAAGGGACTACAACACAATGCCAGTGACTGAATCACCATCACAGACTGCTGCTCAAGGCATTCCAAGGGACACAACACAATGCCAGTGACTGAATCACCATCACAGACAGCTGCTCAAGGCATTCCAAGGGACTACAACACAATGCCAGTGACTGAATCACCATCACAGACTGCTGATCAAGGCATTCCAAGGGACTACAACACAATGCCAGTGACTGAATCACCATCACAGACTGCTGTCAAGGCATTCCAAGGGACTACAACACAATGCCAGTGACTGAATCACCATCACAGACTGCTGCTCAAGGCATTCCAAGGGACTACAACACAATGCCAGTGACTGAATCACCATCACAGACTGCTGCTCAAGGCATTCCAAGGGACTACAACACAATGCCAGTGACTGAATCACCATCACAGACTGCTGCTAGAACTCAGATTCCAAGGGACTACAACACAATGCCAGTGACTGAATCACCATCACAGACGCTGATCTGGAGTTTATTACTCAAGGCATTCCAAGGGACTACAACACAATGCCAGTGACTGAATCACCATCACAGACTGCTGCTCAAGGCATTCCAAGGGACTACAACACAATGCCAGTGACTGAATCACATCACAGACTGCTGCTCAAGGCATTCCAAGGGACTACAACACAATGCCACTCAAGGCATTCCAAGGGACTACAACACAATGCCAGTGACTGAATCACCATCACAGACTGCTGCTCAAGGCATTCCAAGGGACTACAACACAATGCCAGTGACTGAATCACCATCACAGACTGCTGCTCAAGGCATTCCAAGGACTACAACACAATGCCAGTGACTGAATCACCATCACAGACTGCTGCTCAAGGCTTCCAAGGGACTAAACACAATGCCAGGATGAATCACCATCACAGACTGCTGCTCAAGGCATTCCAAGGGACTACAACACAATGCAGTGACTGAATCCCATCACAGACTGCTGCTCAAGGCATTCCAAGGGACTACAACACAATGCAGTGACTGAATCCCATCACAGACTGCTGCTCAGGCATTCCAAGGGACTACAACACAATGCCAGTGACTGAATCACCATCACAGACTGCTGCTCAAGGCATTCCAAGGGACTACAACACAATGCCAGGGACTGAATCACCATCACAGACTGCTGATCTGGGTTTATTACTCAAGGCATTCCAAGGGATACAACACAATGCCAGTGACTGAATCACCATCACAGACTGCTGATCTGGAGTTTATTACTCAAGGCATTCCAAGGGACTACAACACAATGCCAGTGACTGAATCACCATCACAGACTGCTGATCTGGAGTTTATTACTCAAGGCATTCCAAGGGACTACAACACAATGCCAGTGACTGAATCACCATCACAGACTGCTGATCTGGAGTTTATTACTCAAGGCATTCCAAGGGACTACAACACAATGCCAGTGACTGAATCACCATCACAGACTGCTGATCTGGAGTTTATTACTCAAGGCATTCCAAGGGACTACAACACAATGCCAGTGACTGAATCACCATCACAGACTGCTGCTATCAAGGCATTCCAAGGGACTACAACACAATGCCAGTGACTGAATCACCATCACAGACTGCTGCTCAAGGCATTCCAAGGGACTACAACACAATGCCAGTGACTGAATCACCATCACAGACTGCTGCTCAAGGCATTCCAAGGGACTACAACACAATGCCAGTGACTGAATCACCATCACAGACTGCTGCTCAAGGCATTCCAAGGGACTACAACACAATGCCGTGACTGAATCACCATCACAGACTGCTGCTCAAGGCATTCCAAGGACAAACACATGCAGTGACTGATCACATCACAGACAGCTGCTCAAGGATTCCAAGGACTACACACATGCCAGTGACTGATCACCATCACATGCTCAAGGCATTCCAAGGGACTACAACACAATGCCAGTGACTGAATCACCATCACAGACTGCATCAAGGCATTCCAAGGGACTACAACACAATGCCAGTGACTGAATCACCATCACAGACTGCTGCTCAAGGCATTCCAAGGGACTACAACACATGCCAGTGACTGAATCACCATCACAGACTGCTGCTCAAGGCATTCCAAGGGACTACAACACAATGCCAGTGACTGAATCACCATCACAGACTGCTGATCTGGGTTATTACTCAAGCATTCCAAGGACTACAACACAATGCCAGTGACTGAATCACCATCACAGACTGCTGCTCAAGGCATTCCAAGGGACTACAACACAATGCCAGTGACTGAATCACCATCACAGACTGCTGCTCAAGGCATTCCAAGGGACTACAACACAATGCCAGTGACTGAATCACCATCACAGATGCAGATCAGGGATTATTACTCAAGAGGCATTCCAAGGGACTACAACACAATGCCAGGGACTGAATCACCATCACAGACTGCTGATCTGGAGTTATTACTCAAGGCATTCCAAGGACTACAAACAATGCCAGTGACGAATCACCATCACAGACTGCTGATCTGGAGTTTATTACTCAAGGCATTCCAAGGGACTACAACACAATGCCAGTGACTGAATCACCATCACAGACTGCTGATCTGGAGTTTATTACTCAAGGCATTCCAAGGGACTACAACACAATGCCAGTGACTGAATCACATCACAGACTGCACAAATGCCAGTGACTGAATCACCATCACAGACTGCTGATCTGGAGTTTATTACTCAAGCATTCCAAGGGACTACAAACAATGCCAGTGACGAATCACCATCACAGACTGCTGATCTGGAGTTTATTACTCAAGGCATTCCAAGGACTACAACACAATGCCAGTGACTGAATCACCATCACAGACTGCTGATCTGGAGTTTATTACTCAAGGCATTCCAAGGGACTACAACACAATGCCAGTGACTGAATCACATCACAGACTGCTGATCTGGAGTTTATTACTCAAGGCATTCCAAGGGACTACAACACAGCCAGTGACTGAATCACCATCACAGACTGCTGATCTGGAGTTTATTACTCAAGGCATTCCAAGGGACTACAACACAATGCCAGTGACTGAATCACCATCACAGATGCTGATCTGGAGTTTATTACTCAAGGCATTCCAAGGGACTACAACACAATGCCAGTGACTGAATCACCATCACAGACTGCTGATCTGGAGTTTATTACTCAAGGCATTCCAAGGGACTACAACACAATGCCAGTGACTGAATCACCATCACAGCAGCTGATCTGGAGTTTAATTACTCAAGGCATTCCAAGGGACTACAACACAATGCCAGTGACTGAATCACATCACAGACAGCTGATCTGGAGTTTATTACTCAAGGCATTCCAAGGGACTACAACACAATGCCAGTGACTGAATCACATCACAGACAGCTGATCTGGAGTTTATTACTCAGGCATTCCAAGGACTACAACACAATGCCAGTGACAATCACCATCACAGACAGCTGATCTGGAGTTTATTACTCAAGCATTCCAAGGGACTACAACACAATGCCAGTGACTGAATCACCATCACAGAAGCTGATCTGAGTTTTATACTCAAGGCATTCCAAGGGACTACAACACAATGCCAGGACTAAATCACATCACAGACGCTATCTGGAGTTTATTACTCAAGCATTCCAAGGGACTACAACACAATGCCAGTGACTGAATCACCATCACAGACTGCTGATCTGGAGTTTATTACTCAAGGCATTCCAAGGGACTACAACACAATGCCAGTGACTGAATCAGCATCACAGACTGCTGATCTGGAGTTTATTACTCAAGGCATTCCAAGGGACTACAACACAATGCCAGTGACTAAATCAACATCACAGACAGCTAATCTGGAGTTTATTACTCAAGGCATTCTAAGGGACTACAACACAATGCCAGTGACTGAATCACCATCACAGACAGCTGATCTGGGGTTTATTTCTCAAGGTATTCCAAGGTTCTAAGCTGACGGTGAAAACAGATGCTGTCACATTTTGGTTGCCTATAACATCCAAGAGGACATGATGCTGGTGCCAAGTATGCAAAGATAATTGACACGTTACAGAGTCTGTAACATAATGCCAGGCGTGTATTGGGTATCCTTCACTTCACTGCGAAAGTAATGTAATGCCAGTCATGCACCGGGTATCCTACACTTCACGGCAAAATTTGCATAGTGTAAGGCGTGCACCGGGTATCCTACATTTCACGGCAAAGTTTACATAGTGTAAGGCGTGCACCGGGTATCCTACACTTCACGGCAAAGTTTACATAGTGTAAGGCGTGCACCTGGTATCCTACACTTCACGGCAAAATTTACATAGTGTACCGAGTATCCTACATTTGACCGATTTTCATTTGATTGATAAATAGTTTTCCTTAAACCAAGAAAAGAATCGATTACCAATCTTGTACCAAAATCGGTAAAGAAGGCTCCGAGGAATCGCTATCCATAAGCAAACATGTGCGTGCATACCAACCACACACACACACACACTTACACTCATACAAGACACACACGGCAAACACAACAGGACACAAAACGGCATAATAAAACACAGCAAACACACGACACGAACATATACACGCGCGCGTGCGCAAAACACACACACACACACCCACACCCACACACACACACTGAACACCATCTCTTCGGTTTTTTTTTTTTTTTAATGGTTTCAGTTCTCTCCACTCAACACACGCAGAGAAAAATGAACCGTTTTAAAAAGAAACCACTGTGATGGGGCTCGATCCATAGATAGCCACCCTCCCCGACCCCTTTCCCGCTTTTGTTTATGTGTGTGCGTGCGTGCGTGCGTGTGTGTGTGTGATGTGCGAGCGTGTGATGTGAGCGTGTGCGCGCGTGTGTGTGTGTGTGTCTGTGTCTGTGTGTGCGCGCGCACGCGTGCGCGTGTGTGTATGTGTGTACTTGATGACGGTATTCTGATAACATTGTGAAAAATATCTTAATCGCCTACAAAGTGCGCGCACGCACGCACGCACGCACACACACACACACACACACACACACACACACACAACACACACACACACACCTACCCGGTGGGCAAGTTGTCAATCACTGTCAATACAGGCGTAAGCCGACACCGAGCGATATTCACAAGATGGAGAATACCACCACCTCGACACCAAAAACGAATAAGTCTGTCGTCAGTGGTGTTGGCAGAAGTTTCTAATTGTGGCGACAGTGATGTTGGGCATTGTCTCCATTCACCCACGTGTGCTTTTCTCCTTTCAGTCACTTTCTGAAACTTGCATGGGTCGTTCTGTGCTTTTCTCCATTAAGTAACTCTCTGAAACTTGCATGGGTCGTTCTTCTCGCTGGAGAAAGCGGCCGTTCCGTGCCTCCAAACAGACGGGCCAGTTTATGACATCACACTGGTGCAGTCCACATCCGGGACTGTGCGCACACTGGCTGCTCAGCCGGCAGGATGGAGGACTAAGGCACGTGAAGCATGAAAAACAAGACGGTGACTTGCACGGAATTCTGAACGTCGCTCATAAGGTGCTTGACAGAGACCTGTTTTGAATGCACTGCCTTGTCGTTGATACATAAACATAAGGGTGTGTGTGTGTGTGAGAGAGAGAGAGAGAGAGAGAGAGAGAGAGAAAGCTGTGTGTGTGTGTGTGTGTGATGAGAGAGAGAGAGAGAGAGAGAGAGAGAGAGAGAGAAGCTCTGTGTGTGTGTGTGTGTGTGTTGTGTGTGTGTGTGTGAAAAGAGAGAGAGTGTGTGCGTGTGCGTGCTCGCGTGCATGCGTGTGAGAAAATAAGAATGAGAGACAGAGAGTTTGCTCTGTGTGTGTGTGTGTGGTGTGTGTGTGTGTGTGTGTGTGTGTGTGCACTCTATGCAGATAAAACATCTTTTACGCATACGCACACACACACGCGCGCGCGTTTCGCCAGTATATTTTCAAAGGGGGAGATAACATGTAAGCTGAAGCTGGGCAGAACAGACACACGCACAGAGGCGTGCGGGCAACACACACACACACACACACACACACACACACACACACACACACACACACAAGCGCATACACACACACACACACACACACACACACACACACACACACACACACACATACACACACACTGAAGCGCATGTGCACACAATGCACGTGCAAGTGCGCGGGCGCGCGGGTACACACATGCACACACACACACACACACACACACACACACACACACACACACGCACTCTACGCACGTACAACATGTGCCCGCATTGAAGCGCGCGCTTGCATGCATACATGCACACAGATGTGCGTGCGTGCGTGCGTGCGTGCGTGCGTGCGTGCGTGCGTGCGTGCCCGCGCGTGCGTGCGTGCGTGTGTGTGTGTATGTGTGTGTGTGTGTGTGTGTGTGTGTGTGTGTGTGTGTGTGTGTGTGTGTGGCTGTCTACTGTACAAAACAACACAACCAAATCAAGTGTGACAGAACCAAGGCATTTTATTCTCTGCACAGTGTATCAACATGTAAAAACAGTGTAAACACACTGTGTCCCACTCCACCCCCCCCCCCCCCCACTCCACTCACCCCCCACTCCACTCACCCCCTTGCTGACCACAACTGGAAATCAATTCATTAAGTCATTCATCAATTTCAAAACCTGTCACTTCCTTTACTCCTTGTACCAGTTTGTCAAGGTTCCATTACGAAATGCCAGTCACCGTACAACATTCGTCATCATCTTTTGCATTGACATTAGAAACAACCAAACAAACAAACAAACATAAATCGCCAGATCAGAACAAATTATTATCGTCTCGTTAAAACTCAGAAGATTAGTTTCAAAGGCCATGATTTTCAAACGAAAAAAATGCCACTTTGGACACGAAATGCGTTCATACTATAGCCACAATTGATTGATGCCTCTTGGAAATTGCAGCAAGTGTGACTAATTGTCGGCATAAACCACACCTTTCTTGGTGTCCGATTATATGCTTTTTTCTTTTTTGTTATTTAAGTGGACGGAGCTCTCATTAAGAGAGAAACACACTGACACTGACAATATTTCCATGTGCAAAATGAATTTAGTGAACACAGCATACACATACAAAATATGTGCGCGCGTGCGCGCGCACACACACACACACACACACACAACACACACACACACACACTCATCGGAAGAAGAGAAATATAAAAGATGACAGGGACCGAAAGAAGAGGCGTGGGAGATAAAAACAGTGAATGACGAACAAACAACACAGGTTCCACCATAGGTGTGACCAGTCCTAACCTCCTACCCCCCCCCCCCCCCCTCCTTCTCCTCTCACCTTACACTCTTCTATTCTATTATACGATCCTCTTAAAACACAAAATTTATTCCAAATTTAAATAAATCATTAATTTCATTTTTGTAGGTGCATTTTTTTTTTTAGAGAAAAGAGAAGATGGAGGAGGAAAGTCCATTTAGTATAAGAAGAGATCCCGGGAAAGCACAGATCTCTGCCAGCGTCGAGCGGATCCCGGATCCACTTCTTAATCCGGGTCTATGTACGGATTCGCGCCAAAAAAGATCGTGTCGATCCTTAGCCGGCATGCCATCTCTCACGCATGTTTGGTTAAAATAGATTAAGTAGTTTCTGCATACATTCACTGACAGACAGACAGACAGACAACACACTGACCTCTTTCAAGCACGCTTGGTTGAAACAGCTGAGTAGTTTTTGCTCGCAGACAGACACACAGACAGATGTGGGCGAGATTACAGCCTCCATAGCGGAGGTGACACAAAGAAGGAAAAGGAGGAGGAGGAGGAGGAGAGATGAGGAGGAAGAGGAGGAGGAGAGAGAAGAGATGGGAGCGAGGAAAGAGAGAAGACAGTTGAAAAGTGTATCCAGTCAGTCCAATCGGTTTCAATTGACTTCATCGCTCCCAAAGTGTATCCAGACAGTCAATCAACTTCAATTCACTTCATCACTCCCTCCTCGGCATGTCACTCTCTAGTGCCGATCGACGACTGTATGGTCAGCGGTACAGAGGATTTGTCTGTCCCCCCCCCCCCTCCCCTTCCATCCCACACAATCGCCATACCCTATTTCATCCCTCCTCCAATTCCAGTCTTTAAAAAAAATTCTAAAGTGCCTCAAAAATTGCTTTCTTCAGGAGTGGGGGGTGTGGGGAGGAAGAATAATTCCCCACTCCCCTTTGCTACCCGTCCTGCCTCCCTCTCTCACTCTCCTATTAAAAAAAAAAAGAAAAAAAAAACAAAAAACAAAGAAAGAAAAAGAAAAAGAAGAAAAAGACAGAAAGAAAAGGTAAAGAAACCGGGGTAAATTTTGTCATTAAAAATACCACTCAGCAAATATTGCAGACAATATGAGAACTAGCGCCCCTCCCCCCCCCCCCCCCCCCCCCCCCCCCCCCCCCCCCCCCCCCCCCCCCCCTGATCTTGCTGCTGCTGATGATGATGATGATTATGCAATAATAATAATAATAAATAGTGATGATAACAATCACACCAGTTATTCTGATAATGTAAATATATGTATTGATCGTACAGCAAAAACATGTAAACGTTGATCTTATAAATCTTTTTTAATACCTTGTATCAATCTTCAGCAGCAAAAGGCAGTGTTTCAAACGATTGCAACAACAACAAAAAATAAAATAAAAAAAGGTTTCACCCCCACAAGCATCCCTCCCCCTCCCCCCCCCTCCCCCCCCCCCCCCCCCCCCCCCCCCACACACACACACACGTATATTCATCATTTCTTGGTCCTGTATTTCAACACACACACACACACACACACACACACACACTCTCTCTCTCTCTCTCTCTCTCTCTCTCTCTCTCTCTCTCTCTCTCACCACACAACATACACACACACACACACACACCACACACACACACACACACACACACACAAGTATATTCATCACTTCTTGTCCGTGTATTTCAAAGTTAACGACACTGAAATCAGTTCAATACAGTTGATTGTCGGGAATCAGAACTTCATCGGAGATCATGTGCCAATATGTACAATTGTAAAAATACACAACTGAACGTACACTGTGCTCAAACCCACCGTAGAACA
Source organism: Conus canariensis (assembly GCA_033310375.1). Taxonomy (NCBI): domain Eukaryota; kingdom Metazoa; phylum Mollusca; class Gastropoda; order Neogastropoda; family Conidae; genus Conus; species Conus canariensis. The sequence goes on from CM065716.1 coordinate 3,382,613, forward strand.
TGATTCAAATGGTTACGTGGATACGTCTGTGACGTATTACTATTTACAATGAAGCTATGCACATGATAAGGAAGGGTTTCCTCATGGTTGCTTTTGTGACTGTGGTAGTTTCATACAAAACCTTTGTGCGACTCGAGTTTTCTAAGCAGGAATCAACAACCATCAAATTTGTCAGTCTGCAGTCTGTCTTCAGTGCAAACAGCTTTCATTTTTGCTTGTTAAGTAAGAGGCATATTTTGCGGCAAGCGTATGTGGATGGATTGTGAGGGTGGGTGGGCAGTGTGCTGGAGGAGGAGAGAGGTGGGGGGGGGGAGTATGAGGACAAGGAAAAATAGGGGGCTAACACTTAGAATATCGCCAAAGGGCCTTGGTCGCTTTCTACAATGGAAAATCTTCTCTCTCTCTCTCTCTCTCTCTCTCTCTCTCTCTCTCTCTCTCTCTCTCTCTCTCACACACACACACACACACACACACACACACACACACACACACACACACACACACACTCTGCAACTCTCCCCTCTCGTGTTTGCACATCCCAATCAGGTTCAGAGCCCACAACAATCCTAACTGAATGATGACACCAATCATCAATACCTTCACTGCCTTTCGCTGAATTTAACTTTTTTTCTTTAAAGCAGGAATTGTGATCGGCCATACATGCACAATCAACTAACATCAAGCAGCAGTCCTATGCGTAAGTCCCCCATTTCCCATCCAAATCACAGAGTAACGACAACAGAAGGATCCTGATGCTGCCAGATTTTCATCAACACGTCCGTACGTTCCATCACTAGCGTGCACGTTTCTAACATCCTGCCTCGTCTCTGGAGAAACGAATGATTGTTCCGGAATTTCCACTGGAATAAAAAAAAAAAGAAGAGGAATGCCTCTGGAATCGCGTTTCTGTGACAGTTCCATGCACATTGCCCAAGACAGTCATGAACTGATCTTGTATTTCCAGAGCTGCCCCAAAAGCAAAGAAGCAACATCGTCTGAGCAACATCAAGGACATGCAGGCATAGGTTGAAATATATCGTAACCGGGAATGCTTTACCATCGCTTTGAGTCCAACGTCTCTCATCAATTATCGCACACAATATTCATAATAAGGATACCTCTTGAACAGTGTCTCATGTTCCCAATATGTTGTCCATGAATACACTGGTTTAATGCACTGGAATGCCATCATGCTTCTGAAAACAAAATCTTTTGGTAATTCAACTGTTGTGGTCTTAAGACCAGGCGTCACTCTCATCCAGATCAACTTTCATTTCAAACAGTGTCCATACAACTGTATCAAAATAGCAATGACAAAATCAGCGAATGATGGAGGGGTTCAACATGACGTCACAACTCTGACAAAATATACGAGGCACTCTCTCTCTCTCTCTGTTTGTGACAGGCTGTCACAGCAAGGGACTAGGAAGAGATCGTACGCGGACAATCCACATTCAGCATCATCTGATGACGTTTCAGGTACAGCCCGTTTCGTTTTCAACGTCAATTTCGTCATCAGAGTCTGGGATGATGTCGTCATCAGGACAGGGCGAGCCGCGACTGCCCTCCAGGTCACTCTCCACTTCCGGTGGGCAGTCCGGTGACGTCATATCCTTGTTCTTGTGGTCGCCGTCTTCTTTTTCAGACCCGTCTCCCTGTGGGGACTCCTGAGAGAGAAGGAAACAGAACGTTCATTCCTCGTGCTCGTACAAATGAAGGATGTGCATGTGGGCAGAGTTGGGAACAAATGAGGTTGCCGTACACTGGCTTCAACATAAACTGATTCGGGACTATATCACCCCACTCTCTCTCTCTCTCTCTCTCTCTCTCTCTCTCTCTCTCTCTCTCTCTCTCTCTCTCACGAAAATGAAAATATTGTGGAATACAGTTCTCTCTCTCTCTCTCTCTCTCTCTCTCTCTCTCTCTCTCTCTCTCTCTCCTCTCTCTCTCTCGCTCTTCCTTCGTCCATTTATCAATTCATCAGTCTATTTGTTTATCCATTCATTGATCCACTTTTTCGCTTATTCACTCACTCACTCGGCATATTCATTCACTGATCTATCTGTTCGCCTACTCAGCCTTTCATTCACAAATTCGTTTGCTTATCTAGTCCTTTATTTATTTACCTATATATTTGTCCACTTATTTACTTAGTCACTCCCACAAGCACTGGACGAGAGAGTGAGTGATGTAAGATTTTTGTTTTATTATGGTTTACTTTGGTTCCCAAATTGTAAGAGAGAGAGAGAGAGAGAGAGAGAGAGAGAGAGAGACAGAGAGAGAGAGAGAGAGAGAGAGAGAGAGAGAGAGAGAGAGAGAGAGAAGGAGGGGGAGGGAAAGCAAATGAGAAATGAGACAGAGAAAGGGAGGAGAAAACATGGGGACGCTTTCATAAAGGATAGGTGGAGCAGTGAGGAAGGCGAGAGAAAACCTGGGGACGCTTTCATAAAGGATAGGTGGAGCAGGGGGGAAGGGAGATAACACATGGGGCGCTTTCATAAAGATCGGTGGAGCAGGGGGGAAGGGGAGATAACACATGTGGACGCTTTCATAAAGGATAGGTGGAGCAGTGGGGAAGGATGGTGGGGTGAAGGGTGAGGACGGGAGGGGGTGGGTGGGAGGGGGTGCTGTGAAAGATGCTGCTTCACGTCATGCACAGACAGGGACAGATGTCCGGTACCTGTTTCAGGCGTCTCCATTTGGCTCGTCTGTTCTGGAACCAGGTCTTGACCTGCACGACAGAAAAACAGGACACCGTTGGTCTCAGAGTGTGGATCATTGTTCTTATGATGAACTGCACGACAGAAACACAGGACACCGTTGTTCTCAGAGTGAGGATCATTGTTCTTATGATGAACTGCACGACAGAAACACAGGACACCGTTGTTCTCAGAGTGTGGATCATTGTTCTTATGACATTACCTTTTTGATTATATTCATGTCTGGACGTCATAGTAAGATCTGGTGGGTTTCAGTTAGATGTCGTCGTGCTCTGACGTCACTTTGTCTCGTTGTGATCTGTTGTTTTGC